>OZ007575.1:34725849-35103349 GCA_963931925.1 Onchidella celtica | reverse complement strand
ACGTGACGGAAACGGACTGGAGAAGTTTATTATAATCTGGGTTTTTCCATTGTGAAATGGGTTGCTGTTTTTTTTGTTTTACATTTTAAAAAAATATGATGGGTTTTTGAACCTTGAACCTTGAACCTAGGCGTTGTCCCTCCACTGCAGGATGTAGCCCTCTGACAATGCCTTCCATTTGCTTCGATCTTGCGCACTCCTTGTCCAGGTCGCACCCTCTGTTCTTGTGATGTCGTTTCTCCATCGTCCTACTGGCCGTCCTCGTGATCTTCTCCCCGTCCTCGGTCTCCACTCTGTGCATCTTTTTGTCCATCTGTTATCTTGTGTCCTGGCTAGGTGTCCTGCCCATCTCCATTTTAATCTGAGAGCCATTTTCACCAAGTCCGTAACATTTGTTTGTTTTCGTATTTCCGTGTGTGGTACTTTGTCTTGTAGCTTTATGTTTAGCATTTTTCTTTCCATTGCTCTTTGGGTGGTTCTTAGTTTCGTGGTGATCTGTCTTGACATGGTCCATGTCTGGCATCCACATGTGATCGTGGAGATTACGCATTGGTTGAACACTTTTCTCTTGAGGGATATTGGTATGTCTTTATTTTGGAAAACTTCTCTGTACCTTCCAAAGCAGCTCCATCCTGCTCTTACTCTTGCACTCACTTCACAGCTTGTTTGATTTTCCATTTGAATTGTTTGGCCAAGGTATTTGTATTGGTTTACTCTTTCAATTACTTTATTTTCCACTTTTATATCTTCATCTGTTTCATAATTTGTCATATATTTCGTTTTGTCTTTGTGTATCTTCAGTCCGATCTTTTTACTGTATTTGTTTAGTATGTTCAGGTTCTTCTCCATTTGCTTTGTGTCTCCCGTGCACAGCGCCACATCGTCTGCGAACCTAAGGTCTTTCAGCTGTTCTCCATCAATATTTATTCCAAGTTCCAGACCTGATGATTTGAAGGTTTCTTCTATTGCTGCTGTAAATAGTTTAGGTGATATTGGATCTCCCTGTCTCACTCCTCTTTCTACGTTGAATGTTTCTGACACGTGGTTGTCTATGTGTACTCTGGCTTTGGCGTCTTTGTATATGTTTTCTAGCAATTTCACATAATTCTCTTGCATATTGATTTTTCTTAGAGCTTCGGTGATGGCAAAATGTTCAATAGAGTCGAAGGCTTTCTCATAATCGATGAAACCTACACACAGTTTTATGTTATATTCTTGACATTTCTCGATTGTTTGTCTGAGGGCCTGTAGGTGGTCTGTTGTTGAGTATCTTTTTCTGAATCCCGCCTGTTCTCTTGGTTGGTTCTCGTCCAGTTGTTTTTCCATTCTGTTTTGCAGTGCTCTTGTAAATAGCTTGTATGTGTGGGCCAGCAAGCTTATTGGTCTGTAATTTTTTATGTCTCTTCTGTCCCCTTTTTTAAACAGTATTATTATTTTTGCCTCTTTCCAGACGTCTGGGGTGGTGTGCGTCTTCAGGATTTCATTGAATGCTTGTGTGATGTATTTGATGGTATCTTTGCCTCCCGCCATGATTATGTCACTGGTGATTCCATCGTTTCCTGGGGCCTTTCCGGTTTTCATCTTTTTCAGGGCATCCTCTATCTCATCCTCCAGGAAGGGTGGTACTTGTTCTGTGTCTTGACTTGTCCTTGTAATGGTCTCTGTTTGATCCATAGTTCTTTCATAAAGTGTTTTGTAGAAATCTGCACATATGCTGAGTATTTCTTGTCTATCTGTTGTCGATTCTCCATTTGGTTTGAGCATGCATGATATTTTCTTTATATTTCCTTGCTTGTACATTTCTTTTGGTCCTTTGCCCTTTTCAGTTATGTCTTTAATCATTTGTGTCCTTTTTCTTCGGTCTCTGATTCTCTTCATTTTCTTCACTGTTTTATTGAGCTCTGTGTATTCTATCCGTTCTCTCTCAGTCTTGTTATCTTTTTTATGTATTTCCTTCCTCTTTTTATCCATCTGCTCAATTTTGATGTCCTCGGGTGATGGTTCTTTCTTTGCATTTTCCCTCTTCGCTTGTAATTTTTCTGCCTTTTCTGTAAGGATTTTATTGAGTGTCTCTATTGACGGTTTTTCTTCTTGTAGAGCGTGGAATCTGTTTTTCAGTTCAAGTTGGAATTCTTCCTTATGTCTTTCCAGGTATTCTCTGTCTGCTTTAAAAGGCTTTTGCCTTTGTATTCTCTTGAGCCTCATCAGCCTTTTGTTGATCCTTATTTTCATTCTTACCATTCTGTGATCGCCTCCGATATCAACATTCGTGATGACCTCGCAGTTGGTGTCTATACTTTTGTCGGATGTCAGGATAAAATCAATCTGATTTCTAGTGTGGCCATCAGGACTTTCCCAAGTCCAATATCTGTTCTTTGCTTTTTGAAACAATGAATTTGTTATGTGGAAATTTTGTTCTTCTACAAAATTTATGAGTGTTTCTCCTCTTTGATTTCTTTCTCCAATCCCGAAGACGCCCACTCCTCTGATGTTGTCTTCCTTGCTTTTAATTCCAATTTTTGCATTGAAGTCTCCCGTGATAATGGTGTAGTAGCTGGATTTGCGGTCGATGACTTTCTCTAGATTCTCATAGAATTTCTCTATCTCTTCGTCTTCATAATCTGATGTTGGTGCATAAACATGTATTATCTGGAGTGATTTTTTCCCCATTTTGATTTTACATGAAATTATCCTCTCTGTGTGTTTTTCAAATCCTTCTATATAGTCTCTGAAATTCTTGTGCACTAGAAAAGCAATTCCTTTTGCATTTGGTGTTTCTTCTGTTTTTCCTTTCTCATATAACCACATGCCTCCTGGTAGTTGTGTTAATCCTTCTCCTGATCTTTTCGTCTCGCTTAGGCCTATTATGTTCCATTTCACTTTTTCTAATTCTTGTAATAGGGTGGTGACATCTGTGTCTGTCCTCAACGTTCTTGTGTTGTATGTGGCTATGTTGATGGTGGTGTTGTTGATGTTGGTGATGTTGCTCTTCCCTCTGTCGGCTGCACAACTCCGAGATCGGTTTGGTTGTGTCGCGTCATACGAACTCCTGTTCGAGTTGGAGCAGCATTCCTTCTTCAACGTGTGCCCGTTTTGGCCTTGGGCTTTGCGGCCTTTCTTTGTGTTGTCTTTCATTGTCAGGCGTTAGGCCTACCATCGACCCGCTGGCCTACGACGTGTTGTCGACGGGTTTTTCGTTCGAGGCTCCTTCCTGTAGCTTGATCGTAATGACCTAGCCCTCAAGGCAGAGGGGGTCTGTGGGTGGCCGTTGTCCCTCCTGGGATCATCCGTGGGTTTTTCCGTGTGATTAATTAAACAAATTTTAACAGCCAGATTGGCATAGTGGGGTGGGACTGGTGGAAGAGACTTCGATACTTCCTTGTTTGGATGTATGCACGAATTGCTATTGTTGCTGATGCCGTTGCTGTTGGTGATTATGATGTTATTGTTGTTGTCTTCGTCATTGTTACTGTTGATGATGTGCTGATAATAACGACGTTGTTGTCGCTCAGAAATGGACAGCATGAACTTGAAACTAAAAGCCGAGCATAGAACTATTTTCCTCTAGAGATTTATAATTGTGAGTAGGAAATTGATAACATTCATCTCTGGGCAAATGATTATCCCTAGGTGGTTTTCCTTTTTGATCAATTTACATAATCATTTCTTCATCAAACTTCCCGGAACGTTTACACCCTGGCTAATATTTGTGAGTGGATCTGGTGAAATCGGGCTGAAGGTGAAATTTTTGTACCTCCTTAAAAAATATCAAAATGAACATTTTTAAGCCTACATCAAGCAAAATATAATATTATTTTAACTGAAAGCAGAAAAATGGAAAATGTTTTGCTTTATAAGCAAATCTTAATTTCCATAGAAACTTTTTCCACCTTTGGGTGTGTGTGTGGGGGGGGTGGGGTGAGGGGGAGGGGGTGGTCTCAGGAATTTGGTCTTTCATCTTAAGCGTGATTTCGCCAGATCCACTCATACATGTTTGTATTTTTATATTTCCATATTTTCTCTCCTCTTCTGTACACTTTATTTGCTCATTCATAAACACACACATCATCATCTTCAAAACATCTTCCCCACTTCCACACCACAAAATGCTGATGCAGCTAACATTTGACAGATTGATTATTTCAGTTCAATAATTGATGGCAAACTTCTACATGTTCTCGTTACGTTCAGTTCCATTCTCCAGCATTCGGTCTTTTGTCATTCTCGTTGGTCCTGAGGCATCTCGAGCTCGTGCCATTTGTTCATCTTGGAGGAAAATGGCTTATGTACTGTAGTTTATGGCTTAACCAGGGAACAGCATCGTTAGCTTTATGTTGTTTGGCAATTTTCTCTGTTTAGAATCAAAGATATTGTTGGGGCAGCGATTTCGGTAGTTGTTTTTTGTTCTTGTTTTTTTTACTCATATACATCGCAGTCACTCTATTCCTTATGTTGTTTGCGCTTTGCTGTCTTTTGAATGAAAGAAAGGTGCCGCTGATGAGAAAGATCCTTAATACTTTCAAATGGCTTTTCTTTAAAGATTCAAGGTACAGGTACACAATCACAATTCTATTCACTCCATTCTGTTGTTATTAAAATGTTTTTTAAATAAAACCCGTATGCCCGTGAACAAATCTGAGCCTAGAAAAGCTTCAGATTCTGGCAAAGTTGTGGTCTTTAGTTAATTAATTAAGTGTGTGAGTATTTCGTTTTGTGCTGTATTGTATTTTTCTTTCTCTCCCGAGGAAATTAACTGTTTTTTACCTTTCTATATGTCATTCTGACATCTTCGGTCAAATTTGTCACGATGTCTTCCATTCAATAGATTTCCATTTCCCAGTGTTTACTTTGAGTGCAACAGTGCATCGATGTGTTCTCCTTGACGCACAAGATGATTGACAAAGTGTAAATGTCCTTGGGTACATCACACTTCCAAAGATGAGATTTTGTTTTCTGCACGACGAAAAAGTCGGTGTCCTTTCTGGTCTTCTTTTTTCAGTCTTGAAAATACCCCCCCCCCCACCCCCCACCCCCCTTTTTTTGTGTTTTTGACTGGAGTGAGGACATTTTCTGAATTCAACACTTGTTGATGGTGACAGTGGCGTAGTGTGAACGGGGCCTGAGGGGCCGTTGCCCCGAGAGCAAAATTTTTGCGTGCACAAAATTTCAAAACCACCACTATTTCAACTGCCAGTTGCGAAAGACGTTTCTCAAAACTTAAAATAATCAAAACATATCAGAGATCTACAATGAGCCAAGAAAGACTGAGTAACCTAGCAATACTGTCAACTGAGAGAGATTTCAATGTATATATAATATTCAATAATCTTATTGATAATTTTTTACACAAAGGCGAGCATTAAATGTTTTTTACTCTATTTACATCAATGTTTCCTTAAAATACATGTGCTCGGAAGGGACAGGGGTAAGGTGTTCAATACTGGACTGATGGAACGGACTCATGGAGTGCTAATGGTCCAGGGGTAAGGTGGAGCAATACTTGCTTTGCCCCAGGCGCTGGAAACCCAAGCTACGCCATTGGGTGGGGAGTACCATGTGCCACTTTGGCATGTCTGATCAATGGACTGCAGAATATAAGGACAAAGCATGGTTGTCATGATGTAGACATCAACTGTCTTGATCAAATTTCAGCTTTCTTTTTTACTGCAGTTTCTAGATGGCATTTGTCCTTTAACTTCGACCGACCCAAAACACAGAATTTAGAAGCATTAAATAGACATAGATTAGATCAGTTTTAGAAAGTATAACCAATGTAATATCTAAACTCTCAGACCAGTTCTCCTCAGAGAGAAGGTGGAACAACCTTTAGTGTCCTAAGTGTTCAGATTTTATCTCAATATCTTGGCTCAGTAGCCAGAAAATGGCTAATTTAAAGAGAGGATTAATTTGAACGATTTTTTTTTTAGCTAGGTCGAAACCTAAAATGTGAACTCTTCGAAAAAAAAATGTACATCTTCATACAAGATCTTTAATTCTTTGAAGATATTCACATCAGTCTGGATGTTCACAAAACCTCCGTGTGAAAACAAGTGCATGAATACTTTGAGCATCTTCCTGAGTGCTTGAACGAACGCGCTATGTTTCCTTTTCATTGTATAATAAATTATTCAATACTTTTCACAGAAGGATGGCTGGAGTTTCAATAGAGATGTTAGAAAAGCTTTTGTGTAGTAAAGCGTGCGTTTTATTTCATGAAAATTCGGGCATGTTTAAACTCTGAAGTTGTTAGTGTTAAGCTTGAAGAAACATCAGCTATGTTGAAGTTAGGCTTGTCCTTCATCAATGAACCCAGATTTGCATACTCATGTGTTGTGAAGCGTGAATACAGTGCATGTTTCTTTAAGGCTTTTATCACATTGCTCAGATTCGTTTGCCGTCTTCCAGCACTGGAAAGTTGGAAAAAAAAAATCAGCTGTTGGGGCAGCTTTTAAATGAATAGGGGATCGGATTGGATCTTATGAATCTGCGCTTTAAAAGCGAAAAAATAATGAAAATATTTGACAGCTGACAACAGACCACTTTTTTTCTCTCCGTTTTGGTCAAAAAATATTTGATAGTTACACCTGAATAGTTGGATTTTTTTCATTTTTGATCAATGATCCACGAGATCAGAGGCATAATTACGTCGTCAATCTTGTCACTTAGTGGAGTGACATGTTCTGATGATGAGAAGTTGGCAAATTTTATTAGGCAATGTCCAAATAAATTGCTTTATTTGTCAATCCATCCATTTATGTCTGTACTGATTGTGTAAACTATGAGAAAGAGCTTGTGAGCCAACCCGTGCTGGCCACTGACAGTCAACCTCAAGGTACAATGACATGCTACAATGGTGGGCTGCCAACTCATGTCGGGGGGTGACAGATGTTGTCAGCCACAAGTATAGTGGCGGGATGCCAACCCGTGCCAGCCTGTGAAGATGTATATCATCCACATAATACAATCCTTGATTGAGTGAAGTTTCAGCCTCAGACTCCCCTAAAAAAACAAAAACTTCGATGAAAATGAAAAATTATTGGGGTTTTTTCTAGTGAATGTCACTAATAAGCAAATTCTTACGACATGAGTACTATGTAGCACTGAGGCAGGTTCTGACAGAAGAAATATAATTTAAAATGTTTTCCAGATCAGTATGTGCGTCAGCAAGGAATTAGATTTCATGGATTGCAATGGTTATCCTTAAATATCTGAACCTTTTACATTACTCTCCAGCATTCCACCCCACCCACACTTCCACTCTACCCTTATCACCAGAATTAAAACTGATCCCCCACCGCCTTAGAATTTCCAACATGGCGTCAGAAAAAAACGTTTTGTCACCCGTTTCCATTCGTGTTCACATGTCCCATTTAAGTAACATTCCCACTTAACCGCCTTGAGCTAAAAAGTGTACAATAGCTTCACAAAAGCACTGGTTTGAAAGAATTACTAGGACCAATATTACACCATCTAGCAACATCGTGCACACGTAGGGGTGGCAATTTGAAAGGCAGAATGGGTAGATGTTTGACGGTTTGACGGTTTTCGTACTGCACTTTCTGAATACATGCAATGTTTGTTGACAATTGGCCTGAGGCAGCACAGGTTCTAAACTAAAGAGATATAGTGGAATGGAAATTGTGCGGGGAGGATAAGCCGACTTGATGTATGATGAGTTGCTAAAGCTTTTTTCTTTTTCGATGCTCTAAACTCTGGTTTAGAATTACATAAAGAAGGGGGACTTGTGTGAACTTGTTACAAATAATTGGAAGTAATCAATTCTAAATAATATATAATAATATAGTCCTTGTTTCTCTCTGTGTCAGTAATCTATCTATCTATCTATCTATCTATCTATCTATCTATCTATCTATCTATCTATCTATCTATCTATCTATCTATCTATCTATCTATCTATCTATCTATCTATCTATCTATCTATCTATCTATGTCTCTGTTTGTCTCTGTCTGTCTGTCTGTTTACCAATCTATCTATCTATCTTTTTCTCTGTCTGCATGGCTGTCCCCTGAAAATCATTACGCATTACTCTTTCTATATCAACGTTGTCTTAAAACCACACGAGACCAAACCTTATGTAAATCCAACAGTAAATCTACATAGTGAAAGACAATGCTCAATACATTGTTAATTTCAAGCGAAACAAAACTGACACGAATTTTATCTTCAGCTAATGCACAAAATTCTAAAATGCTGATATTAGAATTTGTATTACTATGGAGAAAATTAATTCCAATCCACCATTAACTAACACAGTCTATGCTTTGCCCGTCCGATCGCTACAAGTACAGGATCGAACACTTGAGATTGATTCCTAAATATTCACCGAGTCTTTTGATAGCCAAATATGTTGCAGTTCCAAAGTAAATATCCTGCAGCAAATATGGGAGAATATTCCCGTGAATGTGTGTGTGTTTATCTGTACAACAGATCACTGATGTTTGAACATTGTTTAACATCGATATTTTTAAAAATAGAAAATGACCCAACCGATCAGAATTTTTTTTTATATGAAAGCTTCACCGCGATGTTTAACGTGTCTTTATAGTGGGTATGGAATTAATAAAGGAAATGCTTCTTTGGCAACACGTAGGGCAAAGACATAAAAAAATATTGAAACTGTTACTTATCTTACTATTTAGGAAAAAGGGGAGGACGGTGGACGGACAGACAGACAGACAGACAGACAGACAGACAGACAGACAGACAGACAGATAGATAGATAGATAGATAGATAGATAGATAGATAGATAGATAGATAGATAGATAGATAGATAGATAGATAGATAGATAGATAGATAGATAGATAGATAGATAGATAGATAGATAGATAGATAGATAGATAGATAGATAGATAGATAGATAGATAGACAGATAGATAGATAGATAGATAGATAGATAGATAGATAGATAGATAGATAGATAGATAGATAGATAGATAGATAGATACTGTGTTGATGAAGGGCTTTTACATGTACAGAACCTGTTCGGCTGCTTTTGTAAGTTTTGCAGTTTGATTGTGAAATGATAAATTTCAGCGGGGTTTTTTCCCTCTTAACCTGCATGCCATAATGCCAGTTTACATCGACCTTATAATCATTTTTTTTTTTCGTATCTGCTTTATTTTTTTTTTCTCGTTCCCACACAGAAGCAACCAATGGTTTCCACCTTTCTGAATGCCATTGTGACGCCTCAGATCAGCATTGTGACGATGTCTTCCAAGCTATAGAAATATACAATGTTTTTCTTTATTGTTATCAACTGTCAATCTACAGGTCAGTAAGTCTTGTTACGCACTCACACTCAGCAATTGCCTAAGAGCGCCTGAGAACCGGGAGGAATGGAGGAAGCTTGTTGCGAAGTCTTCTGTGACGCCCCAACGATCTTCTAAGACACCGGAAGAGAGAGAGAGAGAGAGAGAAGTCTTGTCATGTAGACTGGGTTCACCACTGTTTGGCTGATAATTATCAGTGGGCAGATCTATTCCATTCCAGGGCCATGGATTGCATTGGAAACTTCCATGATATAACAAACAGACTATGGTAGTATAGCTAGACGGACTCGCTGGAATGCGTTCAATGTCTATGTTTGATGTGACAAAATTGTTCTGTACCATCGTAGACGTGACCTGTCTACTACAGTATGTCTTGGGTGAGTTCACGAATAGTCTTCGATTTCCATCCTCAGAATTTTACGACCCCACCTTGTCGTGTTACTGCAATCATGTGACATTGCGCTAAATCAATCATGAAACCGCTTTTGTGCAAAATTGCATACTTCTACAAACAAGAAAAAATCTGTTTTATTTGCATTGCATTCCATATCTTAAATACATTTTTAGCTACGAACATTTGAAATATTGTACTCTTCCTTAATAAATTAGGATCAATAAAATTATGTCACGAAGTTCATAGAATATTTGGACAAAATAGAGTTGACATCTGCAGTTGTGCCAATACACTAGTGCGGTTTTTGTAATTGTACCAGCGATGTATGAAGTTAGATCCAGTAACCACATGCGAGATAGGAAGAAGGTGGCTAGAAGACCTACCATCGAATTCTCGCCACATGGTCAAATAGACTGTAGTGATCTGTCTATTGACACTGTGACCACCTTTCTGCTATGTGACTGGAGGCTAACGTGTATGTGGCACTTCCAGACAGCTGGTGTGAAACGGATTAACAGGTGGGTATCGGCCTTAGTGAGGCGGTACTGAAAGGACTTATGAATGTTTTTTTGTCATCGTAAGGCGTACGTTTTTGCATCTTCCTCTTCTTCTCGCTTTTTTGTCTTCCTTGCAGAATTTCTCGGTACAGGAGGTTATAGTAATGTAGTGGAAAAACCACCAGGGTAGTGACCCAGTGCTAAGTGTGTTTGGCATGGATGTGTGAGGTGCCGTATTCGATTCCGCAGGGGGTAGGGGAAATGGGGAGGGAGTCCAATTTGGCTACATGTAATTTCTCGAAGTGTTTTTAGGGCCACATTCTCTTACAGCCTGAAAGAGACCCACAAGCCTCATCCATATGCCCTTCCTGGGTTGAGAAGAATATACCCACCCCACCCCCTAAAAATAACTGAACAACACAAAAAATTAATGTACTGACATGAGTTGTGTGGGTCCCCACCCTTAAGAATACTGAGGAATGGAAAAACTACCACTCCCCCCCCCTCCACCCCACCTCACACGTGCTATTCACAAATGAGATATTGAGTCATACAGGTTTTGCCCAAGCTTCGGTAAATCTGGCAGCAGAATTTCGATATTTCTAACTTATCTACAATTTCAAAAGGAAAACAAAATGTAAACATTTTTTTTTTTTTAGAGGCTGGGCGACTGAATAGGGAGGGGATAGGTTGCCAGTGTGTGTGGGTTCTCTGACAATACGATCCAGTGATCAAATATTGATTTAGGAGGGGAATTACTATAACCAGATAGGGCGCGGTATCTTGGGACATACTATTGGTACTGATGTCTTTTGAGTGGTTGTTACGTAAATAAGTTGGTCTATCGGGTAATTTTGCAACATGTCTATTTTGGTAGGTGTGAAAGCGAGGAAGATAGAGAGAGGTGTATGAATTTACCCCGGGCCTGTGGAGGAGGGGGGTGGGTGTGGGAACGAAAGAAACAGGGTTTTTTGTTTGTTTGTTTCTTTTTATTAGGGTAGGGATAGAATGGTGAGGGGTGGTCCGAAATAATATGTAAGGGAGAGGATTTGTTTGTTGTGAATGTCTTGTAGCAATAGTTTCTATCTATCTGTTTATAACTGTTTATGTCTCTGTGTTTGTCTGTCTGTCTGTGTTAGGGTATGTATATCTGTCTGTCTGTTTACCTGTTTGTATCTCAATCTTTGTATTTTTCTGCCTATCCTTGTGTCTTTTTGTCTGTCTGTCTACTCATTTATCAAATATTTCACGGTAATTTGATAATAATGGTAATGGGTGATGATGGTGATGGTAATGATGATGTGACGATGATGACGATAATGGTGCTGGTGGTGACGATGAAAATGATGATGATGTTCATGATTGATGATGGTGAAAATGATGATGATGAAAATGATTACTATGATGATGATAATGATGATGATGATATGGAATGGGGATATCCAAAAGCATTCCATGGAAGAGACCGGTGTAAGAACTCGGTACATTTGACAAGCAGTCACGGTCTCGAGAAGAATGTCGGATTTTCTTTCCTTCTACGCAATTGCTTCGCTTCCTCCTTCCTCCTCCTCCTTCCTCCTCCTCCCCCTCCCGAAATGCCTGGGTTTAAATGTTCAGGAAACGAAGATTTAGTTGGCCGTTTATTTTAAACTGCACTGAAAGTACAGTCATGTACTTCACTTCAGAATATAGCCAAGCTAAAGTTACAGTCACGGTGCAAATTTCACGCCTATGACTTCAGTGGGGCCCAATCCAGATAGACGAGGCTATTGACAGGTAGCTTGCCTGAGGGCATACATCTCTCTCAAGAATCTATACAGGGCAGTCATTTCGTGCATCGTTACCACGTTCGCTAAGTGTTGCCATCGAGGTTTGGTCGAACTTGTCATGACAATAAAGCGCCTGTTTGCACAATTTGTGGGTAAATACAGAGGCGTAAAAGGATGTGCTTGTGTGTCATACTTAGCGCATTTACAAGAAGAAGAGAATCTTTCGATATTATGATCAAGAATGTTGAGATAAGACATGGCAGCACTGGGGGCGTGTCTGTCCTGGCCAAAATTGGTGCACACGGACTGACACATGAGAAGAAAAAGGATATAATTTTGATGATGATATTGGATCACTAGTGAAGACGAAGCTTCACTTTACGTGTGTAATGTGTATAATAATTACATTGTATAGCGCTCAAATCCACACACAAAAAAAACAACTGATGTGCTCTAAGGCGCTGAAGTAAGCTTAGAAACAGGATTAACCCAAGATCAATTCATCATGCTCACACTCAAAATACATTAACAAAACTTAATCTGCTGTCATCCTCAAGTCTCTGAGACCAAAAGGGGCATCATTCATTTTCAAGGAAAACAGTCCTAAACAATTCAGTTACAGTTGTAAGTCTATGGTCTTACTTGTTGGTAATGTTGTGTGAGCAATGTACATATCACGATAACATCAAGAAAGTCAGCCAGCTGGAAATAAGTGAACTAACTAGGAAAGCTAAGGACAGGATTGGGTGGAGGAGATTTTGTCGTGACATCCACTGTAGCAGCTAACATCGATGACGATGAAGCCGACAGGTGACAGGTGACTGTTACTGAATGCTGTGACAACAAATTTCCTGGAAACAGGATAATAAAGTCTTACCTTATCTTACCTTGTCTTATCTTATCTTATCTTATCTTATTTTTAAAGCTGGTGATGTTCTTACTTTTCGTGATGTCAACGTTAATGTTGTTCCATAATTTAACCCTTTGGGGACGGGGGCATTGTGGATGTTAGCCATTTAGAAAGGCAAGGCGTTATTTACAAGGCATACCTTGAAACTAACTCTAGCGTTATTTTCAAGGCATACCTTAACAGCTTCTGATTGGTCAATGAAACATGCCTTGAAAATAACGCTGGCGTTAGTTCCAAGGCATACCTTGAGTCCAATAAACAATACATAGCTACCCCGGCGGCTTTCCCTGATATGTCAATCTGACTACTACCCAGACAAACATCGGCCTACGGCCTCGATGATACAAACTGACTAGACCCTCACGTCGTTACATATCAGTCTGACAATGCACAGTCTAAGGCTCCACGTTTAGAAATACTGAAACAGCTTCTGATTGGTCAATGAAACATGCCTTGAAAATAACGCTGGCGTTAGTTCCAAGGCATGCCTTGAAAATAACCACTTCGTTTAGAAAGACGGGGGTTCATAGGATAAAACTCTATGGTGTGTTTACAACAGCAGAAAGATCCGCCACTGATATGTACAGATCCGTAGATTTTATGAAACAAGCATTCTGATTGGCTACAAGTCCATGACACGTTTAGCCAGAACTGCTTTCTAAAGGGGCGGACAATCAGCACGTTGGTCTTTTTCACTGTACAATAATTGGGCCGACCATGGGCCCTATCATTTTTTAGGGGTTAAGCCAACCAAGTCCTTATAAGGCCCAGTATGTCAACATGTAGTGGGCTGTGAGATTTCTAAAATACGGTAATGACGTTTACATACATGATTCACATCATAACAGTCGTAGATATTTCTGTTTTAAGCACATGAGTCATCACCAAAATGTTTAAGAGAGGATAAGACAAGACAAGAATCACTTTATTACTCCAAGAGAAACATTCTCTTTCACAGAGCGCCAAAGATTAAATACACAGTTTACACATCTGACGCACCATTACATTAACATAATTATATCATAATTCAATAAATTCAATTCATCTTCTTCTTTCGTTCACCAAATCTAAATATACAGGTTTGCTCTTTTAAGAAAATCTACGGTTTCCTGCAGTTCTGGCAGAGCACCATAGAATTTGACATCCAGGTCAGTGGGTTTGGGCCAGTATGTTTCCCGTAGTGCTGAGAAGGGTGTGCAGTTCTGCAATATAATGCTCTGTGTTTTAAGGAGACTGACTGCACTCACATACGGCAGATGTTCCTATTTTAAACTTGGTGAACATATGGTGGTGGAGCCTATCGTGACCAGTTCTTAGTCTGAACAATATCATTTGATCCTCTCTGTTGAGGAGATGATATTTATCCTGTTGCATTATGTCCAATAAATTCAATAACAGGCGTACACTAACTGACATGGTAAAGAACCTTTGTCATACATGGCACACAATCATCTAGCTATAATGTCTTGCTGAGGGCGAATTGCGTAGGGCAAACACGATCTTGTGTATTTTTCTCTGTTTGCTTAGATGTGTAATATTCTGTTACTCCTGGATGATCTAAAGCAAAAAATACTTTTATACCGATCCTAAATGCTCACGGTAAACTTTGGTGCGCACTTCTCCAGATCTGAATCATGTCTTGTGTGGTTTGACACGGGGTAGGCGTTTGTGTTGGTAGATAATTGCTCCTCCTGACAGCTGTGTGTGTGTGTCAACTTCCTGAAACATCTGGGCAAAAGTTTAACAAGCTGTAGATGTCCAGATGTGTACCAGTACAGTGGTAGGGTTGGGTAGGATTGGTGCCATGGCTCTCACAGCCGCACATATAAACATTCAAAGTCGCCACACACTAAAAGGACAATCAGGCAAATGATGATCAGTGAGACTACCACAGTAGTCCTACTAAGTGACCGTGGATCACCATTTGACTAGATTAAAATTTGACTATGATTTAATAAACCCTGTAAGTTTTGTAACGCATAAAAGTGTATCTTTAAGTACATAAGAAACCGAGGGATAGACAGTATAATAATGTAGTGTGTGTGTGAGTGAGAGAAAGAGAGAGAGAGAGAAGAAAGAAACAGAGAGATAGACACAGAGAGAGGGTTGCTACCATTTCATTGTAAAGCGCTTTGTGTCCGCTTTGAAGCAACAGGCACTATTATAAATGTGCATTATTATTATTGTCATTATTATTGTTGTTGTTAGTTTATTATATATATATTATTATTATTATATTTATTATTAATTTATTCTCACTGCCAGCATTGTAGATCCAGATAAATAAGAGATTTCATTTCATGTGAACGCTTTGCCGTCAGTTTCTAAACCTACAGATTAGGGGTGAGTTAAGCGTCGTGCTTACTTGGTGACTTGATGATCCAGAAAATTCCGAAATTGTTGGTCAGACTTTTTGGTTTGTTTCTTGTATGAAATTCTTGATTTTTCCTCTCGTTATTTGCAAAGCAGAAAAAAGAGAATAAATCCTTGATTTTTTCCCTCAGTGATTCAGTGGCTTAACTTTTTGACAACTTTGCTAGTAATTCACAGAAAAGCCAGTTTAATCTAGACGGGGAGGGAGTCCCTGGGGAGGGGGTTCCCCTTTACCTAATGTAAATCTGAATCTTGCAAAACTGAATGAAAATGGTCAAACTGGGGCAAAAATATAAATATAAATAGTTATCGCTAAAAACTATTTCTCGCGAGAGTCCAGAAATAAACTACCAGGTACCAATAAAAGTGTTTATAAAATGGAATACAGGTTTTCGAGGGTTAACTAACCAGCGTCTGGTTCGTATTTTGATCGTTTAATTCGAACTTTATATTAATGTCAGTTTTTCCCTCACTGGCGTATCCACACCGGGACGTATCAGGTGCGAAATGTCAACATCGTCTAGTGGGGAGTTCAAATATATCTACGGTGCTCTCTTATTGTGTTGCCATAACGGTTTCTTTCAGCACGGGGTCAAACCAATCTGGCATACCAAGTGTCCACTCTGTGATGTGATCCGCCTGGCACATCGCCACTTCAGGCAAGGGAAGTAAACACAGCAAGGGAGGTAAACACTAAAAAAAACTGGCTTGTCACTGTGGATAGTTCATACCTTGAGTGAATGGGTCTACACGTTTCTGTTCTTCTTTTTTAGCCTATTGTGTCTGACATCTGACAGTGCAGCTGCTCTAGATCTGTCAGGACAGCAGAGAGACGGAAGCAAAAAAAAAAAGCAGTTAAAGATCACCCAATGTGAAGCGAGTTGGACATTACATACTCAAGATATGACACTAAGGTCATGACGTCAAGTTCAAATGTTGTAAAAATAAAAGAGGAAAAACTTGTGGTTCTGCAAACCTCAATGTTATCAACAGATGGCCAAAACTAAGTTTTTATGATTTCAAAATGGAATTAGAATATTATTTTGATATATCACAATACACAAGCGTCGGTCCCAGATTAACAAAAGAAAACTTGAACAAGAATCAGGAAGAAAAACTGTTGCCTTACCTCATTCTTCACTCTTCCACACAGGCCTTTGCAAAGGCAAAATAGGACTTTTTTTTTCTGTTCCTACATTTCAAATATTTTCCCTGCCCTATCACGAGCCAACAGCTTTTTATGGTACTTTTTGGTTTGTCTTGACATCCAGTTCAGTGATCTCAAACTTGTGTTCAAAAACAAAAAGAGATTAGGGTGGAAAAGAAGTATGTAGCAAAGAACTAATACACATGGAAGAATGGAAGATGGTGGTGGCGTAGAGGAAATACAGAAAGAAGAAAGCCGAAGAGATCAGAATAAATATATTGCAATGACGAGGTGTGACAGATTTCTTTCGTGCTGTTTATATTATTTAAACATTCCATTAACCAGTGTCACTTCACAACATTAATTTTAGTGCTTTGTTGCCATCGAAGAAGTTTGGGAAAAGTGTCCTCTACACAAAGATATGCTAATCACCCTGCAGCAAGTGGAGAGAAATGATCCACACGCCTAGAGCACTGAAATCCTGTCAAAAGTTTGGAGATTGTGTGAGGAGCTGCTGTGCCAAACACTTGAAATGTCAGGATGCCACTTGTCCCCTGTGTGACACACCTTGCAGCATGTCACGATGCTGTTTGTTGTGTGTTTATTGTGATTTTTGCCTGTGCTGTTTGAATTTAAGTTTGGTTTTTCCTGTGCGTCAGAACGATAACGACCATCTTGAGCCTTTCACTGTCTTTTTTGGGTACCCTGTTTATGTTTGGTATCCAGAGCTTCAACAATTTTAAGTTTCACAAGTAGAAGTAATTAGTTCCGTGAGAACATTTTTTCTTTTACATTGGTACAATTCTCAAAAATTGTTTTAGGAAGATTTGAAAATAATTTTGTAAATGCATATAAAATTTTAGATCAAGCCTCTCTCAGAAATGACGAGATGCCTTGTGAATCCATGTCATATAATAAATCGTTCATGGGTCCGCAGGCATAGTGCTTCCTTTGGACATGCATGAAATCTACACATTCAGTTGAAATACGCTTTATAGCCCGTGCTGTTACAGGCCGGATCTCACGGTGAGATGATAAATGGAAGATACTCTTAGAATTTGGTCAGTGATAAGGCAGGCATTGCATGTGCCCTGGGTCGGGTGCCTCAGAGCATTTTTTGTCGATGTCAGACAAACCATCCTGGGATAGTGGAACAATAATTTCATCAGATATAAACAAGATGCAGTTATAATCTTCATGTAATGTCATAACTTGTTGAATGAAAGATTTACGTCATTGAATTGTAATTTTAAGTTGGTGTTACGGTAGAAAGTCATCAAGTAATAGATAGGTGTCAGATGTTTGGCCGGTGCCGCAATTTAAATGCTTGCTATATATGCTCTATTTTTCGGATGTACGTCCCCGAATTTGGTCTATTGTAAGTTTTCTGCATGGTGGTAATCGCCTAAGAATTTCATTGAGTAAAGACTTTTACAGTCCTAATCAGGTGTGTCTGTGACCCTACTGTGTATGTAAACTTTGCTCACCTCAGGACGTATCCCAACAGAAAGTCACTGAGGCAAAATTGTAACATCTTGTTTGTTGCTGTTATTTTTCAGTCTGCTTGTACCAACGAGGGTGCCGCAGAAGGAAGAAAGGGCTTTCAGTCTACAACCAGCTGAGAAACCTGTCTTGGCGTAATGCCGTGGGTCGACAGAGTTTCTTTGACGCCACTGGTCCAGGTCTTCCTTGGTCTGTCCCTCTCCTTGTATCCAGAGAACCACATGTTGTATGCACGATGGACCAGCTGGGAAATCGACATTGGCAAGAGGTGTCCAAATCATTTTACCCTCTGCTGCTTCATGTGCTCTATCTTATCTTCTTTGGCTGATACAATTTTA
Organism: Onchidella celtica; assembly: GCA_963931925.1. NCBI lineage: Eukaryota > Metazoa > Mollusca > Gastropoda > Systellommatophora > Onchidiidae > Onchidella > Onchidella celtica. The sequence goes on along the minus strand of OZ007575.1, from coordinate 35,085,125 downwards.
ATCTAAATGTCCCATTTACTTAACCCGTGCACGCATGTCCACATCACGGCAATGGGACATCACGTGGGGGGAAAAAGCACGCCCTTTCTTTAAAATGCACTAGTCATGACTAAGGAATGCGACAGTTTTGAACCAGGACCTTAACTGTGACGTCAAAGTGCGTGGTTTAACTACAATTTTCATGCAAATGTTGATGATGTCATGACAGGTAATCATAGCCTTGAGAGACAAAATGTCGTTGCAGGTTTTTTTTTCTTTTTTAATCTCCTCTACCGTGTCTACAATTGATGTAACAACTGGCGGATTTACTTTGAGAAAAGATAAGAGACCGGCCTCATGTTAAAAGGGATCAAAGACATCATGTGAAACATGTTTGAAGTTTTTTTGTCCCCATGGCGTCCAATTCAGGAAGGGGAGGATAAATTATAGAACACATTAGTTACAGGAGAAAACAGTCGACTTGAACATCAAACTGGAAAGTACAAGGCCTTCAGTTAAGTCAGTGACAAAGTTTGCTTAAGTCGAGTCTTCAATCACGGGGTAAAGCTGAAGATTTAACATGCAGAAAATGCAGATGGTAATGGTTAAAAGTACAGATGAACTAAATGACGGAAAGCTTAGTCAAAAGAACTTAAGGGAGGGAAGATAAAAGTGACGACAGATTTCGAAAGTTTCAACAAAGCCTACACAATTTCTTTGCGCTTAATTCCATAACTCTGTTAAGATGCAAAACATGTGTTTGGTTTTTCTTACGCTGTTCTGACATGACAACTTTAAATAAGGTAAAATGTCCCATACCTCCTCCCCTCCCCCTCCCTCCCCCTTCCCTCTGCCCTAGTCATACCCTCAAAGGTACGAAAAATAATGTCATTGACTTTACCTCAAGATTGCCCTTACAAGTAGGTTTGCTGAGATACTTCACAGGTTCTAGGTGCGTGTGTGCAGAGGTACTTGACTGGAATTGGTGAACACCTGTGGGGCGGGGTTGCCGGGACATGAGCGGGGAGGGGAGGGGAACTTTAAGGCAGGTAGAAAGTAGAAAACTGTGCTTATTTGGTGACTCTTTCAGCTGACATATACGCATACTGTCACCAATTACATGTATGTAGATACCTATGTTCAGGCACGGATAATAAGATAAGATTATCAAGGTTTTATTGTGGCCGTTATTTTTATTCTCATAAATATAACGTATTTAATCGTACACACTTTGTCAGATGAGAGATCATACATTCACAGACATGGGGAAAAAAAAACTAATAAAAGCGTGACTGTATGATTCTAACAAATTGAGCCTGAAAAAGACACGGCAATGTCCCCTTCTCACACGTCGTACATGTGGTATAACTTTCATGAGCTCACCAATAAAGTTCGTGAGAATATAGATGAGGATAACAAACAAAATCGGAATCATTATTAATTGCGCCATGTGGCCAAACTGGATTTTGCTTTTACAGTAAATATTTTGGACAGTTTTAAGATTATTATAGGGTTAGGATTAGCTTCAACTAATTGGCCACAACAACATTTTTCGTTGGTGACATACCAGAACTACTTTTTTTTTCTTTAAGCTCGCCACAAGTTCGTAATAAAAATCATCATGTAAGTATTTCTGGCTACATAGGTTAAATCTGTATCTTCATCATATAATAATGGAGCTTGGGCCCACCTTTGTTCCCGCAAAGGCTTTTTTACTACGCAACGTAGGGAAATGAAACTTGGCACAAGTATGTAAAATTTATTAAGCCTGTACGTGTCGTACTCATTTTTTCCCGAAACCCTTTACTTTTCCCAGAAATTCAGTTACAATTATCAGTTATCAATTCATGATTGCGAATACGACGTGATAATGTACTTCCGTCAATTCCGTCATTTCCGCCTCTTACCGGAAATGTAAACTAGAGTTCACGATCCAGCCACGCCAAGAAAACTTTGATAGTGATACCGAGTATTGTGTTATACAGATGAGGTGAGTGCCATTCATTCATACCAAGAAAACTGTGCGTAAATATTTAGATATTTTTTTACGAACACATGAGCCCATGAAAAATGCTCGGTGCGCACTACTGTGCACTGTGTACTACTGTAATACTATCCTATTTATCAATTGATCGCCGATTTTATGTGGATGACCCACAGTGTCTCGACATCAGTGTCTTTGTGCTGATTCCTTTAGGTCTGGAGTGGTGAGCTTTGTTTTTTACCATTCGAAGAATGGGGCAGTTACTAGTATATATAATTTTTAAAAAACTCGCGCTATTTTTAACAAGACCTAGTGCCGCTTAATATACAGCTCGGATTTGCCTGACATTGTACAGGTGCTTTCGTTTCGACCTGCAGAAGGTTCTCTTTTTCTCTTTTAGATCTGGAGACTTGAAATAGAGGGAAAGTCTTTTCTGAGTTTCCTTTGGGTCGCTAATTTTGCTCAGCAATCCATCGTTTTCCATGAACACACTGACCCTTGCGCAAATTGGTGTCATTTCATGAGAATCTGACAGGATGCCTAGGGCACAAACGCACGAAGAGATTGCAGGATGACGTTTCTAAGGATAAACATACAAAGAAAAATAACAACAACAAAACAACCCGATACGCCGGCTACCTCTGCTAGTTTGGAAAAAAAAAAAAAAACTCCCTGGATTCTCTCATAAAGCTCAGACTTAAGTCAAATTTTGAAGGTGCCTTCCTTTCGATCCACAGAAGGTTCTCTTTTTAGATTTGGAGGCTGGAATTTGTGGGGAAGTATTTTTCAGTTTGCTTTGTGTCGCTGATTTCTCATTTCGCTCTTTTCTTTTCCATGAACGCGTGACCCCATGTCGTCATCACGTCCTGCGATATGTTCGCTATTAAACAAACTACCCAGTGCGCAGACTCTTGCTATTTCATGACACTCTTCTTCTCGAATGCCGACAGGCTGCACAATGGGAGGGGCAGTAAGACTTATCTAAAAACAAACCAACCTGAACTAGTACACTTTTTAAAAAAAAACAATAGAGGAGGGGAGAAAAGGCTAAAGGGAAGGTTATAAAAACTCCAGCTTTTATCCTGAGAGAATTTGGCTACCAACTTTCACCAGTAACATCGTGAGCGAATTCAACGGGTCTCATGGCGAAAACGTTTGCAGACATAACATTCAACCCCACTTGCAAGCACCCCCAAGGAGTAGTTGAGTAAACACAGAGACGACGAAGGTTGAAATGTACCCTCAACAAACTGATAGCCCCCCAAAAGTCATCTTGTTAATTAAAAAACGGGGAGGTTATTATACAGAGAGATCATCTGGGTGACTTAAGTCTACGTGACTTTACTCTACTGCTGCCAGGGGTGAGGGTATGACAGTAACTGATCTTTGTAGAGAGATGTTGAGCTGTCAGATCGATGGCCGCATGGCATAATATCGTAACTCGATTGTTTTTGGGGGTTTTTTGTTGTTGTTATTTTTCAAAACTTGAGATGTTTGGCATGCTTATACCCCTTGACAGCCGACAGTTTGTGTTATAAGTTGATGCTTAAATTCTGTAAACTAAGTTGTATAACTTTTTTTTTTTTTTTTAAATGTCATTTTAAGACTGATATTAAGCCTGGTAGAGGAAGTCATTCCGTATTTTACTTCCCCTGAAATATTTGTAAAAACCGAGGTACGATATACGGCCTTCGAAATAGTGATCTTGTGAAATAGGAATTCGGGGCTTACACTGACGTAGTAGCAGAGACAAGCCTAGGACATCTCCTTTCTCGTTTCTAGAAAGCAGTGTTCATTGATTCAGGCTGGACAGTTTAAAAAAAATAACTGAATTTTATTGGCTAAAGGTAGTAACCCTGTCAATCTTCCTGTAGGTTGGGGGAGGGGGGGGGGTAGGCTAAGAGTGCCTAACTAGATGTGTGCCATATTTTACTAAAGTTCCAAGCCATGTTACTTCTTTTAATAAGCCTGTTATTAAATTGTGATCTGTTTATGTAATTATGCGTAAGATGTTTGTACCATGTATGCACTCACAAACGCTCTTTCAAAGTGAATTTCCCTCATAGGATAATAAGATTCTTGCCTTATCTTAATCTCATTTTATCTTATCTTATCTTATCTTATCTTATCTTATCTTATCTTATCTTATCTTATCTTATCTTATCTTATCTTATCTTATCTTATCTTATCTTATCTTATCTTATCTTATCTTACCTTATCTTATCTTATTTTATCTTATCTTATCTTATCTTACCTTACCTTGTCTTATCTTATCTTATCTTATCTATCTAATGCGTCTATCTATCTAACTCTGATTACGGAAAAAAAAAACTGTCTAGCCTGTAAAGATATACATACAATACATTATCACAGCCTACTATATTTTAAACATTATTAGTCTTTTTCATAAAATATTGCATTCTCAATCACTTTAAAATTTTTATTTCCTGGATTGCAAACATCTGCAGGCCAACGTTTAAACTTCGCTGTAGGTCGTGGATCTAATGGACTCACAAGCAATTATAAACGTTTGTAATTATCTTATTTCTGGAAAAAAAAAAATCTTGAAATTCCAGGTATTCTTCGGTGATGTCATTGTTCATCTTCCTACAGGTTTAAAATTTGAAAATCTGTACGTGCGTGCTCACCAAAGCGTGAACGCATTTCTACTATTCCTACCCGAACGTGCTGGAGTCTCACAGGCATCATAGTTTTAAGGACGATTTCCTTATAGGCCCATTGAAAATGACGTCAAAGAGTGTTTTTGTTTTGTACTTCCGACACCTAAAATGGCGAGTGGATCAACTGACGAGTGTAACTTTGAGATATGTCTAAGCGGTTAAAATGCCTGCTGGTTGCATTGCAATTGTCTGTTATGTCAGGGGTGGAAAGGATGGATCCAAGCTGGTCAGATTCCCTACCATCCGTGTAAACAAAGGAAAGGAAGTGAAAGAATTGACCGAACGTCTCTCATGTGCGTGAACGCACGTGTCATTGTTTACTGTAGTGAACTTTTTTTTAGTTCGCCCCCGATTGGTTCGCGACACCCGAAGTGCTCACAGTACAAATCAGCTAACGAATCAAAATGAATGCTACCATCGCCATGGTTAAGCGTGGGTCCTGACAACTAAAATGGCCGATATGCGCCATGGGCCTGTAGGATTTTATTGTCATACGCCAAGTCCTACGTCATGGGATGTCAGATACAACACACTCCAAAATAGGATTTTATTGTTATAGCCCTAGTGGTACGTTCTGGGGTCTGACAGACACTATACTTTTAAAGATGATATACTAATAGATAGTCCTTTAGCAGTGTGCTGTCTTTTAGACACCACGATGTACCCCATGCATAGTTTTTAGCGACACAAGGTGAAGGTTAAAGAGGATTCTAATTCTATTGTAGGATATTATTGTCATACCCTTAGTCGTATGTCTTGGGGTCTCAGATTCATTACATTCCAAAAGAGGATTTTATTGCTATTTAATCATTTTTGCTTCCTGTAAAAGCTTAAAAATTAGAGTTAGGCGGATGGAAAGATACGGTAACAATAATTATGTACTGTCTGCCCTTAAACCAACTTTGGCCTGTCGACTAGTCGGGAACGTGAAGTTACGACCGGCGAGTTACGACCAGGAAATCTCCTGTTGACACTGGCATCTGAGTGACTTAAAAATCAAAGGATTAACGGGGAGAGAAATTTCGTCTTGGTCCTGATTCTGTCTGTATGTCTGGGTGACACCAGGTGAATCTGGAATGGACCAGAATAAATTACCGACGACTTTGGTAATTTCTGTCTTTTCCTTCACACTTTGATGTCTTCGAGTTGCAGCAAGTGGCTTCCCAGATAATTTGTATTTCTACAAAGTGTTCAAAGGAAGGAATAAAGAAATTATACGATGATGATGACGAAAATTTGTTTAGTTCCATAGACCAGTCACTTGAAGCCACACTACACATTCCTACATACGCTCACTCCACCAACACACTGACTCTCTCTCTCTCTTTTTCTCTCTCTCTTTCTCTCTCTCTCTCTCTCTCTCTCTCTCTCTCTCTCTCTCTCTATTTCTCTCTCTCTCTCTCACATACACGTACATATTCACACATACACTTTTGTGGATTTCCGCATTGACTTCTAGACACAGATCTGTCTTTTCCCCCCTCCCATCTCCTCCTCTTTCCTTCGGCTCTGTTGGGGATGCCCTGGGTTGCTTAATATGCCTCTGGAAAGACTGAATGATTAAAATTCTGGTGCTTTTGATGAAATGTATTTAAATAGAAATGGTAATGTCGGATGGTGAAAAGGGTGTAAAACTAGTAAAAGATACCATAGCTGAAGACGAAGATGCTGAACTAGATGACGATGATGTATAGGGGTGACCTATTTAAAGTTTTTGATTTTGTTGTTTTGTTGTTGTTGTTGTTGTTTGTGGGTTGTTGGTTGGTTGTTGTTTTTTTGCATGGGGGGGGGGGAGTGGGCGAAGAGAAAAAAACAGATGAGAAATATCATACACACTCACTGTAAATACACGGACACCATATGCACAGCGACAAATAAGGTATACACACACATGCTCTCACACACACACACACAATTAATTAAACATACGTTTTAATGGAAACAAGAAACGGCGACAAGAGAGATGAGCATCCACTGTGGTCAGTAGAATAACGAGCATCGGTGCATTCTCAGACATGACGCTCTTGTGGATTTTCCAGGCATGCCCCCCCCCCTTCTTCCCTATACATACACCTACACATCTTAGGACCTGACGCCTTGGTGCGCCGGGATTATGATATAATCTGGCCCTGTTTCAGTGTTGAAAAGGTCTGGAGTTGTTACAACAAAAGCCTGCAGAAGGGGCTGTGTTACGAATTGGCACGTACAATACCTACAATTACTTGTGTATACTTTTGTACGAACAATGTTAAACATTCCCAAATAGTCGTGGGTGTCCGTTGATGTAAGCATTACAAATACTTAGTACATTCCAAATGAAAAAAAGAAAATACCCCTTCTTTACTGTTTAAGGAAAGACTCAAATCAACTCAACCATATAATAATAATAATAATAAATAGAATTTCTATAGCGCATTTCTAATAAAATTATTACTCAATGCGCTGTACATTGCATCAATAATTCATGCATACACTTTCCAAATCTCATACTAAAACACGCACTCTCATCCATACAAACTTTCAGTTTCACACACATAGACGTTCTTAGTCATATATTTTCAATGTATGAGTGGGCGGGCCATTTCATTTTTCTTTTCAATTCAATATTTTTTGTTCGCATTTTGAAATGGTTACGATGTTTGCTAAGAAGTGTTTAATTTGGCGATTTATTTTGGAGATTTATTAGAATCTATTTAAGGACGAACTTCCCTCAGAAAGTTTGCTCAGATCCAGTCATTGTGCGACTGTAATTGTTATGTGTGCTTGCGCCGAGGAGCTGTGTTACTGCAGGGGCGGCGTCCAAAGGGGGTGGTTTAAGTATGAGTTTGAGCAGAGAGTATGTATGTGTAGAGGGGTTTCACTATTGGTCGATTTGCACTGCGAGTCACGGGAGACACCGCGAAACCATTGTTAGCATGGAGCAAAAGGTAGGTCACTGCGGTAAACAATACCCGTTTATGTATTTCCACGAGGCGAAAGAATTTACAACGGCTCTAAATAGTTTCAATCAGCCCAAAAATGTGAACAAACCACAGTAAACAGACATGCACACTATTTTTGGTGAAGGCGGTCTCTTTCAATTCTTCAATTTCTTGTTTACCCCAGCGACCTAGTTTCACGATTTGGTGGAAGTGAGATCTCTCTATACATCTATAACTCTCTGGTTTGGGTATGGAGAAAGCACGTCGATACGATAACGGCCATTTTGGTCTAGGAAGAAGCAATACGATAGACAGGATATCGCAGAATGGCAGGACAGATGGAGACCCTACCAGAGGTGTCCACCAACCACCCGCCCTCGGGAGTGGAAAAACTATTCCTTCTGTCTCCCCCTTCCCCCCTCCCTCCCAAATCTCCTATCTACAGTAGGCCCTACCCTCAAGTCTGCCACACATATACAAATAAAAGTCCCCGTGAGCTCCAGATTAGTCAATATGAGCAGTTTAATAGCGTGTACACGTGGAAAACTTTCTACTAGATTTGTTCTTCAATTTAAACCCTTTGGAGGCGTTGGTGTTTTTGAAACTTTAAGCGGCCTTTTATGCGGATAATTTTTTTCATTCAGAATTTGATTTGTATACAATTCGACAATTTGATTAGCAAAAAAAAAAAAACCATGAAAACAAACTTTTTTTAATTTATGACTATAATTTTAAAAAGTGTACGCACACCCCCACAATCCACCCACCCCAAGTCTCCTAATGATACGCTGACGTCACCCCACCCCTGATCTCAGAATAGGTACTTTATGGACGGCCCCAAAGTCAGATTTATGACTAATGGTACGCCTAAGTTACCCACACAGATATAATAATATTAGTGAAGGACTAAGCTTATATCTGTGAACTTACACGCCCATGTTGCAACACGCTAAGAAAACGCTTGTGTTGACTTGCATTGCAGCCAATGATTACAGGCAACAACCGGGGAAAATGTCATTGAATTATTATTGCAGAATTACAGAATATTGGGATGGGTATGCATTTATCTGTACGCGGCAGGTATTATGCGGAGTGTACAAGTGAACATTTAGGGGCAGGAACGTTCAAGCGAAAGCGCCTTCATTGGTTCATCTTGGTGCATGTGTGAACGTCAGACTATGGGGTTCAAAATCTCGTAACATCTAACATTCTTAATGATTTTTTTTTTTAATGGGATGGGGTTAAGTAAGAAGTCTTTCTTCGATACCTATTTGACTGTTACAGAAAAGTTAGAAAAGCAGCCAAATTATTTTTATGCCCTCCTCTCCTGTCCCGTTTTTTTTTTACACAAAACCCTCTCAGTCATTGACTCTGCCCGTTCTTTGCTGAATAGATTAATTTATATATTTATTATTCATAATACTGAACAATAAAATCTCCGGGTATTTGACATATTATTATTGTATGTGTATTGTTTGCCTTTTCAAGAAAATGAAGGATTGAAGTTTGGTCAGCAAAAGGGCTAAAACGCATAAGACATTAGGTCACAAACAAATAGTTCGAAAAGTTTTTTACCGGTTGGAATGACACTTACACATTTATAATGAAATTAGGAGTGAGAGAGTCGCTTCCACGACAAAACCTCAAAATTGGCAAAATATCGCATGCAGCAAAATGGCATATACCCCTCGAAATGGAGCTTGATTTAATGATTTGCTCTGTAGGTTTCAAAGTGCAGATCACTCATATTAATTTCTTCTTTTTTTTTTTTAAAGCGCATTCTATTGCAGCTGATGAGTAATACGTGGTACCCTGTGCATCCAACAGATCAGTCCCCTCTTAACCTTCGGGCCCAGTTCACCTGGTGCTGTATGTTGAATTTTTAGAATTTTTCTAATTCATTAACAAATATTTTTCTGTGATAGATATTTGTATTCTTGCAGTCGACTTTTTTACTGCTATTTGTGGCATTGTTTTAGTTTATTATGAGAAATTGCAGTAAGACATGTAACCTGTTTCTTCAATACATTTGGCTTTTTTTTTTCAGACTTGGGAGTGCGATATGTCACGACATGAGCTATAAAATTATATCAGTCAGAGCTATCATAGACTTTTTTCCCTCAGATATTGCAAGTAAATCTCTCTGAAGGTGGCCCTTTTTCAATTTGGAGCATCTGAAAGATAGTATTCTTCCTCTTAAGTCTAAATCAGCTACATCGAAAGACTCGGTGTATTCACTCAGTTCGCTCAAGTCATCCTCGGTAACATACACTTTACACAAGTCAATATTTGCATATCCGCAGTTTCAATTAGTAAGTTCACTCTACAGAATTGTGAGTTCACTATAACAATTCCCTTCGTAAGACTGTTTCACTAAACAGTCTATCAGTGTTTGATCAAACACGAAGCTATGGCACACAGCACCCTCAGCTTGTGTGCACACGAACTGCATTCCATCCTCTGCGCCACTCCACATCTGTTTCCTAATGTTTCTTTTGTATAAATTATCTCCTCTCTTTGAATAGCTTCACATAATATAGTAGTTGGGCTAAATAGGAAATCCATCAGATTAAGTCAGTGATCTGTCAGAATAAATCAATGATCTGACATAGTTGAGAGGCATTTTGTCACAGTCAAGGGATGTTTATCACACCTATGCAGTGTTCTGGCACAGTCAAGCGAAGTTGTGTCACAGTTAAGAGATATTAATTTTGGCCACAGTCCAGCAGTGTCAGGCAGGGTTATGTCACAGTCAAGCAGTGTTCCATCACAATAAGGCAGTGTTCTGTCACAGTCAAGAAGTGATCTGTCCTGTCAAGCATTGTTGTGCAGCAGCCCAGAAAGAGTGCCACCACAGTCAAACAGTCAAGTAGTGTTATGTCACACTCACACAGTATTCTGTTGCGCGGTCAAGCATTGTTCTGTCCCCGTTAACCAGTGATGTGTAATGTGTTAACAACAACAACCACAAATGTCGACCAAAACTGTGACGAGCAAGTTTTAAAAAAGCACCTCTACCATCATCATCGTCACTATGCAAAACAACAACTCCGTTACCAGTAGCAACAACAAAAACAACACAAATATCTACAGCGGAGAAACTATAAAGATGCTAATAATCTGATCAGCTATCTATTCAAATGAAGAAGACAAGTCTTCCATGCAGAGAGCAGAATGTCCAAATTTTTGTGATGCACTGACTCAAAATTGAAGTTTATTGTAGGCCTAATGGCCAGTTCAAAACTACACATGAAAGATGCAGGTACAAGATTTGAAAAAAAAAAAAAGCTCAAAACTTAAAGGAAGACTAAAACGAAGGAAAAGAATAAGCCTCCTGTCGTGACATATAAATTCAGACTTTACGTGCCAGTTTTTCACGTGAAAGGAATTCTGGACAATTTCTAAGTCAAGCACTTTTTATTCTTGTTCAGCCGCTCCCGTTTGCCTTTTTAAATTCCAATTTGATACTTTTGCTCTTTGTAACGCGCCCATAATATGCGCCCTCATCCTTTAGCTCGGGAAATGACAAACAGCTTGACCGATTTACCCCTCTGCTCTGTACTTCAATTCTTACCCCAGTTCTCCTTCCCAAATGTGTCATATTATTTACAATGGTATAGCGCCTCTTTGGATGCCTTGCTAATTTATAATATTATAATTACCCAGAATCCAGTACTGCATTATAGTAAAACGATGCTGGCTGAAAACGTTTCTAATCTGCTGAGTTCAGCATAACTGTTTTATAAAGCTGGATTGGATGTGAAGCTGTGAAAGTATAGATGTACAGCCTGAAGGCATTTGTACCGAGTCCTCTTTTCTGTATTTGATGTCAGAATAACTATGATTAATTCAAATGTTTCATTGTTCATTATGTTCTTTTATTTCTGTACGTTCGCGCGAACCTGCCACATTAGTAACTGAGATCTGCACGAACTTGACACGTAAATAATTGAGACATATGTACCAACTCTACATGTTCATAACTGAGATATATATGCACGAACCTGACACATAAGAAACTGAGACTATATGAAATGTTTCAAGAGGACAGCGAGATCGATCAGATACAGCTGAGTGTAGAAAGTTCTAGGCTGGGGCTGCTGAAAGGCATAGTGATCACTGAAATGGGGAATGTCAGTGCGGGGAATGTGAAAACAGTAACAAAAACAACAACAACTTAAATACAGAGAGGGAAAGTGTTAAGAATAAAGCATAGGTCTAGACTGATTAACCAGTACATAGTTCACAGTTTCTACAGAAAAAAACAACAACACATGTTTCTGAAGTAAAGTCGCTGTTAAAAACAAGGGTAATATATATTTAGATATACAGGCTTTATAATAATTATGCTAGTGATCAGTCTGACCCAGGGGTCTCAAGCTCGCAGCCCGCGGGGCGATATTTTGTGGCCCCTGCCTTGATATGAAAGTATAATATTACTGCGGCCCGCGAGGGGAGTGGACCTCCGACGTTTGCCACTTAGCCATCTTCATTCAATGTTCCCTTCATTTTCAGAAGAACCGTTCATGATCTTCATTCAATGTTCCATTCATGTTCAGGACACTTCATGTTCAGAAGAAATCATTAAAACTGTTAATAAAGATGTTTGAGGATTTTTAGTACAATTTTTTTTGTGGAATCCCTGATGTTGCCCAGCCTCACGCAGACTCTGCCTCCAGCGGCCCCCAGGTAAATTGAGTTTGAGACCCCTGGTCTGACCAGTATATATATAATGAAACGATGGAGCTTGGGATATTCATTCTCTCGAGAAAGAATACGTCCGTTTAAAATAAAAGGGAGGGGGGATAAAAAATATGACAATAATGAAGGCCGTGGCATGAACCAACAGTGCAAACTGGCTTCTGGGCAGGGGCAACCACCGACGTTCTACTGTTGATACCGTGAGTAAAAGACAAGAGGAAAACAAGACTCGGACAGTGAGGATGAGTGAACAGTACAACAAAAACTATAATGTTCGCACTGCCAGATTATCAACAGCATTGTTTTTTCCTTTTATTAGCCAGTTTCCTTTTTTCTGTTAGTTGTAAATTAGTTGCCACTTTTTCTTTTCTTTTGTGTGTGTGTGTGTATCCTATGTGCCTGATGCAGGTTCAAGAGACCGAAAGTTTGCATTTTTTAAATAATTGTGTTTTAAGAGCTCCTCCAATACAACTTTTTGTTGTTGTTTTTGCCAACTATCGTCTTAATCTGGTTCTCCAGAAACTCGCCGCCAACCCCTAGCTATTTGTTTTAGTTTGCCGCACTACGAAAATGGCCGCCGCGTTCCACGATTTGGGTCACTTCGCGAGCCATGAATGAAAAAAAAAGAGGGACGCTGTCTAGTGTAATGTGTATGTCACTGATATCACCCTGGTTTTACGTACAGCCTATTTTTTCTCGGGGGGGAGGGGGGGGGGGATGAATTAATACTTTTTGTTTGTTGTGATTCGTTTTTGAAAAGATAGCCCGGACTTCCTCCGACTTAGTGATTTTTGATAAGTCGCGGGCAATTTGAATTCATGACACGACTATTACAGGCAACAATGAATTATGTTCACCACTTGTCATTGACTTTCAACCCACGGTGCATCAATCATTTCGCGCCAAGACGTCAGAGAGGGCGCACACAAATTTAACTGTGAATTTGCCATTATACAGTGAGATAAGAAAGAAACTCACAAGACAAATTTTATAGGCCATTCACTCAAGAGTGGACAGTGAGTGTCACATCGGCTAAAGGGGCCGATGGTTCAAGGTAAGGATTTATGAACTACAAATTCGTTGACTGTTGTAAGTGAACGAGTTCCATACGTCCCGGCCACTTCTGAATTAGGGTTAGGGATAAGGACATGGCTGGGCATTTCGGTTTGGACTGTGGTATAGTTTTAGGGTTAGAAAAAAGTTTTGTTTCAGAGACAGGGGTAGAGTCAGGGATTTGTTTTTAAGAATTCTCACTTTTAGTGTCTTGGCTGGATAGTCAGGACTTACGGAATTGTTCACATTATGAATGTGGGATGGAGTACCCAACTTCAGTCAGGTGAATGTTTCACTTTCTGTGTATTAATCGCCGAGCTGCCCATTTAGTGTAAAAACATCTATCTACAGGAGCAACTCTCAGATAGTCGCCTCCTTGTGGTATCCTTATTGTGTGGCATATGGAACTTCTCCTATCTGTGTAAAATATTTACATTGACGTTTTCCTGAACTAATCGGGAATGGTGCCACAACAGCCCCGGGAAATGTTAGGTTATTAAATGCTTTAAATCTGACGGTTTAAGGTTTAGATTTTATAATGACCAGGATTAAATAAAGTGACAGAATTATGGTCTCATGTAGAATTTGTCTTCCAAAATAAGGAAGGAGCCTTAATATATGAGTTACAGAACTTTGGTCTGCACATATTACATATTCTGAGTGTCAATTGCTGAGTCGATCGTTTACTATAAAAACATCCACCAAGAGGACTAACCCGCCAGGTGGCAATGCCCCTCTGAGACGCCCCCCCCCCCCTGTACCTCAAATGGAACTCCTCTTCAAAATAATGTGAAAATAAAAGTTCCAGTAGAACTTTCAGTATATGACAAGTGAGGCGTAGATGCTTACGAGTATGTACAGTCTCGGCAAAACCAGGTGCCCAAATCCTAATGTGCTCGTGAAGCAGCGCTATTAATACCGTTCTGTCAGGTTTTCATCAGCTGATCAGCATATTTTTTGGAAAAGTTCCGTACGCATCTGAAACTTTGAAGTCTTCTCTACAGCTTTTTGGTTTTATTTTTTTCGTTGGAAGGGTAATTCTAGGGTTAGGGATAAGATTGGGTGTAGTATAAGGAATAAGGGCAGAGATATATTTAGAAAAAGGTACTGGGTGGTCCTTACTGGGTGTTTGGAGCGTACGGTATTCTTTCCTTTTTAGATTTATTTGAACAGAATTCCTTACGTTATTTACCAATTTCTGAGGACCAAATTCAATGACTACAGAGTTAAGTAATTTTCTTCACATGATTGCAGATTTCTTGTGCTTTTTTGTTGCAGGGACTTAAAAGTGGCTACGGAAGAAACAATACATGGAATCAGTTTGCCAGTGAGAGCATAGCCGATGTTCACATTTGGTTAGGCCTACAGAAGAAAGACAATATTGACCAAGGCAAGAGCTGACGTTCAAATTGCTTGGACCCAAAAACAACGACGCCAACAATAACAAAACAATGTAGACTTTTTCGGTGATCAGTGAAGGCAGCAGATCACATTCAAATCGCTTGATAAAGAAACAGAGTCCACACCCAGTGTGATCAAAAGAGACAAGCAGGTCAGCTTCAGATTGCTTGGTAAAGAAACAGTACAGGCCCAGTGTGATCAATGGAGACAGAACTTCAGATTGCTTGGTAAAGAAATAGAGTGCAGACCCTGGGTGATCAGTGGGAACAGCAGGGCACGTTCAAATTGCCTGGTAAAGAAACAGAATGCAGACCCCGGGTGATCAGTGAAGGCAACAGATCAATTTTAAATTACTTGGTAAAGAAAACAAGTGCATACCCTGGATAATCAATGAAGGCCGCAGGTCAGGTTCCTTCGGGCTACAGAATAAAATGTTCTCTGGAAGAATGTGGACTGAGATTCAAATGTGTGGCACATAAAATGATGCAGGCTCATCAATGACTTATAAAAACAAAATGTGAAACGCAGTGTTGATCATCAGATTCGTGGCCAGAGTCCAAGAAAAGAACGTAGCTTCATCATTGACTTTTAATTCAAAATGTGAAATGCAATGTTGATCATCAGATTCGTTGCCAGAGATACATGTATAAAATAACACAGGCTCGTCACTGACATACAAAGCAAAATGTGAAACGCAGTGTCGATCATCTGATTCGACGCCAAAGTCATAAAAAAAACATAGGCTCATCATTGACTTAAAGCAATATATGAAACGCAGTGTTGATCATCACAGATTTCTTCACAGAGACACATAAAATAATATTGGCTCATCACTGCCCCATAGAGCAAAATGTGAAAAGCAGTGTTGATCATCAGATTCGTCGCTAAAGATACATAGGATATTATTGTCTCATCATTGACTTTTAAAACAAAATGTGAGTCGCGTCGTTGATCTTCAGATTCGTCGCCAGAGATACATGTAACATGGGCTCATCACTGACTTTGTGGCAAAATATGAAACGCTTTGTGATCATCACATTCGTCGCCGGAGAAACATAAAATAACAGTCTCATCACCGACCCAGAAAGCAAAGTGTTGATCATCAGATTCGTCGCCAGAGATACACCCGGTACATAAAATAGTACTGGCTCACCATTCACTTTTGAAAAAATGTGTGAAATCCTTTGTGATCATCAGGTTCGTCGCCAGAGATACATGTATAAAATAACACAAAATGTAAAACGCAGTGTGTGTTGATCATCAGACTCGACGCCAGAGATACATGAGATAATTCTGGCTCATCACTGACTTTTAAAACAAAATGTGAGACGCTTCGTTGATCATCAGATTTGTCGCCATAGATACATAAAATAACAGAGGCTTATCATTGACGAAATGCAAAATGTGAAACGCAGTGTTTCGATTCGACGCCAGAGATACATGAGACAATAATGGCTCATCATCGACTCTTAAAGCAAAATGTGAAACACTTCGTGGTAACCAGATTCGTCACCAGAAACGCATAAAATAACAGACTTATCATTGACCCATAAAGCAAACTGTGAAACGCAGTGTTGATCATCAGATTCGACACCAGAGATACATTTTTTTTAAAAATCAAGGCTCATCACTGACTTTTAAAACAAAATCTGAGTGGCTTCGCTGATTATCAGATTCGTCTCCAGAAACACATAAAATAACAATTAAGGCTCATCATTGACTTATAAAGGAAAATGTGAAACGTTTTGTCCATCATCAGATCCGTCGCCAAAAACACATAAAATAACACAGGCCCATCACTTACTTATAACCCAAAATGTGAAACGCCGGTTTGATCATCAGATACGTCGCCAGAAACACATAAGATAACAGGCTCATCATTGACTCATAAAGGAAAATGTGAAAGGCAGTGCTCATCATCAGATTCGACGCCAGAGATACATAAGATAATATTGGCTCGTCACTGACTTTTAAAACAATATGAGACGCGTCGTTGATCATCAGATTCGTCACCAGAAATACATAAATAACAGAGGCCCACCACTGACTTTTGAAGCAAATTGTGAAACGCTCCGTGATTTGTCGCCAGAGATACAAAAAATAATACTTCTCATCATTGACTTTTTTTTTAAAATGTGAAACCCTATCAGATTCGTCGCCAGAGATACATTGAATAACACAGGCTCATCATTGACATACAGAGCAAAATGTGAAACGCAGTGTTGATCATCATATTCGTCGCCGGTGATACATAAAATAAAGGCTCGTCACTGACTTTCGAAGGAATATGTAAAACCCAGTATTGATCATCAGATTTGTCGTCAGGAACACAAAAAATAACATACTCATCATTGACTTATAAAGCAAAATGTGAAACATTTTGTTGATCATCAGATTCGTCGCCAGGGATACGTAAAACATCAAAGGCTCGTCACCAAATTTCGAAGCAAAACGTGAAACGCATCGTTGGTCATCGGATTCGTCGCCAGGGATACAAGACATCTGCTGCAGGGATCAATTAAGTTAAACTATGAGTACAGTGGCATTTTTCAAGACACAATATGTAATGCAGTTGGCAAACCTTGTAATTTTTTTTTTTTATCTGGAAGTCATAAAACATAAGTGGTAAATCCCCAGTAATCTTGTCGATCAATTCTAGGTTTCAGAGTAAAACTTGTATAGTATTTTTTCCTAGTTCCGATTTTTGCAACAAAGAAACATTGTCTTAAAATTTGACACTGGCCAGATACTGAATTTGTTTTCAGGACCGGGTTTTCAATATCAAAACTCTTTCTGCAAATTCATTTCAGAGATTCTTACTAATTATTTTGTTGAAATGTTTGGCTTTAAGAGCTACAATGAAAAGGGTCTAAGTACAAAACGTTTAGGTCTTGAACAGCTGCATATATATTTTTATAAATCCCATAGTTTGTTCCGATACCTGTACTTTATTCATGCTTGTTCCAGTTTCCATTAATACAGAATCATTTTTTTGGTTCATCTATTCGGTTCAGCTTTTATGCAATGGCTCTCAAAATTGGACAAATTATACAGTTTCGTTTTTTCCACTTTTTTGGTTAATTCTTTGAGGATATCTACTTGTACACATTCATTCCTCTTGCAGTCTCGTATTGGGATTTTATAATTCAGCCCATTGACAATACTAGTGCGTATTTTTTTTTAAATCTTTTTAAATTCTGTTATCTTTCCAGCAACTAGATAGAGATGGTGTTCAGTGGATAAAAATAGATAACGCATTGGGGGGGGGGGGGGTAATATTGCGAACTGCGGTAAGGAAGAGGTTGGTACGTGACAGTTCATCATCAGTCCATTCTCTGTGAAAAATTGACAGTATCACCGGTCGCGTTTCCTATTAGTCAATCTCGCTGTGCACCTTTTTCGTGTTCTTTCAGCGGTATACCTTGTTTGCCTTGTTTTTATGACCTATCTTTTAGTTGTAAGTATCTGTTATCATTTCCGATATCAGATTTTAAGGCAGGGTTTTATTATTCAGAAGCATTACGTTTTTACTGGGGAAGGTTTGCAATTTTACTGACATTCTCTTTGATTTTGACATTTTGATTTATCCTAAGCTTAGGATTTATCTATATGGTCTTTATTTTCCTGAAATGTTGTTTTACACATTTTTGCTCTATACATAGCTGTATAGTGTCTATAGAGTCTGCATTCTCTGAAGTTTTTTTGATAAATATCTTGGATGCATAAAGAGGCTCCTAAGGTTGGTCAGAATTTTTTGAGTAGACGTATATCATGCACAAAACTTAAAAGAAAGGGAATTAACACAATGTAATCGATGCCTAAATTTGGATTGCTGATGAGGGTAACTTGCCATTAAAAATGTAGACTTTTGCTGCCAGTTTTCTATAATTTGTGGAGAGAGAAAAAAAATAATCATGCTATCAATGTAGAAAGCTAAGTGTTAATACATTTTGTACTTGTTCATGTAATAGTATTTTCTGCCTGTTAAAGGGTTTCATCCTGGCCAGATAATGAACTTCAGTTCAGACAGGGATAATGAGCAAATTGATATAATTAAGACAAGGGGGAATAATTAAAATCTAAAACTTATGAAGTAAATTGGAAACAATAAGTATCATCCAGATAAAGTAGAATTTTTAGGGCAACGTTTTGGAAGTTAACAAGAAAACGTTTGATTACAATTTTTAAACCGAGAACACTTAAGAGTCAGCATTTTATATGCCATAAGATTAAACGAAGATAAGGCACTGAAAAAAAAAAAATAGAAAATAGAAAAAAAAGTTAAACGGAGGATAAATTATATTTCTAGATGGGAATTAGAACAAACTCTATTTAGTTAAAATATACCAAATATTTTAGCGACTGAATCATTATTAAAAAAAAAAAAAAGATTAAATAATGGATAAGGTAAATTGCGAGAATTGCATTAGAATAAGCTCAAGGCAGCTATACCAAATATTTTAGAGACTGAATCATTGGAATTCAAGCTTTGATCGTCATGTCACTTGTCATAAAAGCCTTTAAGAGTCTGCTGTATTTTCTCTGACACAGTATCCTTTGTCAAAGCTGAGAATGGGACTTGGCAAGGCTGTTCCAGCAGTGGTTGTGCTTCTTCATCAGTGCTAAATATTTCTGACATTCAGATCACACCATTTGTAGGTTCTAGAATGTTCTAATTCAGCTCCCGCTTTAGGGAAGTTATGGACAAATTTAACCTTTTGCATGTTTGACTCATAGTGTAATGGCTTCTGGAATTTCAATACGTCCTTTGCTTTTGTTTCAAGCTGTGGTCAAATTTAGTCCTTTCGACTCCCAATGTAACGGTTTCTGGAATCTCAACATGTTTTGTTTCAATTTGTCAAATTTAGTCCTTTCGACTCCCGGTGTAATGGTTTCTGGAATCTCAACATGTTTTGTTTCAATTTGTCAAATTTAGTCCTTTCGACTCCCAGTGTAATGGTTTCTGGAATCTCAAGATGTTTTGTTTCCAGTTGTCAAATTTAGTCCTTTCGACTCCCAGTGTAATGATTTCTGGAATCTCAAGATGTTTTGTTTCCAGTTGTCAAACTTAGCCCTTCGACTCCCAGTGTAATGGTTTCTGGAATCTCAACATGTTTTGTCTCAAGTTGTCAAATTTAGCCCTTTCGACTCCGAGTGTCATTGTTACAAGTGGAGTGAGCGAGATTCAAAGGATTACGGGGCAGTGGGTATGGAATTGTGAGATTAACTCACGGATAGTGAAGCAGACAGTTAATTTGGAAGCGTGCAGGACATGAGTAAAGTTGGAGGCGATGAGGTAAAGCTTGTGTAATGAAAAGTCACTGCAAGCTGAGAAGTCCAAGAGGACAGACGTGAAAGAGAGCAGTCGGGAGTTTGTAGTGTATTCCAGTGAAGACTGGTAGGTTGAATTATAAGGATTGATAATTGTGGTGATAGATCTACTATATTCTGATGATGACAGTGATGCAAATAAGTTATATGCGAGGACTTAAGGAGTGTGCAAGTCATTCGTTACTGTGTAAATAGATGTGAACAATGAGCGAGATACGTATGTTAGGAGCAGGGATTCCTAGCCTAGTCGGAGTGCTGTGTAATACTGTGTGGGTATGCTACAGTAGAGAGGTGCAGCTGTATGGTGGGTGAAATGTGGAATGTTGTGTGTACGCTTGATGGTTCGTAGTGAGTGGTGAAGTGGATAGTAGGTACATAGTATTATAGAGATGTGATGTTATTCTTTATAGGTGCCGGGGACAGGCTGGAAGCTGTCGCGGCCATAAATGAGGTGCATGGGTTGGGCAGTGAGGCCACCCGCAGGACAGTGAGGGCACATTATCCGTGGCAGTCTGGCCACATTCAGGAACTATATGTATTAAGATATTGATGTGAGGTTGAGTACGGGCAGTGAGATATCGTGCTACAAGGCAGTGCAGCCACTGATGTATTGTTAGGCTGAGGCCAACTATCATATTGTAAAGGAGTGATTATCCTAGCGAGGAACGGGAAGGGGAAGGAATGCTTAAGGGAACGAGTGAGATGTTGTACTTATTGGATTGTCGTTATTAATGTTGTAATAAATGTGTGAGCCTGTTTGATTGTTTTGTTAATTGTTATACTTGTCTGTTCGTGACTGTTACTGTCATATAAGTACATCTCCCAATCTGGGATTTGTTAGTCATGGTTTCTGAAATCTCAACATATTTTGTTTCAACCTATGGTCAAATTTAGCTCTTTCGACTCCCAGTATAATGGTTACTGGATTCTCAACATGTTTTGTTCCAAGCTATGGTCAAATTTAGCCCTTTCGACTATGTGTAATGGTTTCTGGAATCTCAACACGTTTTGTTTCAAATTATGGTCAAATTTAGCCTTTGCATGTTTGACTCCGTGTTATGTACTCAGGAAACTCAATACTTTTGCTTTGTTTCACCTGACAGAGTTTCACGTAAGATGGGTCGTAATATCTGTCTTATTCACTGAACTTCAAGTTGTGGACAGTTGCTGGTATTATGCATACTTTCATTCTTTGCAGAGCATCGATTTTCAGGCATGAATTTTCAATACAACATTTCAGCTAGTCAAAATCGTGTCTCCTAGAGATTCCCAATCGCCGCATTTTTCCTTGGGTCCTAAGTCCGTAGCATTTCAAATCTCATGAGCCTTATGACTGGACGTGAACAGGGGAGGGTTAAGCTGGTGTGGGTCTTGTAGTGGATGTTAGAACAGGCACTTAAAAAGGTTTGATCTTTGTGCAGCTGCTATGACTTCAGTTTCAAATTCATTTGTATTTATGCGTGGATTCCCATAGAAACCAACCACTTCATATGCGGAGAGAGACTAATAGAGGTAATAGGCTTGGGATAAGCCTGTTTCGGCTCTCTCCACCCCCCCCCTTTCCCCTTTCCCCACCCGCCTTCCCCTCACATTTTTTCTCCACCCCTCCCTCCCTTCCTCTTCCCTCCTACCCCAACCGTCCTCCTTCCCCCTTTCCTCGTCCACCCTCTTCCCCAACCCGCCTTCCCCTCACATCATTTCCCCACCCCTCCCTTCCTTCTCCTCCCCTCCTTCCCCAACCTTCTTCCTTTCTCACCAACGCTTCTCTCTTTCCCCTACCCCACCTATTTCCAACCCCTCTTTCCCCTCATTTCCGTTTCTTCCTCCTCCTTTCCCTTCCCAGCACTCCCTCCCTAAGACAGGCCCACTCCCCTCCTCCCCTTCCCCTCCCTTTCACACCCCTTCTTCACAGAATACACTTGTTCGCAAAACAAACCCTTACTCAGGAATTGGGGAATCCCCTGCCAGCATAGTCTTGTGCCACCTGCTAAATGGCTGACTCGATGAGAGAGAAAAAACACCAAAATAATGTTGTGACTTAGGCTTTAGTTTCCATTGGTGTGCTGCAACATTACAGTGTATAGCTATTGGTATTCTTAACGGTTCAGAATTGACACTGATAAATTAAACTGATTTACTGACCTAACGGCTGTTAGTCAGTTTGAACATAATTGTGGGTAAGGACATCTCACACGTGACAAATGTAATACTAGACGAGGTACCCGGCTATTTGGCAGTTTGAACATAGGGCAAGGGGTTTCTCACAGATTACTTAAAATGTAAGACTAGAAGAGGTACCCGGCTATTTGGCAGTTTGAACATAGGGCAAGGGGTTTCTCACAGATTACTTAAAATGTAAGACTAGAAGAGGTACCCGGCTATTTGGCAGTTTGAACATAGGGCAAGGGGTTTCTCACAGATTACTTAAAATGTAAGACTAGAAGAGGTACCCGGCTATTTGGCAGTTTGAACATAGGGCAAGGGGTTTCTCACAGATTACTTAAAATGTAAGACTAGAAGAGGTATCCGGCTATTTGGCAGTTTGAACATAGGGCAAGGGATTTCTCACAGATTACTTAAAATGTAAGACTAGAAGAGGTACCCGGCTATTTGGCAGTTTGAACATAGGGCAAGGGGTTTCTCACAGATTACTTAAAATGTAAGGCTAGAAGAGGTACCCGGCTATTTGGCAGTTTGAACATAGGGCAAGGGGTTTCTCACAGATTACTTAAAATGTAAGACTAGAAGAGGTACCCGGCTATTTGGCAGTTTGAACATAGGGCAAGGGGTTTCTCACAGATTACTTAAAATGTAAGACTAGAAGAGGTATCCGGCTATTTGGCAGTTTGAACATAGGGCAAGGGATTTCTCACAGATTACTTAAAATGTAAGACTAGAAGAGGTACCCGGCTATTTGGCAGTTTGAACATAGGGCAAGGGGTTTCTCACAGATTACTTAAAATGTAAGGCTAGAAGAGGTACCCGGCTATTTGGCAGTTTGAACATAGGGCAAGGGGTTTCTCACAGATTACTTATAATGTAAGACTAGAAGAGGTGCCCGGCTATTTGGCAGTTTGAACATAGGGCAAGGGATTTCTCACAGATTACTTAAAATGTAAGACTAGAAGAGGTACCCGGCTATTTGGCAGTTGGAACATAAGGCATGATAATAAGACTTTTGGCCGTTTTTATAAAACGCATGTTAGGAGCAGGTCAGATCAAAGTAAATAATATATTCCTGCACGTTACTGATCTCATTGCTTAGATGTCTTTGCCGAAACACAGATCAAACATAGTTGGAATGAACATTATGTTCCGATTTCTGTTGGTGATTTCTGATATTGGATTTGGGATTAGAGAGGTAGCACACACTTGGTTACACGATCGTTGCAGAAAGTTTATTTATTATGGTGTTGAACTTTCCTGCTATGAGACTGAAAGAAGATGATAGAAACTGCTTCGTTTTCCCCACCTATTGGGGAGATGATGTGTATTTAGGCTGTGAAGTTGTTTCAAAGGTGAGATTAGGTTTCTGGTCTCTTCTGTCTTTTGGTGTTCTGAGGTGCTGGGTATTATGTAAGTCTTCTGTTTCATGATGTATATTCTGGTTGAATGCAAAATGTGTGTATACAATTTAGGGAATGTATAGGCTTGTTTTTACTTTTTTTGCAGCTTTAAAATTTTAATGGAAATTGTTCATACGGTTTTTAAATGGTTGGTTCTCTGTAGTGATCCATCGTCCAGCGGCGGCAGATCCTTGTTTTGTGGTTGTGGTCATGTATGTGGTCGTGTGTGACTCCGTTGTTTTTGTTTTGCCCTGTTGTATATGTTTGCACAGGAAGGGAGGCCTCGGCTGGCAAAAATGGAGAACTATTAAGGAAGATTAAGCGTCGACAGCAGTTCCCTGACCAGTTGTTTGTCGGTGGAGCTCAGATCAAGGTCTTCAAAGAGAATCAGCGTGTAAATAATGTAAACAGTTGTTTTACGACAACTTGTTTTATTTTTCTCAGGCTGCTAGCACAGCTAGCGCAGGCGCCTGTTCCAAAGCCTTCATTTAAAGCTGCTATGTAAAATAGAACGGTTTTTTTTTTTTCACGTTTTTATTTGTAAATATTCACCTAAAATTTTTACATACGCTTTGCAATCAACCAGATTATACATCGTGAAACTTAAGTCTTACATAATACCCAACACTTTAGAATATCTAAAGATAGATTAAAAAAAAAAAAAAAGCAGAAATCTAACCTCGTCTTTGAAACAAGATCCCAGCCTAAATACTTCTCATCTCCCCAATGGGTGGTAAAAACTAAACAATTTTGTATGACCTTCCTTCAGTTTCATATCAGGAAAATTCAGCTCCGTAATGAATAAGCTTTCTGCAACTATTGTGTAACCAAATATGCGCTACCTCTCTAATCTCAAATTCAATTTCAGAAATCACCAACAGAAGTCCGAACACAATGTCCAAACCAATTATGTTTGATCTGCGGTGTCAGCAAAGACACCTACGCAATTAAATCAGTAACATATAGGAGCAAATTTTCTTTGACTTGATCTTCTCCTTGCCATATGTTCTGTTAAGCTTCCAAATGTCATGTTATCATATTAGACTCATAATTAGCCTCCCCCCTCCTCATTTGTTAATTGTCCCCAGGCCAAAAAAAAACACCTCCTTACACCCCCCTCCCACTTTCTTTTGTTTTATGTGTCCAAAACCTTATCACGGTCTTGAAGGGGTAGAAGTATTCAGTGTTTGACGGATAAATGAAACACATCAAGATATCTTAACAATTCTGAAAATTGGTTGTGAGAGTTGAAAGGTATGAAAGCCTTCAGTGTTTGACAGATATATGGGAGCACATCAGAAAGTCTGGGCAATGTGGAGGATTAATATTGAGGTTTGAAAAGGAATACAAGTGGGCCTACTCAGCGTTTGACAGATAAGTGGGAGCACATCAAAATATCCTAATAATGCGGAAAGTTGATAAATTTGGGTTGAAAGGAACAAGAGCGTTGGGTGTTTGTTTGACAGATATTTGGGAGCACATCAAAATAATTATCTCAATAACGTGGAAGTTTGGAACTGAAGGTTGAAAAGGAGTAAAAACCTTCGGTGTTTGACAGATAATTTGGGAGCATATGAAAGCATCTGAATAAAGTGTAAGGTTGATAATGAGGGTTGAAAAGATGTAAAGCTATTCAGTGTTTGACAGATATTATTGGAGCACATCAAAATATCTGAAGGACATGCAAGGCTAATAACGAGGGTTGAAAAGGTGTAAAAGCCTTCAATGTTTGACATAATTATATTTGGGAGCATATCAAACTATCTGGATAACGTGTAGGGTGGATAACGTGGGTTGAACTGGTGAATGGATAAACCTTGCAATACATGTGTAACAACTTTGTGTACATATGTACATGTAAGAACAGGTGCGATCTGTGGGAAAACACGGTCCTCAAGCAGGGCCAATATATAAGTACACCGGACTATGCTCGGGATAAACCCATACCTGGACTGCCCCTATCTTCTCGTTCCCTTGCCCCCACCCCCCGACATCTAGGACATCTATCACTTGTCCGGTTTATTTAGAACTTTTCAGGGAGTTATAATCGATAGCTTAAAGAGTTTTCTATAAAAAGACCAGCTGATGTTCCAAACAATTTGATCCGGGTCCTACATAATAAGACATTTCCTGGAAACTATCAAGACCAGGAGATTCCATTCAAATTTCAAACGTATACAGCTCATTCGTCATATGATGGCCCAGAGAAAAATTCGTTGTTAGCCAATCATGAAAAATGAAGTTCCAGTAAAAAGGGCTTGACAATACTGGCAACAGCTCTAATTAGCGAGTCTCAAACATTTGGTAAACAGGCGTCGTGTAGTTTGTGAAATGATTTTGGTTGTTTTGTTGTTTTTTTTCCGGAAACCACTAAAATTATTTTCCAGCTCACAAAACAAGTTGTTTTTTTCCCCACCCCTCCACAATCCAGAATCACTTTTTGCTTTCTGAATTCGGTACTAAATTTGGAATCACAAACCAAATTATATAGAAATTTCGCCATTTGATCTTAATCTAGTAAGTTTAAATATCAACAACATAAAACTTGCTCACGGATAAGTGTTTTCCATCTAGTTTGAAACCCCTGATGCCAGTGTCCACTGAAAAGCATGGTTTAAGTGGACAGGAACACATAATTATGTTCAAGCTCCTTTTGACATATACTGCTCACCTGCGTGTACCCGCTACACTAACTATTGCATGGGCACCTGGTCACCTTTTTTTTTTTTGTCGTGGAACTTCAAAATTTGTGATTGGCAACAGTACAAATGGACTAGTGTTGGATCCCACATTTAAACTGTCATGTAAGAATGAGCTTATTAAGGACATTTGGCAAAGTAATTGTAACCTGTTTAGAATATTCAGAAACCACTCTGTCCAGAGTCTGGGATAAGGCTTTTGATCGGATCCCACATTCAGCCCATCATATAAGAATGAGCGTGTCAAGGACATGAGATTTGGCAAAGTAGTTATAACCTGTTTGAAATAGTCAGAAACCTCGTTATCCGGAGTTTGGGATGGGGTTTAGAAAGGATCCCCCATTTAACCCAACATATCATAATAAATAGGTTATCAAAGAAATCAACATTTGGCAAAGTCAAACTTATGATTAGAGGCTGGGGATTCAGCTGATATGATGAAATAACGACAGTGAGTGAAAGTGCTTAGTATTAATCCTATAATAACATTTTTGAGTGGTGGCGTAAGGCTAATTTTGTGAACATATTCTGAATTTAAGTTACTTTTTAGACTGGATGATTTGGATGATTGATAAATCACGGATTCGTTTCGCAAGATAGATATAAAAGAATGGAAAAACAAAGATCAGGAAAAAAGAAACTTAAAAGGCAAAGGGTATCTCAGTCTGATTTGTCATCCTTGAAGCTTCTTGAGTTTGTTGTTTTTTCTTGTTTTAAATTTAGTTTGGCGGAATTCAAGTGCCAGGAGCAATTTAAAGTACAATTCACATTTGTCAAGGCAGACAGTACCGTTATATCACAACTGCTTGTCCGATGTGGTCATTTACTATGCAGGTGAACTCAATTGCTTCTAGAGATTGGATCACTTCTCATGTGTTGATTTGTTCTTGAGATGGCAATTGCATCCATGTCACACAGTAGGTACGTGACATTTTCAACATCTGTCCATGCTCGGTGAGAAGCTAGCTGACAGTATCACGGATCATGTTTCCTTCGATCCAGTCTCTCTTTTACCCCTTTCTTGTGTGCTCTCTCAGCGCTATACCTTGTTTGCCTTATTTTTATGGCCTACCTTTTGGCTGTAGCTATTTCTTTTATCATTTAATATGTACAATCAGTTTTTATGGTAGGCTTTTGATATCTTCAGAATTGTACTATGTGTTCTTACTGGGGAAGGCTTGCAATTTTACGGTCTTACATTCTCAGTAATTTTGACAAATATGTTTATCTGGATACAGTCTTTCTTTTCCTGAAATGCTGTTTTACATATTATAGCTCTGTAAATAGCTTTTTCGTATTCTTTTAGTGCCTGTATTCTCTGGGGTTTAACCCCGAGGGATCATTCTTTTCAACTGGATCCTGCTTTTTCGCTGCCATTCTACAAATTTATTACTGATGCAGCAAGTTCAACTATCTTTGTGGTCCATTACACATAATTATTTTGCGCGTCAACAATTTTTCCCATTTTTCAGTGTCGTATTTCAAGGTTTTGGTGAGAGTGAGATTTCTTGTCTCTCGGTTTTCTGATCTCCTGATTGTATCGCTCAACCTCAAGCCCGTATTTTCTGGGATATTGTCCTCCCATCTCTCCCCATGTCCGCCTCTCCTTCTTCCTCCTTGTACTGTGCCTTGCAGGAATGTCTTGGCAATCCCTGATGATCTCATAACATGGCCATACCCTTTGAGTTTGCGTCTCTTGACCAAGGTCAACTGGTCTTCGTAGGGCCCAATGGCTTGCCTGATTCTTATGCACAGACAAACTTGTGGCAAAAACGTTTTGAGGATTGAAAAGGAATAAAAGTATTCAGTGTTTGACAGACGAATGGAAGAACATCAAACTATCTGAATAACATGTTAGGTTGATAAACGGGGGTTGAAAAGAGGAAAAATATTCAGTTTTGACAGATAAATGGGACATAATTTCAAAATTATCAAAGTTATCGATGCATCATTTTGTGAGAATATGAATCTGACCATGAATATTGATAAGGTATG
Organism: Onchidella celtica; assembly: GCA_963931925.1. Taxonomy (NCBI): domain Eukaryota; kingdom Metazoa; phylum Mollusca; class Gastropoda; order Systellommatophora; family Onchidiidae; genus Onchidella; species Onchidella celtica. The sequence goes on along the minus strand of OZ007575.1, from coordinate 35,056,814 downwards.
CGTAACTAAGGAATCAGCAGAAATAGTGTGACCTGAGCATTGTCTGAAATTCATGGCCATGAACATTCCATAGGTCAGCTATTCTGCAGAAGATTATTCTACCATGGCAAATATTATCGAAAAAGTCAGAGGTGTTCAATAGCAATTTCACTGACAGAATACCATGGCAAAATACGAACTGTGAAAATCAGAGGTTTTTGTTGACAATTTCACTGATAGGATACCATGGCAAATATGTACTGTAAAGAGGTTTTGTTAGCAATGCCACAGATATGATACCATGGCAAATTTGTTCAGAAAAAATCAGAGGTTTCTGTTCTCAATTTCACTGATAGGATACCATAGTAGATATTATATACAGTGAAGCAGACGTTTTTGTCACCATTTTCATTGATAGGCCAATGTTTCATGATGTCAAGTGTCGAGCTGCTGAAGCACTCGGATACAGAATTCTGTGGCAAGTAGCAGGATTTTTCTTTGCTGAATTAGCTGAAACAATAGCACGGAAATTTTGCTGGCACTCAGCAAACAATCTGATGGACGTGTTTAAGAATTCTTCATCTCTTGAGCTGTGGAAACCCATTCCCATAACACGGAGCACCCCAACAGTCTATGAAAGGATTCCAGTTTAAAGGGTGATTGAATTAAGTTTAAAACCACCAGTGTATCTATAGCCACGGTGATTTCGGTTAAAAAAAAGAACAACTACAGATAAAACAATTACAGAAATTAAAAACTACTAGTGTATCTAAAGTCATGAAGACTTCGGTTGAAAAAAACAACAGATAAAACAATTAGAGGAATTAAAAACTACTAGTGTATCTCAAGCCATGAAGATTCGGTTGAAAAACAAACAAAAACAAAGCAGTCTGAAGACGTACAAATAAGCTGGAAACGACCGGGGTACCTAAGGCCACGGTGAATTGGGTTGAAAACAAAAAAAAACAGAATTTGGTAGACTTCTATGCAAGTTTGACCCGATCAGTGTATCTATAGCCACGGTGATGTCGGTTGAAAACAAAAAAAAAACGTACAATGCAATTAGGAGACTTAGAATTAAGCTGAAACCACCAATGTATTTAAAGCCAAAAAGACATCAGTTAAAAACAAAAACCCAAAGCATTTGGAGGACTTCGAAGTAAGCGTAAATCCATCAGTGTATCTAAAGACATGATGAATTCAGTCTAAATAAGATAGAAGACAAAGCAGTTGGGGGAAAGACCAAGAAGAGAGCAAGATCGTGCCTGAAAGCGTCCACAACTGTTTATCTGACGGAAAAGTATAAACTGGCAGCAGAGGTGACGAAAACTTTAGACTTCATTTGTGTGTGGCTATTTCAAAAAACGTACTATGAATTGTAACGAAAAAAACTTGGGTTGGGGAGAACATAAGCAGCAAATGAGCTGGTCTTCCGGAGATTTTGTTTATATACGTAGAGGAAATTGTTCTCGAATATCTCTTACAATTTCTGACCCAATCTTACGACTTGTTTAAGTTTGCCTATAGATTAAACGGTTTATAAATTGGTTTACATATAAAAATTGAGATATATATAAATAAAAACAACACACTGTTTGTACAGCAATATTGTGTGTACCTACTAAGACGTTGAAAGGAGTGATCATTTTGCCTTTTAAGTTATTACATTTTTTTTATTTCTGAGATCAGTGAGGCTTGGTTGTTACTGCGAAAAAAAGAAGAAAAAAAAACATCCATACCATTCCTGCCTTTTCAGTTGCTAAATTGGCCTCAGTCCCTGGCTTCACTTTTTCACCTACCAGTACTTTAAATCCTCACATATTAAACATTCCACGCTTATTGGAATATCCTCTATCATTTCAGTGACAGCGGAGCTGAATATCACTTGTTTTGGCATAAGAAATTACAGCTGTTATTTTGAAATATGTGGTAGACCAAAAGCAATGCCTGAGTCAGACATATGGAAATTTAGGATATCTTTTTTAATGTTTTTTTTTGGGGGGTAACATTGCCTTTGATTTTATATTGTTCATTGTTGGTTTTTTGTTGTTGGTTTTTTGTTGTTGCTTTTTTTAATGACATTCTTTTTGCTAAGGTTCCATCGGAGTCATGAAACAAATATTTCTGAAAGTAAACTTTAGATTCCGGGAATCCATGAAAAACTAAGCGCTACATATCCAACGGTGATGGGATTTCATCCTTATAATGAGACCTCATAATGAAAAGGTTGTGCGCTTTTCTCTAAAGCTGTTTCTTTGAAATGTTTCAGAATCTCTTTGCATGCTGACCTTTACCTGTGATCTAAAGATTTACTTAGTGTACGATGGTGCAAAAATACCGCGCGGTTTACCAGAAAATGCTGAAAATGGGTTAAATGAACAATTCTCCGCGTTGTCCTTGGGAACATTCTATCAGATACTAACGGGATGTAAATTTTTACCACTACCTCTAAACTTTGTTAAAACCACGTATATCGTGATGTGGTGTTCATTTGTTTTTGGGGGAAGACAAATATAAAGCCACTTATGGAAAATGGTTTTTGGAGGGTATCCTATTCAAGTAAGGATTGGTAAATCTCAAAATTGCAGTGAGCATTGCTGGTTGTACATTAAGTAACATCCATTTAATTCATGTGTTGAACACTATCTCTATGGCATGGATTAAGCACAGCAATAAATTTGGGGATCTCCTTCGACCGTTTTTTTTTTCCCCAGGAGTAGTATAAATATATTAAGCAAAATGTCTCAATACTTGTGTGGGCTGCGAGAAGAAAACCAATATTATGGAAACAAATTTATATTTTTTCAGTTTTGCTCTTTCCTCTCAGTGGGGTAGCCTACATGGGAATCCTATTTCAAAAATTGTAAACTTTTGGGAAGCAGACCTTAAAAAAATATGTATAAAATTGGGGCAACCAGAATTTTTATTTTAGAGGAAACTTATCGGTGGTAATATAATGAAAAACGTACCTGGCCATGTTCATCATTAAGATAAATCTGAAACAGCATTAAGGTGGAGGAACGTGTCAGATAATCTAATCATAATTACTGCCATTACTGCAAAGGATGTCGCTACTGTTCTGGCAATTGCCACTGTTGACATGTATTGATTGATGGAATTTATTTTTTGTGATTTTAAATACGATTTTAAATGTTTTGTACATATGCATGCTTTTTATGCCAATGAGTATTCTGGGAATCAGATAAGCAATGGTGAAGGGCCATAACTGTTAAAAAATGCGGTCACTTCAGCATAATAGAAATATTGGAAACATTATTTTCCTCCTGTGAATTTCCAACTGAGGATTTGTGTAAACGAATTTATTATGACTATTTCCTTAAGGAATTTATCCTAAGCTGCCATCTGTGAAGCAGACCAGCCTATGAAAATATATAAAATTCATCGATGTAATTAGGAACTTATTTTGCCCCAATATATTTGATACCAAGGATGAACTGATTTTGGGCTCTTTGGGCAGAACTCCGTTCGGAGATTGCTCTGTATGACTGCTGATCTTTTGTTGTACCAAAAAAAGAACAGAGCATAGCTACTGTACATATTTAATATCGTATAGGCCTACTGATTGTCCATTTTTTCAGAACTTTTGAGACTGAAATCTTATTGTATGGTGTTTGGCAGTTGAGCATTAGCAGGATTAGTAGGAATAAAGCAGTAGTAGGATTGAAGTCACTGCAGCATAATTATGTCAAGGAGAGATCCAAATCGACTATCGAGCTCCCACAGAGGTTATTATTGGGGGGGGGGGGGTGTCCACTGCTGGTTCTACATGGTGGTAAGTTACGGAAGTGCATACATATGTGTAGGACAAGGATTGACTGTGGGAGTGACACGGTACCTTTGTTAGAATGGTGCAGTGTCAGAACTGTAGTGAAGATTGCTTTCTATTGCATTTTTACACTCACAATTTAAGATAATTCCATTAAAAAGCCATGAGATGATTTGAGACAAGCTTACGTGTTTTGCACCGATCGGATAGAAAATAATTCTGAAACAAACAAAAAATCAGTTCATTTTGTTGTCACCTTGCTCAGCTTATCCTGTTTAGATACTTATTTACCTTTTATTTTGACGTTGCTTGTTTTTGCTTCCGACATTCACCGCCTACTTATATTTTTGATTTATTTTTGAGAAATAAAGTTTATTGTTCTGAGATACGAATTGTTTGTTTGGTTGTTTTTTTGTTGTTGTTTTTTCGAACAAGTACAATAGAGAGAATCTGTTACGGCTGCTTAGATGTATGCTTGTTCATGTGCGCGTGTGTATGTGTGTCTGTCTGTCTGCACTGGTTCACATCAAAGTCAGTCAAACCCGACGATCTGCTATAATTATTAGGAAGTGTATTCGCAGTCGACCTGTCGACCACGAATGTGGTGTGCATTCATCATAGATATAGTACACTAGATCGCCGACTCTCATTGGTCGGTGGAAAGGAAACCGACGCTTCCCAGGAAGTCCGGCCGCCATTGTTTAAGCCTGATAAACAGCAGACGGCGTACTCTTCCTGTGCAGTTTCACTTTCGTTTTTTTTTGACATCGTTATTGTTTCAAGATCGACTGCAAACTCCAGCTGACAATTTGAAAGGTAAGGAATCACAAGATATTTATTTGATTGGTTTTATTATCTTGTTTACCAAGAGTTTTAGTCTGTTTGTTGCAAAGTTAGTGAGGAACAGGCTCTCGTTCTGCCAGCAGTAGCAGCGCGTCATTGACCGCTATGATCTAATCTAGATCTAGATTTATGTGGGTGCAATTAACCGAATACAATGGGCCTGGCAAGATTTTTTATATAGACTAGATCTATATTATATGAGAATGGCTTTCTGATGTTGTTTGTCAAAAGTTTGTGTTAGTTTATTGCAAATTTAATGAGGAACAGGCTCGCGTACTGCTAGCAGTCAATAGCGTGGCGTCATTGACCCAAGTACAGCAGTCAGCATCGCTGTCTGCTAATGCTATATAACGGTATTGATAACAGAACAGCTAGTGTGGTTTGGCTAATCAGATTTCGTTTCTTGAAGTGCTTCCGTAACTTCTGTTTTGGCTGTGCAACTTATTATTCTCAGCTCGGACATCTGGCACAGTACATTAATGTCTGATGTCAATTGATCCTCAGTGATGAATATGAGTAGGCTACTGAGGGAAAAAAAAGTTAAGAGAGGTGTGCTTACAATTACATTTGCTTTGGGTAGCTATGTAAGCAATTAAAAAGGCCCATTATGAAGAGCTAGCACAGCAGGTGATAGAGGCAAGGATGAAATGCATATGTGAAATAGACTTAATACTGATAGTGTAGCTGTTCCTCAGTCAGTCAGTTTTAACTATGAAGATATATAGGCCTATTATATTTTAAAAAAAATAGATCTAGAGTTTCGTCGACCAGCTGATGAAACCGTGAATCCCACATTAGACAAATTTTTCAGGAGAGACAAATAAACGTTTAAACATTCTCCTCGCGTTATAATTGAGCAAAAAACGATTATAAGTTGTTTGTTTCGATTTAATACACCCTCTATATATACATTTTTATTGAATATTGTAACAGTTTTTGAGAAATGTGGGATTAACGATTTCATCACATCAAAATTCCGCTGATGAAGTCGTGAATTCCCCAAGTGGTGGAATTCACGTTTTCATCAGACGAAAATCGGTCTATGGTCTGTTGGATTCACGATAATATACCATGATCGTCAGTTGGCTTTTCAGCAGTACTGGCATAAGACAGCAGTTTTCTTTTGCATACATAACGAGACACATAACAAAGAGGGTAACACTTTTTTTTTAAATAGCAAAAAAATAAAACAGCACAAAAACGTAGTTTTTCAAGAAATAAATTACTAAATCCGCTTTATTGTGGGCCAAATAATGTGGAAAATGGAATCATTAAAACTTGGAAAACACTAAATTGTACACACGCACTCATTCATTCACTCACTCACTCTCTCTCACACAGGCACACACACTCCTCTCTCGCTCCCTCTCTCCATCTCCCCGCCCCCCCCCCCCTCTCTCTATTACACACACACACACACACTCCAACAAAGTACATAAACCATCAAAATATGGGAATAGAAGACCGTGAGTACCGTTAAAGATTTCCACCCACCAAACATGCTGATCAAATATAGCATTTTTAAAGTTGTTTAAGCTACTTTGCTTTGCTCTTTGTGACAAAACGTGTGTTAATGATGTAAATGGTTGTTTTAAAAGTCATGGTAGTCTTTGGGTATTGCAGATTTCAGACTTTGTAGGTCATCATATTTCCTTTTAGCGATTTTGCGTCTGGAAGTGTAGAGCCTAGGTGCTTCCCTGACACCTTCTGTTTGACCCCTTGTTTTGGGCAACAACTCCCATTCCTGATCAAATGTCAGTTTGTATAGAATTTCTCCTTTAGGGGTGTATCGAAGGGAGCGGATGTCATTCACTGTTGGGTCTCCCTTTGCCCGTCCTGGTCTGATCGACTTCTGGTGGGCAACTTGTTCATAGTCCCGAAAGAATGCATGGTCTACTTCTTTCACAACATATGGCCTTTGAGTAATCCGAGCGGTCCCGAAGATAGTGAAATAGTCCATTGGACCAAAGATATGTGTGTTCTTAAGCCTGCGTTCAATTACACTGTGCATGCTGTCCACTTCCGTGTGTGTGTGGCCCTTCACTAAATACTTGTGTTCAATTTCAACATCGTTTTGGGCAGAAAAAACACTGAGAGCACTGGACAGGATTGAATTCTTGTTTTGATACACGCACACATCGCTGTACATGATCACTTTTTGAAGATGAGCACAGTGTGTGGACAAGTAATCCACCATGCAGGTTGTAAACTCATTTGCACTGAGACCACCTTCAGCCTCGTGCCAAACATAGCATACAGCATTACGAGTAGCCATATTGAAAATCGTAAAGTTGTGTACAGACAACTTCGTCTTAAAGTAAGAGGAAGACGCATTTATAGCAGGCGCCAACAAAACACCTTGAAGATCCATACAGATAACGGCAATGTTTTCATCTTTCAAAGCTAAGTCTTTGTCACAGACCTTTTCTTTCTCGGCTCTCTTTTTGGCAGACATGTGTGCCTCCCATTCCTCTTTGCCAACATTTCCAGCTTCAAAGCTCACGCATAGGTCACAGCGATCTTTCTTGGGCTTGAAGATCGAAACATTTTTGGCCTCCAACATTTCCTTTAAAGCTTTGACAGCCAAAGCATGTCCCCCCTTTGCAAAGCAGGCCTGTTCGTAGCAACGATGGAGATCAGCAAGGCTACGAAAGCATGGCTCCAGATACTGCTTCCCCGATGCCTGGCGGCAGTAATGTGAAGGCAACTTTGGTAAAGTGTCCAGAAAGTCGCCCATGAACTGTTTTGCTTGTTCTCCTCTCGAATAATGCGGATTTCTGGGTTTGACGTCGGTTACTGGTTCTTCCATGACGCTCTGCACGAAGTGTTGCGTCAAGCCTGTTGTGTTGAGGAACAAAACTCTGCAGACGCGAATGTTCTGGTCATCTTTCTTCAAATTGTAGAGCCAGGTGAAGGATTTGCGGCTTTCTGTTTCACCTTTGGAGTACCCCCGTGCCGGATGTTTTTGTTTCCAACAGTCCCTTTAGGTACGACTTGGTAAGGCTCCACACATAATCAAAAATCTTTTTCCGATCGTTCTCGGTCAAAGCATGGCATTGTGTCCGTTTAGGTGAGCAGCCGCAACGACGTTTCAGTTCTTTAGCAGTCTTTACTGTCCCATCAGCTGCCGTGTACTCCTGACCACTTTCACGAAGCCTTTTCCTGGCGTTTTGCTTCCAGTTGTCTGGTCCCTTCTTTTTGAATGCCTGTGAGGTATTCACTACAGAATGTTCCTCAATCTGGGGCTCTGAAACTACAGGAGCAATGGTGGGATCAATGGGCAGGTCATTGGGTGTCCCTGTGTCTGCCTCACAGGAAGGAAAGGCAGAATCAGCTTCTGGAATCGGCGTAGCGGCAATAAGTGGTTGGTTTGAATTATCCTTTTCTATCAAGGCAGCGGCAGCATGTGAGTTGGACGAGGTTGCCAACAATGTCTCTTGAACTGGTTGGACAATGGAGTCTGGCAGTGGTGGTACTTCATCTTCTGGTAAGTGAGACTCCAAGTCTTGTCTATCTTTAGACTCATTATGGGGATGTCCTTTGTTCTTTGGAGAAGATGTGACCAAAGGATGGCTATGCACTACAGAAAGAGAAAGTGCATTGATGAAGGAGCCACCAAGAGAGGTAATGGAACAGTCCGCAACGTCACTGAAGGCTGTAAGGCTGACGTCTCTCAGCAGGGTGGACTCTTCAGATTCTGACAGAGGAACATGAACCGACTGGTTTTGACAACCAGTGTCTGCCTTGTTCTGGGTGTTTGGATTCGTGGGTTGAAGTGGGACTTTATTTTTCAAAGCCAAATTTAGGATCCTTTTGCCTCGTGAGTAAGGCTCCATGATGCCCTGTGGAATCATATACACAAAGAAAGTTCATTATACTTGTGTCTCTCATTTGCGTTTTCATATATATTTCTACACAGTCATTCGCCCAGATGAAAGGAGAGGGGAGGATAGAAACACTATCATGTGAAACATCACACACACACACACACACATATTCACACACAAACACACACATATATATGCATATTCACACACACGCCCACACACACACACACACATAGGAAGACACTGCATACCTTACATCATACATACAGTGACAGACATATTACTATATTGATACATATCAACTTTTTCTTTTTCAATTTTGTGTTGGCAAGAGCAGTGCTTAATGGTTAATTATGAACAGTGTAATTAATGGAACATTACATGATATTCGCATCACATTTTCAATGATTTTGTTTTTAAATTAGTTGCTATATTGAGCACTTTTTGAAATCTTTTTAAGAAAAAAAAAATGCAAACTCACCTTTTACTTGGATATCTGTGGTGTCCAAAGCGTCAGTGTTACAGTTGATTAGAAAAACCGAAAAACGCTGTGCTTACGAGCACGTCTGTCCGAGCTCGGGGAAAATTCAACAAATTAAAAATAAAATTATGAATGTGAATTAGGAGCAATCGAAAAGTTACATGATGGAACACCTTTACCGACGGACGTCTTTGATGACCGTAACCGGCGCGTTATAACAATACTATTGTTAGACGGATTATTCCCATCGGGGACAAGCGCCAATATGGTTTTCACGGCCATATGTCTCGTGGCTAATACTTACAACAATGAAACAAGCCACACCCTATCGGGCGGACGTCTTTCATCACAGGAAAGGGCCACCTGTGACTATTTAAATTGTCAGTCAGTCATCGATGACAAGCGACGGTGTGGTTTTCACGACCGTTCCCCGTCGCCCATGAACAAAAGCGGTCTGATCAAGTCGTGAATACAACAACATGTTGAATTCACGGTTTCATTGGACCGGTTTGAAGGATTGAGGATTATTCACGATTTCTTTATTACGCAACAACTTTAATTACAGTAAAAAACTTACACCAGGGGTCAAACAGGAATGTGTCTCTGTGTATTTACCATAACTATTTGAAAAAAAAGTCACTTGATGCATTTTGTGGAATTCACGGTTTCATCAGCCGGCCGACGGTTTGTAAAACAGGACAAAAGACTAAGTCTGTTGATCTGATAGTCTGCTGAGACAGAGATAATCAGAAACAAAGTAGCATTTACAAGATCTTGCAAATAATGCTGACCAGAGGAAACTGATAATAATTTAATTAACCAACACAACTGCAAAATTCTGGGAAAATTCCAAGCACTATTTACAAGAAGAGATCTGTCTTTTTAGTGTGATCCTGATTATAGATAAATTATAATTGTGCTCTAGTGTTTGCAGTCCTCTGAAAGGTAAGGATTCGTGTTTTCGAAACATACCAAAGCAGCATAAAATGTCCATAATCCATGTGAGATTAGGCTACAAAAGACATTGACAGAGGAATTCTTGCAAATAACTCTCAGTGCCATTCACAAATTCATTTAAGTAGGCGAAGGATGGTGATCATAAAATTTAATTTGTAGCATAGGTCGGTACCTGAATGCATTTGTTGTTTTTAATACTAGTCTACAAATAAAAATCAATACGGCTAAATTGCATTTTTTAGTTTCATAAAGCTGCATTTGGTAAAGTTAAGGGCGTTAAAATAACTGCACCAAATGTTGAGCTTGCCATGTACAAACTAGCCTTATCTATTGTATTTGTTGTTTACATCTTGCAGGAAAATGGTGACATCCTGTGCCGCTTATGGCTGCACCAATCGCCAGACAGCAAAGAGGTCGGAAAACAGAGAGCATGATTTGACATTCCACCAATTTCCCATGAAAAACCAAGAATTACTCGCAAAATGGGTTGTTGCTGTCCGACGGGAACACTTCAAGCCGACATCCCATCATCGATTGTGTAGTAATCACTTTCTGAAAAGTGACTTCAATGAAGGTGATCACAGGAGAAAATTGAAATGGAATGCTGTGCCTTCGTTGTTCAATTGTAAGCACACCTCTCTTAACTTTTTTTTCCCTCAGTAGCCTACTCATATTCATCACTGAGGATCAATTGACATCAGACATTAATGTACTGTGCCAGATGTCCGGGCAATGAGAGTCGGCGATCTAGTGTACTAGATCTATGGCATTCATAGTCGACCTGTTTCCGGAAATGCTCTTTTGAGAAAGAAAATCCGCTCTTTGGAACTTCCGTTACTTCTTTCAATTTGATTGTCCACACAGCACGTTATCGAAAGTACAGAAGCATCACGCATGTACATACTCTAGATTTAGAAGTTCTAATTCTAACTATGTCGGACCATCAACAACATTCTGCAGAGGACATTAATCTGCGGCTTGGCAAGGAATTTGCAACTTTTCACGATTTCGAAAGCCTTCTGCAATCGAGAACAAAGCGTCTATCGGAGAAGTGGGTGAAAGACACAGGAGGGAGAACAATTCAACAGGCAAACTCTAAGATTGGTGACGCCACGTTACACTTCAGAGAGGACTTCGTCTATGCATTTGTTAACTTCAGGTGCATTCATGGAGGAAAATTCAAGTCTAGGGGAACACAAAAAAAACAGACAGTAAGTAAATGGTGCCCAAACGATAAAATTTACATTAAATTTTTTAGATCTTAGATCTAGAGTCTAGTTCTAGATCTAGATCTAGATCTTCTAGATTTTATTCTTGAAAAGTTAGACTATGACTATGAGAGACTGATAGTAAAAGTACTGGTAGTGATAGTTATACAGAAAACACATGTTCTGAAATCAGTCGGAGACTGCTGTTTTGCTAAGTTAGTTTTACTTAAAGTGTTAAACTTAAAGACAGTTTTAAAATTCCTATCAGCAGTGTCTCCTTAAATAGCTCGGCAGTAGAAGTAAAATCAGCTAAGATAATTTCATCACACTCATGAATAGCAAGGCCTCATACAGCACCAGTTCTCGCACACACAGTGTAGTTTTCTTAACTGATGCAGATATTATGATATATCATAATATTAATAGATTTAGAATCCTTAACTCATAACTGTGCAACAACTGGTGCCTTGAGGATATCGTATTAAATTATAGGGAAGACTTCCGAATGCGTTTCATAGCTCGACAAATGCATAGGTATTGTCAGATTGATATGTAACGATGTGAGGATCTAGTCAGTTTGTATCATCGAGGCCGTAGGCCGATGTTTGTCTGGGCAGTAGTCAGATTGACATATCAGGGAAAGCCGCCGGGGTAGCTATGTATTGTTTTCACTCGGGCTATGGAACGCATTCGGAAGTCCTTCCAAATTATACAATGTAATTAACTAGATTTTAGATTTGGGTCCGGTGTGTGATTGGTGGGAGAGAATATCACCACAGAGAAAAGATAAGATTGGATGGAGCTAAGAAACAAAGTAGGCTACTATTAATCATGATGAACTAAAGTGAAGTCTCGGCCTCCACACCAATGAAATCTAACAGAATTAAAGTAGACCCTAGCACTTTCATGTTTTCTGAGTAGTGCTGCCCATTGCAAAAGCAAGGTAGATATCTCTAGACCTAGAAAGCATCTCAAATTTGAAATAAACTATAAAAAATATAGTTTAGACAAAAGACAATGGAAAATATGCCAAATTGAAAAGTTGATATTGTGGTTTGTGTAGTATTTAAGTCAGTAGGCCCATTATTTTCATGCTTTTTATAGAAGTAACTTTTGTTAAGTTCAATTTTGCTGTATGTTGCATGGTTTGTTCTTGAATTTAACAAATCTAATGAAAGATCATAATAATTATGTTTCAGGTTCTTTAGTTAAATGACAGAGAAAATTATCTAGTAATCTCAACATACATTTTTCTTGTTCTTTTTAGATCTCACAAGATAGGATGTCCTGCAAGTATTGCCCTTTCAGCTCGGAGAAAGACCGACTGTATGGTAATAACAAAATTGAATCTGGAGCACAATCATGAGCTTATTCCAGACACCTGTAAGTATTCTTAGGTTAACATAATAAGTGTTGAGCACAAATATATACAGTATCTAACTCAAAAACACTGTATTTCTCACCTGAATCAAAGCTTTAGGTCAGGTATCAATTTCTCTATAGGTCTATCTAATGCATACAAAATCTGAACAAAATCATGGACTTGTCAAACACCATAGATTCCCCAAACTACCGATGCAGTGTATTGATAAAGTAAAGTAGGCTATATGTCATGATATAGTGGTGTGTTGCGTTAGTTCAGTGTCTTGGTCAATCCATGTTATCAGGTTACTTAAAGTCAGGTAGGAAAAATCACTGGCCACTAGAGGAGTTGAGCAGTAAGTTGTCTGCCTCTCAACAAAAGGAAAGTAGCCTCAAGTCCTTTTGAGGGAAAAAGAAAGATTTGACGATTTGTACCTGCTTTTTTATATTGGCTTAATGGTCCCTCAGCTTTTTGAATAAGGAAACCCAAAAAAACCTTTAGCAGTTTTTAAAGTCACTGTGTATGTTGTACATGTTATAAAACTTAGGCAGTTAAAAATCATTTCAAGAGTGGTAGTTCAAGTAACTTGAACTACATGGGGCAAAATTTCCAGAAATTCCAAATTTGCTAGGCAGTCACACTGGCTGATCCCACTCTGATTGAAAGTTAAATGACAAAAAAATCACCGTCTTTTCAATGTGGGGGAAGGGGTTGTGTGTCCATAATAGAGGCTGGAACTATTGGAACATTAGTGTCTCTAACACGAGCTGCGTGAACACATGGCCATCTGCTGAGGGGAAGTAGGTCTGATTTGTCTACACTATATTGTAAATTTGGTGTATGTGTTGGAGAAGGCAGGCAACGCTATTGCTGTGGATCACAGTCTTGATTCACACATAATTATTTTCCTTATCTGCCATTTTCATCATGTTCTTTCAAGATGCAACTATATAACTATTTTTTGTTTATTTTTTTCATTTTAGGTGGCTACTATCACGACGACAGGAAACCTACTGAGATTGAGTCAGTGGAAATAAGCAAACTGGTTAAGCTTGGCCTTTCAGCTGGCAAGATCATGACTCATATGAGTGAGACTAGTGGCAAAATATTTCGAAGACATGACATTCATAACATTTCCAAGCAGAGCACTGGACCACAGAGGCCTGTGGAGGATGAGGTGTGGCAGATTCTCAAAAGGATGTGCAGGGAAGACTCCAGCTCACAATACTCAGTCAGGGCAGACAGTGATGGCAATGTATCAACCCTGCTGTTTCAGACTGGTGCTATGCGGCGCATTCTAGCCGAATATAGTGATGTTGTCTATATAGATGGCACTTATTGTCTTAATAATTTGGGATATCCATTGTATGTTTTTCTGTGTGTGGATGGTGAGAATAAAGGACACGTAGTTTCTTATGCTGTGGTTAGGGATGAAAGAAAAACCACCCTGTCTCAAGTTTTTTCAGATTTCGTTTCTAATATTGATATTGAAATCAAAACAGTTGTCGTAGACAAAGATGCTGCAGAGATATCTGCAATTAAAGAAACAATGCCAGGCACCAAAATTCTGCTCTGTCGCTTTCATGTGGCCCAAAGTTTAAGGGCTGCAGCAGCTAAGTACTGTTCTGTGGCTGAGAAGTTAAGAGGGCAAGATTGTGTAATGAAAATGTTGTACACAGCATCTGAGGATGAATTTGTCTCAATGTATTCAATGTTGCCTAGTCGGTTTCAGGCCTACATGGACAGAAACTGGATGCCCAACAAGGAGAGCTGGGCACAGTGCTTCACAAAGCACTTAGTTACTTGGGGCACCAAAACCAATAATTTTGTTGAGCGACATAATCGCACCTTAAAGACTCCCAGCACCCACACGAAGAGCCTACCAACTCTCATTAGTAAAATTTTGGCACATCACCGCCATGAGGAGCATGGACTAGCTATTCGTGCTGCAGATGCAGTCTATGCAGTCTACAAGACAAGAGTATACCAGACATCTGCTGATGTTCCTTACTCGCATGTAGAACATTGTTCATCATTTTTGTCACATGCTGCTTGCAAGAGTGTGATAGAGCAGATGGAAAAATTGTTTTCTGCAACATATTATAGAGTGGAGGGAGAAAATGTTTTTATAAAGCAAGGCACAGAAGAGGTAATGTTTCCAGTACATAATAATACATGCAAATGCCTATTTTATCTAAATTACATGTTGCCATGTTGGCATCTAATGGCATTTTATCTGTCAATGAATATGCCTCTTGTCCAGAGAGCCCTTGTACCCAGAAGATGGACAAAAACAACCTTATTGTCCACCTTTGGGAAGAACATCCCACAAGGTAATAGTGCTGCTCTTCCAGCCTCTGTTACGAAAAAGAAACCAATTATGAATGAAATACAGAAGAGGGAAGAGGCATCAAAACTTTGGGACAATCTTGTAAATGTTATGATTAGTTGTGGGCAGAATTCATTTGAAGTACGTTGTAAAGTACCATTGTCTGTTATGGACTCATGGAATGAAGGTACAGATATTCCAACTGGTATGATTCTTGAAAATCAGAGTGTTGCAGAAAATGGGGTAGAACTAGAAGAAGGAATTGATGTTTCAGGGAATGAAGTAATATTGCATGCTGGAGAGCAGGTGCAGAGAAATAACCTTGAAGAAGGAGAGGGGATGGGTGTTGTTAATGCAGCAGATGGTGTACAAGTCATTGTGGTAGATGAAATGGGGGGTGTTATTAATGTTGTAGAAGATGAGATATTGCCTGTTGATGTGGCAAAAGATGAGATGGGAGGTGTTATGAATGTTGTAGAGGATGAGGTGTTGCTTGTTGATGTGGCAGAAAATGAGATGGGAGGTGTAATGAGTGTTGTAGAGGATGAGGTGTTGCCTGTTGATGAGGCAAAAGAAGTTGATAATGTTAGATCTAATGTTGTAGAGGATGAAATGTCTTTTGTTCATGTGGCAGAAAATGTGGTGGGAGATGTTATAGAAAATGAATTAAAGGAAGGTGTATCCATGATTGTTGCAGATGATCATAATTATTTTGCTGGCAGTAGTGGTAGTTCTATGGCCATTGAAAATGTTCTGTCAGGTGTCACCTTTCAGTTTCAGAAATGTATAAAGAAGCGAGGCAGACCTAAGGGAGCTGGGAAAACATCTGGTCACTACTCAAAGAAAAGAAAAACAGCAAAGACGAAAGACTGTGAAAGTGCCAAGAGTTCCTTACAAAGTGATTAATTTATTGGAACTTCTTCCAATGTTTGTTATGCTTGCCGGAAGGAATTGTGTCAAGATGGCACATCAGGTGCATGGTTGCAATGGATTGAATGTGAATCGTGTCTCAAGTGGTTTCACAAAGTATGTATCTTTGGTGAAAGTAAAAGGGTACCAAAGACATTTATTTGTATGTTTTGCAATCCGTGATTGGCTGATACAAATTACTATCACTGGTATTAGCAGTTAAAATTGTCATTCTGGAGACATAACACTATATTTAACTAATTTAAATTATATGTACGATATGTATTTTATCATTGAATTTTGAAATTAATGAAATGCCATGTATGAATGAAGGAATTGTGTATTGTTGATGTTAAGAAAATGAAACTTCTATGTGTAACATTTTTAATTCCTAATAAAGTAGTAAAAGAATCCTATAATATAAAATTGCTGACATTGAACAGCCGCATTTCGTATGATGTGTTTCTTTTTTCTTTTCTTTTTTTTTTGGTTAGTATTGTTGTGTCTTTCTTGTTTGCTTACATTTGATTTTCATCAGCCATTTTGGCTGTACTTTTTTTTTTATATTGGTGTATACATGTGTATGTTTTGTTACAGTATTTGATGACACTCGAAATTTGTATGTGTGTATACATATTTTTTTTTTTTTATATATCATTATCATATTGTCATTATATTATGTATATTAACAATCAATGTATTTACAGGGATGGGAATTCTCAGGAAATTTCCTGAATTCCGGATTTTTAAAAGTGTTTTTTTTTTTCGTAGACACCATATTGTTTGTTGTCCATTATGAATTGGCCTTAGTGTATGTGTGTACTGCAGTATGCAGTGGCGCACTGCATCAAAAGTTCAAGAAATTTTTCTTTCAGTAGTTCCCATCTCTGAATTTTCATGTTTCATTAATAAAATTTCTGGGCACAACTTAGCGTTGATGCACCGGTTAACATAACCAGATCGTTTCTTCTTCTGTGCTGTCTTTGGTGTCCACCGTCTTTTGTACTGGCTTCCATACAAGCTGACATTTAATAATTTATAAACTTGGATGGGGATGAGTCTATTCTTCATTAACCATATAACACATTAAATTTCCCTTTGAAGCTTTGCATTCTGTTCTTTTCAACTACATGGAAAACATACTACACTAGATTAGTAAAACTACCTAGATCCCTGACATTGACATACCAAATTCTTAATTACATGTCATGTATTATTCTTCATTCATACAGTCCATTGTACCAAAACTCTAATTAACATATATCATCTGATTGATGACAAAATGTTGAAATACAACAGACTGAGAGGTACATGTAGTAAAATTGTGTTTCTCCCACAAAGCTAATTACAGACAAGGACTGAAACAAAAGCAGACGCCAGACGTGGAAATAATTCACTTCAAATGAATAGGCTTTCAACAGACTCAGCATAATAATAAATATACAATTATCAATACCATCATGGGCGGACAAAGTACGGTGCATCACTATCAGGTGAAAAGGTGGGGAAGTGAAAGAATGGCCATACATCAAACACTGAATTGGGTGCTTTTTCAGAACTACATTCAAACAAAATAAATAATTAACCAAATACTATGCGTGCTATTCGACAGGTCTACCAAGAATGCGCATGCATTTGTATTCGACAGGTCGATTACGGACGCACACTATATTCGTGGTCGACAGGTCAACTGCGAATGCACACCACATTCGTGGTCGACAGGTCGATTACGAACACACACTATATTCCTGGTCGACAGGTCGACCACGAATGCACACCACATTCGTGGTCGACAGGTCGATTACGAACGCACACTATATTCCTGGTCGACAGGTCGTCGCGTGGTCGACAGGTCGACTGCGAACACACTTCCTAATTATTATGTGTTTCGTCACTGTGCAACTGTGCAGGGAAACTACTCGCTTATGTTTACATAGCCTAGTTTACATATTCAGAGTTATCTCTCACAAGGGAAACCACTCTGAGAAAATAAATAATCACACATGCAAAATTATAGCCTTGCAGGGAAGAGAGTCTGTGTTGTCTCTGCTCCGTTAGAACTATCATTTGTTCTACACCTACAACAGCAAGAAATTTACACTTCTCAGGATTACGTACAAGGTGTTGCAGGAAACAAAGAATCATATGGTTAAATTTGCCAGCAAGACAGACTTAGGTTTCTTGTGCTCCCACTTTAACTTTATACTAGATCTAGATCTAGATCTAGATATAGATCTAGTACTAAGTTCACTTAAATTCAACGTAGATCTAGATATCTAGATCTAGATCTAATTCCAAGTGACATTGTGGTTGACCATACCAAACTGCACGTCTCGCTTAGGCACCCATCCACTAGCACACATTCACAGGAATTTGTGGCTACACTGTTTTGCTACAGAATTAATGATTAATTCACTCCCCCACCCTGGCCATTCTTATTCACATGTCTGCAGTTTTCCACAGAACACAATTTTATTCGCAGATGCCGGCAAATTAGATTAAAATCTTATTCACAATCACAGATTTACATAGGCTTAGAAGTGGTGTTTGTGAAAGATGCTTTATGTTACCTCACAAATAGGTATAGGCCTAGGCCTACACCATGGAAACAGTTTCCTTTTCTACCACAAATGTGCCATTGTTCTACCATGGTTTCTGTCTTTTCTTACCTACACAGTAATATGCGTAACACTAGGCTACCAAGTGAGGCATCAGTTGCCAAGAGATTCTTTAACTCTGAACAGCTAGGGCCAAAGCTTCTCTTATAACACTAAGTACCTGGATCTAAGTAACTGTGCTGTTGTTTTTTTTTCTAAATATGAGATTTGTCAATTATAATAGTAATACTATTAGATCTAGTATAAAGGCACCAGATAAAACTGACAGTCTTGTATTAGGAAATCCATTTACAGGATCTCAATAGAAACATAATATGGCAGGTTTCAGAAAATTGGGAGTTCAGACTTCCCTAGAAATGCACTTCCGTCAGTCAAAACATGTGACCATCGCACATAAGCCTGGGTAGGGCATTAGAAAAGGTCTCCTGAGAGTATTAAAACCACATGGTTTGTCTTTATTGCACCTTTAATCATACTGGGAAAGGCTACCGATTACACGGATACGGTAAAATCTATCGGTAATAGGTCTTCAATTCGCGAGTTTTTCGACCTGCGTCAGCGGTTACAAAAGCACCATTGCGAATTGTTTTGACAGGCATTTTTAATACAAAAACTACCACAAATAGAAAGGAGTATAAAACAGGACTTATCTGTTTTGTTTCGTGGATGCATACAGATTTTGTATCTCCCGGAAGTGAACCCAGTTGGTGTTCAACAACAAAAGAACGGAACCGGAAAGATTGCGTGCGACGGTCACGTAATTTTGACTGACATGTGCCTCGCGAGATTTTCTGTTGGATTTCACACTTTTTTTTAACAAAGTCTAATTATTTTTTTCTTTCATATCATTTTAAAGGTTTGTTTTATTTTTGACTGTGAAAATTGGGACTAAAGATTATTTTTAAAGCAGTTTAATTACTGTCTGAAGTAGGCGAATTTTTTGACTGACACATTGCGCAACATTTGGCTAAATGTAAACCTCATTTTCTTTTCTTTTGCTTCTGGGGTCTTTTTCTAGGGTTTATATACATCAGCAACCATTTCTGCTACCATTCCATACTCAAAAACAATATTACCTGTGCCAAATTGGTAGATACATTGATTCTTTGTTGCCAAGGTAAATTCAGGGAAGTTTTGCATGTCAAATATGTGATGTTCGCAACACAAAAAAGTAGAACAAAAACGCACAAACACATGATATATGAACAAGTTTATAATTTTTGTTTCTGCTGATCATCATTTATGAGCTGAAATCAAAATATTCAAGAAAAACACAATATTTATGAAACTATAAGACACGGAAATCTGAACTGTCTTTGTGACCCAATTTTCTGAAACCTGCCATATAAAATAAAAATTATAGCTAGGTCATCCAAGCTGATTTTTACTTTTTATCATATCTCACCAGTTAATGTCTAATCTGATGGAGCTTGCTTTTCTAAGAATTTGATACCAAATTTAAATTCTGGCTGAAAGGCTTTGAAAGTTATGGCATTTTCAAAAGTGGAAAAACACCTCGAATTTGCTACCTTTTGCAAATTGCATGACAGTCTTGACAACTTTGACTGCCCATAAAATGACAGTTTATTGAGTCACGGCATTAAAAATTCTCAGTTTCCAAATCAAGGGGGTGTACATTATACTCAATTTTTTCGAGGGGTACAAATATAACGCACATGTTAAGCATAGATTCACATTTTTTTATACATGAAACTTCGTCTAACGCCAATTTTTTTTGTGAACTCTTACAAGGCAGACAAAAATAATGTGGGACTTTTTTTTATTGAAAAGAAGGTCCACTGTGTTCCGATATTGACTTAGCACTGAGCGTGGGACAAAAATGACGAAATCAAGCATTGGGCGGATCTATAAAAACAGGCGTCGCAAAGCACCAAAACATGCTCTATGACTGATTTTGGCATGCCCTTGTAATACAAAGGCTGAGGTTCATTTGCGTATAATTTTGATCCTAATCTATTAAAGTTTCCGCCAGTTTCTCGGTCAACAAACTTTCCAACAAATGATTTTTAAAGGAATTTCAACTCAAAACACAATGAAAAATACATTGAATTAGACCTCATTTAATTTATATATGGCTCTCTGTGTGAGTGATCTTCAAACACGTGTGCTACATAGGCGCGACACTGTGTGATCCTTTGTTATTTAGAACAAGGGGGTCAAATCGGTACCTGCAGCTGAGGGTGAAAACGTCAAGACTATGTCTTGTTCAAGCAATAAAAATACAAAGCTACACACATTAAAACAGTATAAAAGATAGTATATTTTAACAGAAGCAGAACTGAACTTTATTTTGATGCAGGATTCATGCCGTTTTACATAGACCCACAACAGTAGTAGCCATGTAATGTTGGCCTAAAATTATGTCAAAACGGGATTTCGCCCCTTTTGCAGGGCAGTTTGGACTACCTGATATAATGCACTCCATGGCAAGCAGTAGATGAGTGAATGAGGAACTTTATTGTGCTTCTCTGGCAATCGTGGCATAGAGTGAAGTGGATATGGTGATGGTATCTGCTGGATTGATATCTTTCTGTGACTCAAAAGAATATTTTCCACTATCTCTTTGTAAAACAATTGGCAGTTCCTTGCCCAGAGGACCGCTGGAGTTAGCTCACACTGCAAGATCTTATATTGCTTTCAATATCATTTTATCTGTTTGACTAGATTTTATTTATTTATGGATAACGTCAGTGGAATTGATTGTAGAATTTGGACAATGTAAAACTTTAAAGAAAGAAAATAATACATTTTTAATGTTTTATTATTTGTTTTTAATCAAGGATCAGACATACTGCTGCGGAGTCATTTAAAGCTCTTAGCAAAATAAGTGTGTCCATGTATACATATACATACCCACTCACAAATAGAAAGAGCGACAGACAGACATTACGGATTTATATTTGTAGAAAAAGAACAAAACTTCCCAACAAACAAGAAAAGTAATAAAACAAAACATACAAATAAATGAAGCAGAAAACCCCCATTATATGTTTCAGTAAATGCAGGATAGGTCTAAGTTATTGAAGAGAGAGATGAAATTTTCAGTTCACACCAATTGAAATAATTATTTACATGTAAAATTTGATTTACATTTTTATTTGAAAGTACCAGCTGTCTCTTTCAACAAAGAGAGATAAATAAAGAAAGTAATCTGGGGCAAATTAACAATGATCAGCTTCCCCACGAAATTAATTTGGCAAAATCCTGAAAATGAAAAAGAACAATTCTTAATTGAACAGTGCAAGGGGAAAAGACTTTTTGGATCAGATTTTTTTTTTTTTAAAATCTTCTCAGTGGAAAATCAAACCCCCTTTTCCCACAAGACATGTGAGGATGTTTATCACCATGCTACCAGAAATAAACATTACAAAACCAAGAAATCCAGAGCTGCGAATAAAATGTCTGCAATAATGTCAATATTTTTTATTTTTTTGTAAATCTGCTGTTTTAAGATTTTCTTGCAGGGCTGTAGGGCTGTTGTTTTTTTTTTTTCTTTACTGGAGATAACTGATTCATTTCATTTTCAGTTTTCAACCATGGAAACCCCTTGTGAAGGTCGTATACTTCTTGTGGGAGATGGGGACTTTTCCTTCACACTTTCTCTCATCAAACAGTCAGGACTCAAGGGCACTCAGGTTACAACTTCCAATCTCGAGACATCTGAGTCAATCCACCAGCATCAGCTGGCAAGAAACAACATGGAAGAATTAACAGCATCTGGTAACACATTTTCTTCTCTCACCTTATATATATGGCCTTTAGCGTCTTTACAGACGGTCTTAGCAGCTAGAATATTCACTTTCACTTTGACTGACAGCTTCTCTCGTGGCTTATTCTACCAATGTTTGACCCGAGAGTGCGATGGCAGTGATTGCAGGTCAGTCTTTTGGGTTCACTTTGGCGAGTGTTTTCATTCCGCCTCTGTCGTTTTGTCAGGTATGTTTCTTTTGCCTTGAAGTCTATTGCGAGCGTGCCACTGCGCAATTTTTGTCTCCATCTGCTTCGATCACTTGCAAGGTTCTCCCATTCATTGGGGTCGATGTTGAATGCTTTCATCGTGACCTTGCAAGTGTCTTTGAATCGCAGATGTGGCCTACCTCTGGGTCGGTTGCCAGTAGCAAGTTCCCCGTAGAGAATTTGTCTGGGGATGCGATCATTTTCCATACGGTGGAGATGTCCAAGCCACCGCAGTCTTTTTTTGCCTAGGAGAGCCTGAGTTGATGGAATGTTGGCTCGGCTCAGAACTTCGATATTTGAGATCCTGTCTTGCCACTTGATCTTGAGAATTTTGCGTAGGCAGCGCAGGTGGAAGGAGTTGAGGGATCTTTCATGTTTGGAGTAGGTGGTCCATGTCTCTGAGCCATACAGCAGGGTGCTTAGGACGCAAGTTTGGTACACGAGTACCTTTGTTTTGATGGTCAGCTTGCTATTGTTCCACACCCTTTTTGGGAGTTTGCCAAAAGCTGTGGCCGCCTTTCCTATTCTGGCATTTATTTCAGTTGTTATGTCTGTGCTACCACTGATGGTTGAGCCTAGGTAGCAGAATTTTCCCACTTGCTCCAGAGGAGAGCCATTCAGCATGATTGGGTTGGAGTTTCTCAAGCCTTGTGTCAAAACTACAGTTTTTGAGACACTGATCTTTAGCATGAATTTGTCACAGGCTTTGGCAAGGCTATTGATGAGAGCCTGGAGCGTGGTTTCATCGTGGGCCACGATTGCAGCATCATCTGCGAAGAGGAGCTCTTGTAACATAATATGCTCTGTACGAGATTTTGCTTTTAGTCTGGCAACATTAAAAATGGAGCCGTCCACTCTGGTGTTAATAAGTACTCCACCTGAACATTGACCAAAGGCATTCTTGAATAGGGCTGCAAAATATATACCAAATAAGGTAGGAGCAAGAACACATCCCTGCTTCACACCGCTGTTTACAGCAAATGAATTGGATGTGCAGCCCTCAAAGTTGACACATGCCCTCATGTCAGTGTGGAAGGATGCAATAAGTTTTAGCAATGTTGGTGGACAGCCTATGGATTTAAGGACTGCATACAGGCCAGATCGGCTTACGGTGTCGAAAGCCTTTGTTAGGTCCACAAAGCATGTTATAAGCGGCCTGTTTTGTTCTTTACATTTTTCTTGGATTTGCCGAAGTGCAAATATCATGTCAATAGTTGATCGTTTGCTTTGAAAGCCACATTGTGTTTCTGGTAAGACTTTTTCCGCCAGTTGTTGAAGGCGGCAGAGGATGACGCGAGCAAAAGCCTTTCCAGTAATGCTGAGGAGGGATATGCCTCGATAGTTGTTGCAGTCGCCTTTGTCTCCTTTGTTCTTGTAAAGTGTGACAATTTTGGCGTCTCTCATATCATGTGGTATCACGCCTTCTTTCCAACACTGCAGTAACAGATTATACAGGTGTGGTAATAGTGGGCCTTTTAGGTCTTTTAATACCTCTGCAGGAATGTTGTCACTTCCTGTGGCTTTTCCAGCAGACAGGTGGTCGATTGCATTGGAAAGCTCGACTAAGGAAGGTTCAGCGTCAAGTTCGGCCATTATTGGCAGTTTTTGGAGGTGTTCCTCAAAATCTGGTGGAATATTTTTCTCAGTTGAATACAACAGAGAGTAATGCTCTACCCACCTATTCAGTTGTTCATTTTTATCTGTGATGGGTTCACCATTTACAGACTTAAGTGGGGCGCTTTTGGTGATGATTGGCCCAAGGGCTACTTTCATCTGACTAAAGGCGGTTTTCATATCTCCCTTTTCATTTGCCTCTTGTATGCTGTTACACAAGTCTGTCCAGTATTTGTTGGCGCAACGTCTTACCTCCAGCTGAAGTTTAGCTTTTGCATTTTTCAAACAAGTTTTTGTACTCTGATTGCAATTTTTGTTATACTCATTGAAAGCAGATTTCTTTTGCTCAATGAGAGGTAGGAGAATTTCGCTGTTCTGGGCTACCCAGTCGTTGTTTGAAACTTTATGCTGTCCAAAAGACTTGATGGCACAGTCATGAATTTTTGAACTGAGAGTGTTCCATGTTTCATCTACCGAGTCACATTGGGTGACATTATCCATGCTTTCAGCAAATAACTTTTCAAATGACTTTCTATTTGATTCATCTCTGATTGCTGTTACATTGATCTTAGGGATTGAAGGGGCTTTTGATCTGTATATTTTCTTGGCCGAAATTTTGATTTTGCTGACTACCAGTGCATGGTCGGTGTCACAGTCAGCACTGTGGAGGGAACGAGTTATTTTTATACAGCCCAAACTCTTCCTCCTTGAGAGAATAAGATCTAATTGATGCCAATGGCCAGACCTGGGATGGCGCCATGATGTTCTTTGGCATCTCTTAAGGTCAAAGTACGTGTTTGTAACACATAATGAGTTTACGGAGCATAGCTCCAGAAGGCGCTGCCCGTTTTCGTTGATGTTGCCAATGCCGAAGTGCCCAATGCACTTTGGCCATGCGGAGTGATCTGCTCCCACTCGAGCGTTAAAGTCACCCAGAATTAGCAGGCCTTCGGTGAGAGGGATGTTGTGGAGAGTCCTCTGCAATGCCTCGTAGAAAATGTCTTTGGTTTCGTCAGAGGAGGTAAGTGTTGGGGCATAGACACAGATAATGTTGGTAAAACCAGACCGGGTGTTCAGTCTGAGTGTCATGATGCGTTCTGACACTCCAATTGGAGTTGCGATCGAATTGATAAGGGAGTTTTTTACGGCGAAGCCCACGCCGTGGATTCTCGGCTGTTCGCTGCTAAGGCCCTGCCAGAAGAAGGTGTAGTTTTCTTCTTTGACTGACCCGGAGTCGGGAAGTCGAGTTTCTTGAAGGGCAGCGATGTCGATGTTTAGTAGCTGAAGTTCTCGATCAATAATTTGGGATTTCCTGATGGAGTCAATATTAGTGAGATCTTGCTGTTGCAAGCCTGGGCGCATTGTTCTGACGTTCCAGGTACCAAGTTTTAGTATTTTTCTGTTTTTGCCAGGTGCACACTTTACGTCAGCTTTTTGACTTTTGGTCTAGCTCCAACCACCTTATGAAGCAGGCTGACGTGGCGGAACAACACCCAACTGCCTGGGGGCTGCCCAGGTTACGGCGGGCGGTAGTTGATCAATGCAGCTGAAAAGCCGCTCCCACCGACAGAGGGGACCCCTGGCGCTCATCCGTACGCCAAATGGATTGAGCTTATCACCGGTAACTGCCACCTCCCATGTTGTGCCCATCCGTAACGGATGGCTGGAGTGTCCTCTCCAAATCGGAAATGGGTGGGCTTATAGAGGAGAGACAGACGCTTGCCAAGCCCGAGCAAACGCCTCCTCGTTTTGCTGCCTTGCCTGGGCTATTTTTAAGAGATGGTGCTTTGCCCAGAGGCACCACCCCTCTCTCTGCCATTCTAGTTAAACCCAAGGGAGAGACCAGGTCAATACATTTGGAACTAGTCCGGCTGCAGGAGATGCTGGAAGCCAGTTTGATGCAGTTCTCCCTGACAACCACCTTCGGGTCTCCACTCCTGATTTTCTGTCTGGGTTTACTCCCATAGCCTTTGCTATCATAGCAACACACAAGGCAGTGTGGTATTTGTATTCAGGGTTACCTTCCCCTAGTCTGATAAGAACAACCCTAAAGAAAGAGGAATCGATTCAGAGTGGAAAAGAGTAACTACAGTGTACACAGAGAGCAGTGTAGCCTGCCTTGGATTTAATGAGAAAGGGAAAAGCAAGGAGTGGATCCAACAAAGAACATGGGATGTGATCGAGGAGAGGAAAGTCATGAAAAAGAAACTACAAGTGAAATCGGAAAGGCTGAAAGAGAGGTACCAACATAGCTACACAGAGTTAAATAAGAAAGTGAAGAGACTAGTAAAGAAAGATAAACGAGAAGCCATGGAACAGCTAGCGGCAGATGCGGAGGAGGCAGCAGCAAGAGGAGAACAGGGTAAGCTCCACAAGATCACTAAGCGCATTTGTGGCAAGTACGGTGGAAGACCAAGTGTTCCAATCAAAGACAAGAATGGGAAACTACTGACTACAGAACGAGAACAGGATACACGCTGGACAGAGCACTTTCAGGAATTACTAAACCGGCCACCACCTGAAGATAGAATAATAATACAAGATGCTGCTGAAGACCTTGACATCAACATAGATCCACCAAAGAAAGAAGAGATAGTGGCAGCAATAAAGAGCCTAAAAAACAGCAAAGCCCCAGGAAAAGACAACTTGACTGCAGAACTGTTCAAAGCAGATCCGGATCAGTCAGCCACCATCCTTCAGCCACTGTTCACAGCTATCTGGGAAGCAGAAGCAGTACCAAAGAGCTGGAATGAAGGCAGAATAGTGAAAATACCCAAGAAAGGAGCACTCAGCGATTGCAACAACTGGCGTGGTATCACTCTCCTTTCTATACCCAGCAAAATCCTTGCCAAGATCATTGTGCAACGTATGTCAGATGCTGTGGACAAGACACTGAGAAAGGAACAGGCCGGATTCCGAAAGGGGAAAGGATGCATTGACCAGATCTTCACACTCCGAAACATCATAGAACAGTGTTCAGAATGGCAAAGGCAGCTCTATGTGAACTTTGTTGACTTCGAAAAGGCCTTCGACAGCATCCACAGAGAGAGTATATGGCGCATTCTTCGGCACTATGGGATTCCCAGCAAGCTTGTTGAACTCATCAAAAGCTTTTACAAGAACTTCAGTTGCAGTGTCGGAAACAGTGATGCATCCTTTGAAGTGAAAACTGGTGTACGGCAAGGATGTGTGATGTCAACAATTTTGTTTAACCTCGTAATCGACTGGATTATGCGGAAAACTACAGAGGATGCACCAAGAGGCATCAGATGGACACTCTTCGACAACCTAGAGGATCTGGACTTTGCGGATGACCTTGCGCTATTGTCACATAGTCACCAACACATGCAAGATAAGACGCAGAGACTACATAATTTTGGATGCAAAGTAGGCCTTCGGATTAGCCAGAAGAAGACAGAGATTATGACCCTAAATGTAGACACTCCAGCACCAGTGCAAGTAGATGACAAGAACCTCACCACGACGGACAAATTTAAATACCTTGGTAGCATTATCAGACCAGAGGGTGGCACAAAGGAGGACATCCAAAGTAGGCTGGGAAATGCAAGGGCTGTCTTTCAAAGTATGAGCAACACCTGGAAATCGACACAATACGGCATCAACACCAAGATCAGACTGTACCAAAGCTGTGTCCTATCCACACTCCTGTATGGATCAGAGTGTTGGCGAATGACAGAAGGTGACCTCGCCAAGTTGTCTTCCTTCCACACCACATGTCTTCGTAGGATTCTCCGCATCTTTTGGCCAAACAAGATTTCTAATCAGGAACTACTAAGGCGATGCAAGCAAGAAGAAATAGCCAACATCATCATGAAGAGACGATGGAGATGGCTTGGACACGTGCTGCGAAAGGAAGCAAATTCTATAACCAAAACAGCACTTCAGTGGACACCGGAGGGACGGCGCAAGCGAGGCAGACCCAAGGCAACCTGGCGGAGAACAATCGAGGCAGAGATGAAATCCTTCAATCACTCATGGGGAACTCTCGCAAAGATGGCCCAGGACAGACAGGGCTGGAGATCCTTTGTTGCTGCCCTAAGCACCAGTGGGTGCAACAGGAAATAGTAGTAGTTACCTTCCCCTAGTCTTCCTCTCTCCCGAGATGACCCACAAGACAGTGGGGGTGACAGTAGCAGGCTGTATTGTGTACTGTCATACAATAGCAGAAAACTCTGGCCTGACATGAGTGTCATTCATTTCATTTTAAAAAATTCTGATGTTGCGTTCAGTGTGTACTTGCCTTCAGTTGGTAGAACACAGACAGTTCACCTGCCAATGTGTGACATTAACCAGTGTGTAACATCATCCAGTCCTTGTCATCAGACAAGGGGCATATCCAAATTAAAAATTGTTCTTTTATCTTCCTTGTGTGCAGAGCATCCATGCCAAAGATTATACTAGATACAATAAGATGAGATAGCTAGACCATTAAACATGGGTAGATTTGCACCGCAACCTAGTGGTGAATGTGCAGCAGTCATGAACAGCACCATGTTTTACAAAGCCAGAATAGGCAAAATACTGAATTTTATTCACTCTTCAGCCATCGCCGTAGGCCTTGATTGAAGTCACTTATTTTGTGCTTATAACTTCAGTCGCTATAGGAAAAACACTGGCAATTTTTTTTTTAATGGCAGTAGCACTGTACACGGCGTACAGAAATGCTCGAAATCGCGCCTCTTAGTTGTCACCGGCTGTCGGTCATAAATCTCGTGCGCTGGAATGCTCACCGGAGTCAATGCAGTCGATTCGCTCCGCGGGCAGCAATTAACGGGAGATGCTTTCATGTTAAAATTCGACTCTTTTGATATCAAATTTGCGACAGTCCCCGTGGACCCATCCCGATATCTTGCTATGAAGACTCCAGCAACAATCTTTTCCTTACAGTCTGCGCAAATCCCAGCTTTCTACGTGCTTTTGTCTTTGTTCTATGCACGTATGTTTATTACCTATACATTGTACTATTTCGATGCCCAATCGCAAATAAACTATTGTTAATTACACAAAAACGGCCGAAGAAAACAGTTTGCCGTTTTCATCTGTGTGATCAGAAATAATTTCTGATCTGTCTGCGTTAATTTCATTACCACCGCAGCTTTAGTTGGAACGCTATATCCATTTATATGTGACGTGCTCACCTATTATTGTTATGTTGGCTTAACTACTGACTTTCTTGTGATGTAATAAACTGCTTGAACATAATGATAACGTGAATCATGCACGAAATAAGCATATTTCTTCTCTGGACGTTTGTGACGTGTGTTTGGAAGATTAAAAAAAAACCCACAAAAAACAGACCAAAAACCATTTTACAGACACCAGGGAAGGCTATATCGAGAAACATTCTAAATATATCTGTCCAGAATGTTACAAGATAGTTCAGGACGCTAAATGTGAACAAAGCACTGTTTCACTTGATTCTCAGACCTACTATTGAAAACAGTTTAAACATTAAAATTTGGAGCGAATACAACCCCAACTGTAACGAAACAGCAGAGGCAGCGAATGTCTCATGGCTGTGTCCTACTGCAGCAGTTTGCATCCCAGTCGTCCCACCTCAGCAGCCGAAAAAAAAAAAAAAACTGTAGACTCTCCAAGCACAAGTCTCTCTAAAACAAACATAACTGACCAAAACATACCTCACACTGAAACAACCAATCAGGACATACCCTATATAAATGTAACTAGCATAATTTTCAGCGACACGGACACCGACAAAACAAAATACACACAAGAATTGAAGCAGACAGAAGATGCATTATCTTTTAGCACATTTTCTGGGCTCACCCCAAACTCTGGCCCTCTTGCTTCCTGTTTCGATGGAATTCTCAAAACACCCAGAATCTCACCATATACTTATTATAGCAGCAGGTCATTTATTGGTAACCCCTGCCATAAGAATCTCAGCCTCACTGAAGAGATTGTCACTCAGGCAAAAACGCATACACACACTGTATATTCATCATCGAGGAGGCATGTAACACTGCAAATGACATTCGACTATCTCAACAGCTCTTTCAGTCAAGTTCACAGAGCCATCTCATACACCAAACCCATCCACACAGAATTACTCTCTGGATTTCAAACTCTGATAGTGATAGACAATTACAGTGTGACATACAGGAAGATGTTGCCCAACAAAACAATCCCAGAAAAGCACATTGTAGAACACCACTAGATCTACATACTATACTATATAAGTCAGTAACATTCGGGTTCAGTTGCTGGGTGAGCAAGGCAGTGCGAATAGCCACCAGGCTATCGCCAAACTCGAAAAAAAAAAAAAAGAGTATGTAGCATTAATGATAACTTTCGTAAACTAGAATTTATCATGAAAATCCATCTGTTGCAAGTAGCTCCGTCACCGAGCTGCACAGTCAAACCCTGGCCTAAAGTGTGACCAAATGAAAATTTAGAGACCGACCCCTCCACACAACAATGAACCAAATTGTGAGGCAGTTCGAAACTGTATTTAGTGTACATAAATAAGCTGTTCTAAGTAAAAGAAATGCGCAAACATTCTTACGAGGAGACGGCAAGTGCAAGGTAAGGGCGACATAATATGCCATGTGACAACAAGTAGCTGTTTAAATTGACCTGTACGCATTATAAAAGCTGCGGCAAAAAAGCAACTTGGTGAGAAAGCCTGTACATGTGTCTACTTCATTCGTTGTAAATTTGAACAGGGACCGACCGGCGGTTACCGAATTATGGATCTTTATTATGTCATATCTAACAACAGTGTCAGCATTGAAATATAGTCAACTTTAACTACCTGCTACAACTAAACCAATGAATATTTAAGTATTTTTCTTTCGATATCTTACACTAACAGCATTGGCCTACTGCTACCCACTAACAATTAATCGCTGAATCAAACGTTGTTAGCGTAATAACTCCCCGATAAAGTGCAAAAAAAACGCGTTTTGCAACATCCATTCAACGACGCTCGCTGACCAATGAGTAACACCGATCACCGTCACGGCCAAACGAGCGCGGGCGCCTCCGGCGGCCAACTAAAGTATCTGGTTTTTGTACGCCGTGTGTAACAAATCCACATCATTACTTTATCATTTTATCCAGCATTCTTTTCATACAATGCGCCATGGGCCCTGTCACCATTTTTTCAGAGTCATGAAGAAATGAGTGTTTCTTATTGTATCCAGTATCTTTGCCCATACTAAATATAGGCTTGTCATTGCATAGGTTTATGTGTCATTTTAGGTGTCCCATACTGATTGGCACGTCTGGTGGTGATAGGATAAGCGAGGCTATGTTCTGACAATCCTGCAGCCCCAAGAAACCTACACTTACTGACTTAGTTGACTATTGCTTATTTTCATTATTCTTTAAGCAATTTTTTAATTGCCAATACATTCCGTCTTTCAGGTGTTTGTGTATTGTTAGAGACAGATGCTCGTGAACTGCACACGCACCCAGTGATTGGCAAAGAACAGTATCAGAGAGTAATATTCAACTTTCCTCTAGTGGACCGACATCATATCAAGAAAAATCGTGCACTTTTGGCTGACTTTTTCTCCAGGTGAGTTCATTTCTAGCGAAATGTCTTGGGCTTTTCTAGTGAATGAATGTGGAGAGATTGATTGCAGTCTTTGAGTATCCTGGAGTTGATGAATTGTCTGCTCTTGGTGTTTTTGTTCACCGGATATTTTGGTGACACTCGTTAAAATGTTAATTGTCACGAGAGATATTGTCACTCTTTTCCCGTGACAATTAACATTCTGACCATGACCACCAGATCACCTGGTGATAATTAGTGCCACAAGTCCGCAGAATAACACATCCTCTCAGTTGACACACACAACATGTTGTTTGGGTATACAGAGACAGCACAAGTTAAGGATATATTATATGTATTAACCCTCACCCTGCGAGGGGCGGCAATTGTCGGTATTTACTCGCAAGCACTCACGCCGCACGGGCGGCAAAAGTCGGGAAAGTCAAGCTGACCGCGCCACGCGCAAGCCGTATTTTCACGCATCAGGTCACTGACCTTTTTGAGACGTAACCACTGTCTTATTGTTCACTGTATCTCTTCTAAATCAAATCCATTGTGACATGGACATGTTAACCAGTGAACCACTGGTCGGAATCACAAAGACTAAGCTTTCAAAGGCTCTCCCCACACTTTCAAAAGATGTAACATCGACATGCCAACTGTTGCTCAACAAATTTGCAATATTATCTCATTTTCTCACAAGCTGACCACCATCTGGAGTTGTCTGTATCTAAGAACCAATCAGAAACAAGCTCTGAAATAATCTTTGCCCCAAATGCCCACATTGGTTTATTAATATGTGTCAATCAGGATGAAACCATTTGTGTAGGGCTTGGGAGGGCGTGGCTAGTTATCATGCTTCGTTCTCACGAAAACTACAGCTGTCAGTTTGGAATCATAAGTCAGATCATTGGTTAGAGACTGACAGACTAAGTTTTGCTGGTTAATTCATTATTAAGCGTGATAAGGCATAGCAGCGAATGTTTTCATACCAATCAATAAAAACCAAACCACGTGGATAGCGTTTGTGATCATCGCATAGCGGCACGGGTCAGTGACCCCAGATACGATTCTCCATGAGTAAGGTCACTAACCGTGCAGCGGGCTTTACGGGTAGCGCGCGGGGTATGGGTTAAAGTATTATTTGCACAGTTGATAAAAATATTTTTTGCTGGCTTCACTATTTAGTGGAATTCAAGTTTTATGTACGTCAAGTTTTTTCATCAAGTGAGCTTGAAATTAATTTTTTATCAGAGCATTAATTAAAAGGCAGGGTGTTTCTGTTTAACATGAATTATATTATCCCATTTTGTTTCTTTTGGCATACAAAACAGAGATTAATTGCATTATGGCTGCTGTGTTTAACTTTGAGTGCTAAATGATTTGAGAGTCGTTTCTTCCACTTCAGTTGTTCACAGATTCTGAATGATGACGGTCAAGTGATGGTGACCTTGTGCAAAGGTCAAGGTGGAACCCCAGCTGATCAACCAATGAGATCCTGGCAAGACAGTTGGCAAGTCGTTGCCATGGCATCCAATGCTGGCTTTATCCTGACCAATATTTTGCCTTTTGAAGCTTCCAAATACCCAGAGTATCACAGTGTTGGTTTTAGGTATGCGAAATTTTACAATTTACAAAGATGTGGCCGAATTTCACAAACGGAACTCAGATTTCCTAGGTTCTCATTCACTGAAGAGCACAGCTAGGCATCACAACAAGCCAGTACATTCCCATTTTTCCATTTTATGTGCATTATATGTTAATTGTGTGAAAGGATTAGGAATATCGTCATATATGTTATTTGTGCATGCCTCCCGTGTGAAACGCCAGGTCTAACTTTTATCACCTTCACCATTTTTGTTTTCTTTTTTTGGGGGGAGGGGGGGGGGGGTTGCTTTATATTAAAAATATTTTCAAAACATGAGAAAACTCCCATTACAAAAGTGACCATGCATAACTTTATGTCTTAAGAATTTCTGGTCTGTGTTGACTTGGCTGATCTACACTGCATTCACACAGTTCTGCATCATGTCTGGTGCGCTCTTGTAGTATAATAAGATGGGAAGAGCTAATGTCCAGCATCTGTGTGAGCAGAGGTTAAGCAGTCCAACTACATAACTTATCTGCCACTTACATTGAGTTTCAATGAGAAAAAAACCAGCTGGCTAGTGCACAAGATCTCATTGGAACTCAATTTCATGATGTCACCATCCAACTGATTGACGGATCAAAATCAGCGGGTGCTTGCGAGGCTTAGGGTAGAGCCTCAAACTAATACAGATGTGAAAAATACAGTGATAGTTATTTAGAATAATAGAATCGCCAGACACTGGTGTTGGTTAAAATTGCAGAAACCTCAAGACTAACCTCTACAGTAATTTTGCAACAAAAGCAGAACTCATTCAGTATAATTTAGCAAAGAAAATGAAGTGCATGGGTCTAAAAATGGATCAAAAGGAAAACAACCAACAGCAAAAGAAGAATTGTGTCGAGTGTCCCAGTTTTTGTTGTTGTTTTAGAATGTAATCATTCTTTTTTTTTTTTTTAATTTATTCCCAGGTTCCAAGACAAAAGTTTTAACACAGAAGGAGCCCTGACCCACATATTTGAGCAAGTCAGCACCATCAGTGAATCAGACAGCTATTCTGTACGTGGGGTTGTCAAGCATAATGGCAACTGCTACTCATGCTCCCAGTACATTGCAGAAAAATTCAAAAGGTTTCTTTCATTTTTACCTCGGCAGTTATTTTAGTCTGACTATGGTCTATATGGGTTACCATAGTTTGTTTCATGAAGTCATGCCCATTTATTTCATTGTTCTTGAAATCAGAACAAAGAGAATATATTGAGGGGTGCTTGCGCCAACATTGTAACTCGAAATTTTTCGATTTTTTAAATTTTTTTTGGCATATCCTGTTTCGCCTTCGTAAGTACTACATTTTGACAAGGTGCAAATTCCATTATCGAATTAATTGACCTAATTATTGATGGGGGTTTAAAGCTTGTAACAGACATTTGATACTTTATGTCAAACTTTAAAATCGTTCTCCTGTAAAATTTGCAAAACTGGCGATACGGTTGTTGTGCAGGCACCCCACGATATATACTTGTTTCACATACTGTATCTTTGTCATAATTATCACAACGAAATAAAAGGGAGACAATACAGCCTTTGCCAGACTACAGTTTTATAATTAGTTCTCTTTCTTCACAGCAAGTAGGGAGCTAAGATTTGTTTTAAAATGTTTGACATTTTCCCCCACTTATGCCACTTCACATCAGGTATCATTAAGGCAGAAAGCAAAAACTGACTGTTGGAATAAAGAAAATGCTGACTGTTGTTGTCTGTTAGATTGAGGAATCAATTATTATTTATAAACAAAATGTCTCTTGAGGATTTCAAAATACCTGATCATAAGAAAGGATAAACATATTAACTCAGTACAGTATTAAAATTTACAGTTAAGAGAAACATGGAAAGTGTACATTAGATCATCCCATAGAAGCTTTGTTCCGCCTGTTGCATTCAGATTGCCTATAGTTCTTGAGACTTGAACTACCTTGACCCTTAGATCCCTTTCTGCCATTCGCCAATGTGTTAATTTTAAGTTAGGGTTCACGCAGGTCCTTGAAAGTCCCTAGTTTTCTAAAAAATAATGGAAGGTCTTAAAAAGTCCTTGAAATACTAGATTGTCATAACTTTCTTTGCTATAAGTTGCGGTACGGCAAATTTCCTTGTATATTTGACATGTTTTATTTGGATACTCAAATGTAGGATCCTAGAACATTCATAAACTAGATCAGAAAGAGTATTAAAATAAAAATGTCCTTTAAAAGTCCTTAATTTCAATTCTTAAGGATCTGATAAAAGGCCCAGGCAGCTATGCAGAAGCAACACATTGTGAATGACTGAGGTGGAGTCACAGTGGTTCAGTGTTCCACTGGCACTTCCACAGACATTTGAAAATTGAGATTTGGTGTTATTATTGGCACTACCACACTTTCCATCACCCATTCGTCATGCTTGTTTGTTTTGCACCCCTCACTCTTTAACCCTCGTCCCGCGTTAAGTGAACTCGTCCGCTAACGCCCCGTGCGGGGATAGCCAGCGGCCAGTCAGCCGATCGTTCGCGTGTTGCCAATAACCTCGGCGGTCGGGTCAATCGGGTCCTTGTGAACACGTGTATCGCGTACACTTCAGGACGCAATAACAACAATAGTGGTGGATAAATCGTAAGGGACCCCTATGATATTTGGATAAAGTACTTGTGATGATATGCAGTAGGTTTTATTGTGAAATGTAAGACCCAAATCAAGACTTCTCTGCATTTACATGCCATTTAACACACATTTTATCATTTTCCCAAGACCTCTGCGCTTTTTCTGTCCCTAAGTCAGGCCACTCAGGTGAACAAATTATTTTTTAAGCCATTCGCTTAATTTACTAACCACATGTATCGTGACATTGCCTTCCCCCTCTTCTACTATGTAAAGCGTCCACGTACTATGATGTTAGTTTTAGCGAGAGATTTGATTTCCAGTTCCAGGCCATAGAGCACATACATGTACTGAAAAGCGGTTTAACCAAAGGAACACAATAGATCTATCTCTCTAATTACCACATCAAATAAAGACAACGACCAACAACAAAGTCGGTCATTTTCTCCCAGTTTTCCCTGGTGAAAAACCTACTGACAGACGCCCTTATGCAGTATGCCCTACTATTACATTGGAATTCATAATTACAGACGTAGAACGGCGTCTCAAATACACACATGGCCCCTTTCTTCTCATTTCACATGTAGACGACAACCAGCATCAAAGTAAAAGTTTCCCCAAGATTTTCCCCAGTTCAAACTTCAGACCGTCAGTACTATTACATGAGTATGACGAATAGTTGCGGATAGTTGCATCGTAATAAACGAAATCAGATGATACCATTTTGTTAGATATAGTAGGGGTGACAGGATAGATAAACACGCGAAAATAGTGTGGGGGAAAAAAAAAAACGACAGCCTTGGCAACCGAATAAACAACGCGTGAGGTGCACCGTTGCTATACAAAAATGTGGCCTCCCGCAGGACCCGCGGTTAAGCGTGTCGGACAAAATAATGGCCTCCCGTGTCGCGCGGGGAGGCCAATATAGTGGCCTCCCGCAGGACTAGGGTTAACCATCTTTTCACCCACAATATTAGATTTTCCAGTATAAGGGCCTACAATCTTTTCAGCATTTTTTCCCACCCAAAATGGTCAATGTCGACATCTGGTAAAGTGAACAATTTCATTGGTATCCTGACATGCGGCAAGTTTCATTTCTCAAGAAGAGCAGTTTATCTTTATGAAATGATGACCCACAGCTTTATTTTCTTACTCTATGACTTTATTTTCCTTTTTTTTCTTTTCAGAAATTTGATGCAGGAAAGCAACAATCCACTGTGTCATCTCAGAGAAAAGTTAGAGAATGTTTTGTTTGAGGGTCATGGAATCAGGACTTTACCTGATGGACAGCCTGACATTGTTGTTCCTGGCCACAAAGCAAGGACCAGTTTGAGGATGGACTCCCAGTTTGGGGATAGAGAGATAGATGACGAAGTGGATATCGAGAGTACAACCGAGAAGATGAATGATGATGAGAATACCGCAGATGTTTTAGGATGTATGAAGGCAATGAAGAACCAAGCAAATTTGGATCTGATGAAAAAGAAAGAAAAATTATCACCACTGATGCATGGTGTAGATTCAGCTACTGATGAAGACAGGCAGATATCATCCGCAGCTCAGAGTGAAGGATGTAATACAGAAAATTGTCCTAACATTCAGACTCAACTGTCCACATTTGTTCCAGAAAATTCAGAATCTGTGTATGTCCTAATAAAATCTCATAGTCGTGATGCAGCCAATTCAAGGCAGGGCAGTCAGGAAAATGATGGCATAGATGTAGAAGAACAGCCACTTACCTCCCATGGAAGCTCTTGCCAAGGTAGTGAAAATGAAAATAACAATGCTGATGGCAACTGCTGTCGTTGTGGA
This sequence comes from Onchidella celtica, assembly GCA_963931925.1. Taxonomy (NCBI): domain Eukaryota; kingdom Metazoa; phylum Mollusca; class Gastropoda; order Systellommatophora; family Onchidiidae; genus Onchidella; species Onchidella celtica. Next base: position 35,019,351 of record OZ007575.1, on the reverse strand, counting down.
GTCGTGAGTGATCCAACACATGACCAATCCAGTGCACTAACAATTCATGAAGAGAATATGGGTATCACAGACTCTGAAAACCTAGTTTATCACTTTCGTACATCATTACTGGAAAATTTCAATGGTCTTTGTGAAAATGTGTGGAAGCCTGGTAGTGGAGGGAAATCTGTGACCAAGGTGACCAAAGCTGAAATGTTTAACCATGATGCAACATGTGCTGGAAACACTGGCCATAAAACATTACAAGATTCTTATGTCGATTCCGATGATGCCACTGGATTTCATAGTAACTACTCCATGTTAGATATTCAACAGGAAGAACTTGGGACTTCCAGACCTGTGGGAAATGTTAGTTTTCTGGTGTCCGGACAATGTTTTTTACCCAGTTCAATCTTACCTGGTTCTCTGCCAGTCAGACACCAAATAATGATAGTGACAGAGGTTTTAGATGACAGCAAGTCACCCATAGCCTTTCTGGGGAGTCATTGTGCACAAGCGCCATCTCTCAATACAGACACTGTTGACTTAAGTCAGTTACCCTCCAAAGATCATGTTAGTGGTCAGGGATATGGAAATTCTGCAGGTCTTTTACAAAGCTACAATTCTACAAGTGAAGCCATGGTTTCATATTTGAGACAGGCAGATATATTTCATAAAGCTAATTTAAGTGTCCGCACTTGGGATTCCAGAACGGTGAGGTTGGAAGTGGATGGATGTACTGAAGTAAATGAAATCAAATTTCTGTACTTAGCATGTGAAGATGGCAGTGCTGGTTCTCAGGGAAATGACAGAAATGATCGAACTCTTGTAGGGCTTTTAGGTAAAATATATAAAGGTACTACGGCGTTTTGCATTTGTCTGTTACAGTTGGATGACATTGCATGCAAACTCTGTGGGATTAAAGACCCGCGCTTGTTGTGGTCTCAGAGTAAGAGATTTAGAAATCAGTTTCGCGTTGGCAAATTTCCACAGAAATTTTCTCCATTCAGTTTATACCCAATGAAATTTGCTCATGATCTCAGTTTCTGGGAGAATGAATGCAGCACTGACTTGGATGTGCATGAAATGTGCGACATTATTCGGTATGTGGCTGGAGATCTTGTCGTCAGCGTAAATCTTGTTGACATCTACACTGACCCCAACACAGGCAAGAAAAGTCGTTGCTACAGGCTTCATTTCCTATCACATGACAAGGCTTTCCCGTACCTGGTGTCGTGGAAGCTGCAGAGTCGAATCAGAATGGAAATTGCGCACAGGCTGAAGGTAACCTTAAGATGAGTGTAGATGGAAACTTGTGTAGTGAGGACACAAGATTGCGTGCATGATCTCGAGCAGTTTTCTGTACAAGACACTTCATTTCTCTACAGCCCCATCTGCGCCTGTCTATATTGCGTTCCAACAGACTACACAGATCACTTCTGCGCCTGTCTATATTGCGTTCTAACAGACTACACAGATCACTACTGCTGCGGTCTGACATGGGGGAGAATTGACCAACATCATGACTATTGCATAAAGTTTTCATGTTGCCCGTCATGGAATATGAATATGATGAATGATGAATATGACAATATGAAAACGACTTCATTTCTGTACCACCTTTGAAAAATGCTTTTGTTGTGTTTGTCCTTATAATCATTTTCATGTGCAGTGGAAGAGTGACAGGAAAAAAGTTAGCTATTTCGTTAAATAAGCTACTTAGCTAATCGCAGGGGGGGGGGGGGGGGGGGGGCAATATTTTTTTTTCCCGATAAGCGAGGGTAAGACGCAAGTGTTTTGCTACTGAATGAGCCTCTGATCTGGATTTCTAAAAGCAAGTCACAAACAGGATGCCTGCCTGTATCCAAATAACTAGATTTATATTTAACTGGATTTCCAAACCTAAATTTTGACAAGGGACATTATCTGATGATTAACCTAGACTTGTTATGTATGTTAGAAACAGTTATTTCCTAGATTGTTGTGAAATTTATGACAGTTGTGTACAAAATATTGGATGGACTAGTTTGTTCAGGCCAAATGATGTAGGAAGAGCATTTATGTGTACTTTGAAGCCATAAATTTTCCAGTTTTTGTGCTTTGAAAAAAATCTCAAAATGAAGAATAATTTTCATGAAATTGTTAGTCCTTCCTTATACAGTAGTTAAATACGTGTCCTTGGACAGTTGCTGATAAAGCCACTATTTCAGGACACTGTAGAAATTATCTTGAGACAGTCTTGATCCTATAAGTAACATTCCTTTTTTTCTTAATTTTTATGTATAATTTATTTTTCTTTTAGAATTCATTAAATAGTTTTCTTGTAATTTGTCACTATGTTCTTCCCTTTTTGTTCATTATTTATTTTTATGTTTCCTTTTTTTGCCCTACTTAAATTTTACCCTTATCGTGATTATGCCATAAACAGACTAAATTCCCCACCATCCCCATTTTGCAATATCACTCTGGTTCATTGAAGTCCAAAATATAACACAAATGACATGCCATAAACTGACTCAAGGCCACATCTAGAGAGTACACATGACATTTTATTTAGCAAGACGACACAATAAATATAAAATGACATATAAAGTATGAGTTAAGAGTTTTCGAGTTACATGAAAGAAAAAAACCCTGTTACCATGATGTTTGCATACATATGTACCTGTACTGCTGAGCAGGCCTAGGGGGTGTGCCACAAGTGGTGCCCAATTACTGGGCAACATTGAGCACAAAAGATCCAAGTTGTATCTCTTACATTTAACTGCATAAAATGTTTATGACCAGCTATAATGTAACACTCTAGCTCTTTGTCAAGTGAGGTGGTTTTTCTCTGTAATGGACACAAATGGCTTGGATCACACTGGTACTCAAAGATCTAGTTACATGATCATGTAGTTATTTTATGGTGGAATTTTGACACAGCTCTGCAGCTCAGAATCAATGTACACATGTAAAACTTTGTCCACAAGGAATTATCTACTGGCAGTTGTTGTTTTTTTTGTCAGAGTAAGGTTGTTGTTCTTGCATTTTTTCTTGTCTAGAGATGAAACATAAGATGTAAATAAGAAACAAAAATAAATTCCATTTTTCTTGATTTTACTTTAAACTCAAGGGCAAAGAATGTTTCTGCCCTGCCACCCAAGATAGTTTTCAAAGCAATGCCAAGCTCAGGTCTGAATTCATGAGTTGTTTGGATGTTTTATTTAAAACTAACAATCAAAATCAAATACAAGATTTGGCCTCTGACAGTGCCTTTCCACAAAAGATTTGACGTCTGACTTATTTGGGAAACTGATGATGTGGAGACAACCTCTGCAGTTCTTTTTATAGAATTAAGTACATAATTCTCCAACATAATACGTACAAGTATTTTTTTCTAAACAGGAATAATGACAATGAAGTAGTTCAATCTTGACAAATGATGGTAGGTAAAAGATCTTAAATTTACAAAACATGCCATTGCAGTGAAAACTGCATACGCTTCCAAATCTACCACATGTGTAGTTCCCTCCGTTTTCAATTTTCAAATCACATCGTCAACATTTTTTCCTCAGTTTCTTTTCTTCCAGAAATGAGTTCAGAAAGCAAACTGACAAAACAGTTACAGCCCACATGTTGATCATATGTCACACTTTAACCACAAAGCCAGAGGAATTAACAAAAAATAACACTGACTCGCACATAACAAAAAAAAATATACATACTGTAATGTTGGTCTAATTATAATCATCTTCTGTAAAAAATATATGAAATAAATGTACATGTTATCTGAATTATGACACCCATGAACTCATGAAAGCAATTTTTTTTTTTTCTTTAAAATTTTTTGTATGTTTTTTGGCACCTTCATTTCATTTGATTAATTCGTCATCTTGTCACTCGTTTCTGACTGATCTTTGGTTGCAAGATGTTCTGACTTTCTATAAAACTATTAAAATAGGGCCTACTTATCCTCCAGGAGTTATCAACTCTTCTCGAAACAAAAATGCAGGAGCCTGTAGAATGATCAAATTTATGCATGGCAATAAAAAAAATGAGCTATGACTTTGAGCAGTCTCTTAAGTTTTCTGCATGCACGCTGATCTCTCTTAGTCTTTCCAAATCTTGATGTTCATAAAATTATTAACATAACACTTGCTCCTAATCATCCCCTACCTAAAATGCAAAAAGGATATTTTAAAACATCACTCATAATTTGGATGATCTGCTTTGAAGCATTCACATCAGAAAATACTGTCCTTTCTGAGGGAGGCTAAGATCTACAACTTGATTTAATAACTTTTATACTCGTTTACAAAACTTTTTCCAGAGCTATACAAAAGAACTTTTTTTAGAATTTTACCAATGTGAACGTATTTAATTCTATGTTAAACTTTACAGCTCTGAATGTGAAATATAAATAAAGAAAGTGTACCCAAATAGACCGTGAAAGGCGCAAAGTGGCTGTCATCGTGCCCACGCATTGTGAAACCCAAACTCAAACTCAAATTTGAAGCATTCTAAGGATATAAACTTCATACTCGTGTTCTTCCACTTTGGTTTACATTCTTCTCCTGTCATAAACTGGTGCACACATTGTAAGTTTGAGAAGTTTACACAGTTGAAGAGGCAACACTGGTCCAGTCATGATGACACGTTTGAGAGGTTTGGCCCCATTGTTCTTTTATAACTGTCATAAATATGTCAAGATTACCAGAAATCCATTTTCATATTCAACCACACTAATAGTAATACACTAAAGTCACTAAATTCTTGGTCACACATAAATATTTCAAACTAATCACCCGGTTAACATATCGTACATTACGTGGCAAGAGCACCTTCGGCTGCTTTCCTTGTGGCAATTTCACTGTTTCCTTTTTACTGTTAATGATACTTACAAAACAATTCATAAGTAACGACCTGGGTCACACATAATTTTATATAGAATTCCTACATTACATTAGTTTCAGGCCTTACGCCAGTTTGTTTTACCGTGATTTCTTTATCGAATGCATTCTCGTACAAGGTAACAGAAGTATTGGCAGCAATGAGACATCAGAGCAGAAAACACAAACCACAGGACAGCTGAGTTGTACAAATTTGCACATAAACATGATGCATTTGTAAGTAATAGATTACACGAAAAGGATAGTACAGTATTAAAGATGATCGTGATACTAGGAATTAATACTTTTTTTTTTTAATGAAAAGCACATGAGCAGCTTTGTCACCATGACTACGTTGTTTATGCAAAACCAAACTTAATGATTGCAGATTACATATTTACCAAATATTAATTACAAGACATCAAAAAGTATGCATAAATAGAGCTCACAGGTAAAACTCATTCTTGAAGCTTGAGCAGTATGTACTTTATTTTATTGGGATATAAGTACAGTGTACAGGTGCGGTGGGATTCAAAACACATAAAGCATCTCTAATGTCTCCCACCAAATGTTTATTACCTTTCCCAGTACAGTATGTCTTGTATTTTGGAATTTTGTGATATGAGAGCATTACTTTTTTCACTATGAGCTCCTTGCTGCACCACTTCATTCTGGTTTGGTTTAACATCACGAAATATCCACAGAGAGAACTGAGCTTCCCACAGCTGTCAGTGCATATTAATTACTATAACAATAATGAGAATAAGCGAGGTGAGTACACATAAGTAAGTAAGTTCCGTGCGGACAGCACATCCAAGGCAAGACATATTTGGTAGAGAGGAATGTATGATCTACACAGTAACTCAGTCTGAGGAAAGTCTCAGATTTGCTAATGCTAGTGTTGCAGATCAATCTGATATTTGGTTCCGCGGAAATTTGGATTCACAAAAATTACCATGTTCATTTCCGATGATAACGAGCAATAAATCTGTCACTCAGACTAATGACTGTGTCAAAATCACACATCCTCTCAACTTTCCATCAAAATTACAAAGTTCTGATAAGATAAATAAAACATACAGGTAAGAGATTCACAGCGTTGAATCATTTCTGCAACATATAAATTCTGACATGCAGATGTTGGCATGAAAAAGAACTTCGGAACATAAACCAAAATGGGGAAAAAAAAAAAGCAATTAGTGATTGACAGTGATATTATCTCATTTCTATTTTCCCACAGCCCAGAAGCTTTCTTATCTGTCTATGTAATGAAATGAGTCCTAAAAAGTCAAATAAATTGCAGCTGCTCCCAGTAGAAAAGCAAACATTTAAGTTTCAATATACATGTATATTAAACACCACAAGCCAATCTGACTGAAAATTGAGAGACAAATAAATAAAATGTTTGATGTGGAATGTCAACTGTCAATCAAATGCCTAGACTGAGTAATGATAAAAATCAAATAATAGAATTTATAAATTGCTTCCACCAATCTGCAGTTTCTTTTGTTTACCAGTACCTGTTCCACTGCAAATACATTATGTATCTTGAACTTTGAAACTGCATGTACAATAGGGCTAAATTTATTCACAAGATTTATTTTTCACTGAGGGAGGTAAATTGAAGAGGATGCAACCTCCAAAAGGATTTGGTATACAACCCTTCAGATTGTCTTTTGCGGCAAAATGAACTCCAGAATAAATATCATTTCCTTGACTTTACAGCCACAGTCACAAGAAGTGGACAAATTTCAATCTAGTCCAGCAGTCTAAGAACATCTCGTCATTCTGCTGAACCATTTTCACAAAACCTGTCCCTCCGTGAAAACATCTGTGGTCTGGGGGAAAAAATGGATTTTTATGAAAAAATATCATACTGTGGGTTATGACACTCTGAAAGTGAAATGCTGGATAATGATCTCTATTATTACAATAACCTGATGACTTGTTACAGGATAAGTACAAATAAACAAAGCAAACAGGAGAACTCTATATAATTCTATTTACAGCACATACGGAGAATAAGGTGGCATACCAAAGTACTTACACAGACAATTCTGTGGAGAATGGAGAACCTCAAAAAAACAACGCAAACCCAAAATGAACAACAACAAAAAAAATGAGCAAAAAAAGTGATGAATGTAAAAATAAAACAAGTTTACAGATAAAAAAGATCAACTTCACCCCCTCTCTCTTTCTCCATGCCCACCGAAGTAGCTCCACAAATACATGACCCTTGGTGAAAAACAATGATCAAGCAGAGTCCGTATCCTACACTGCAGACTTTGAGGAGAGGCATATATGAATTGTTCTTCAGATACCTGAGCAAAAACTACATGGAATTTAGACCATGTGTATTGTACTTGAGCTCCAAATCTGACTTGTGGAAAAATTTACTGGTACTGGTAGGTGCAAAAATTGGGGAAGGCAGAATATTTATATATGAAGTCCCTCTCTTTGTCACAGATTCCAGAGCTCAAGAGCAGTATCAAAAAATACAACAACAAAAAAGAAAGATGCCACAATTTACTTGACTTTACAAATCAATAACACTATTCGGCTACATGCTGTATAAGCATGTCTTGTTTATTTTGGGACTAAAGGGGAATATGGGGCTTTTTCTCTGGGAAAAAAATTATTTCTTATCAACGTGTTTCAATTACAATGTATCCAGCTCCTCTTAAGTAATCAAACAATGCATGGTAAAACTACAAGCTTCTTTAAATCTGCCTGAGCCAAAGTTTTTCTGCGGTTTTTACAATACTGAGCCAGTATATCTTTCTATTTCTAGTGTGACTTACACTGTAAGTCACTGAAGTTTTTCATTCAAAAGTGGAACTCTGTTATAGACCTGGCATAACAAAGAGTGTGAAAGTAAAACATTGAGAAGGACAATCAAATACTGACATACAAAAACAATAATATTTGTGCCTGTAACAAAAAAAAAACTGAATTATTAATGTGCACAAAATAAAAAGGCAAAGTTGGTAAGCACTGTCAGCATTAGTTTAAAACTGCAAACAAACCATCAAAAAACATATAAATGCTCTTAATCTAATCTATATCATATATACTTTTAAACATTTGGCATTAACTAAGCATGACCACATGAGGTTAAACTGATGAACGTTGTTTCTCGACAAAAAATGTGGTTTATAGAAATTTTCATCTTCTGATTTACAATTCAAGTTTCATATTTCCGTTCTCTCTCAGCTATGAAGGCAAAGCATACTTAAGTTACTAATAAAGAAAGTGAATGAATGAATCAGTTGCCAATTCACATTTGATTTCATTTTGTTAAATAAAAATTTTCTTGTAAATGTGTACAAAGCAGAATAACAGTCCTTTCTTGAAATCTTTATACATCCATTTTAAAACTTTAGTCTTGCCAACTTCATTATTTTACAAATAATAAATTTGGGAAACTAAATTTTCACCACCAGCAGTCAAGTCTACACTATAAACTGTTTGTATCTCAAACTTCAGATAAAGTGGGGAAAAAATGTAACCCTTCCAGTAAGAAGATATTAAGGAACTGACAAAAGTTTCTTTCCTTCCCTGAGACACAATCATTATTGTGTTTAAGATCTTTCTTTGTCAAAGTATAAGTAAGGTATTTCATATTGTCTTGTTTTCTGAACTTTTCACAATTTGGGCTAACTAGGGAATACTGACGCACTAAGTAACACAAGCTCGTTTTGCTTCAAAACAAAATAAATAAACAAACGAACAAAAAACGGGGGGGAAATATTTTTTTGAAAAAATGTATTCTGATCAGCAAAAACATTTGAATGTTGATTAGGGTGTGGCATTAGGATAAGAGGATATGAGCTAATCTTAAGCATGGTAAGATTACATTATGAATATTATGCATACAGTGAAGTCAACCAAAATCATAAGCTCAACTCAGTTGAGGCCGAGTTGGAAACTAGCAGCATAAAGATGTTTCTGTACAACAGTGGTTTTCATGGTTTTCACAGTATTGTCAATAGGATCCTCACTCCACTCATTCTGGTTTGTGAGTCCAAGCACTTGGTCATGGCAGTCGAACCGCTGCATTTTTGTTCTTGTTTCTTTCCCATTTGTTGTCATGGTTAGCACTTTTTAAAAATAACTACAGCTAGTTTTAATGATGGTATACATATCTGTAAATTTAGCTGGAGAAAGCAATTCTAAAGGGTCGAGCAAAATTTAACCATGGAAAAATCCTCAAAGTTCATCACACTCACGAAACACCAAGAGATTTCTAAACCAACTGTACATGGGTATTGACCGATAGGTTTCACATTTATATCTTCCATACTTTATTTCACAAATATCAGCTGACTTCAAAAAAAAAACAAGAAACAACACTGATTTCTCTCAGGTTCTCAACAACATTCACGCATATTTTTTTTTCATTATTTTGGCTTCCCCAAGTCCAGGATTCCATTCTTTAACAACTTTCAATTCATGCAGCACTACTGTCAAACACAGAATCTACATACATACATGATAATAAAGAGTATAATATAGATATATATGAAAAATATTTTAGCTCACAGACAGGTAAATGTTATTCGTATAAAATTACTTGCCCTATAGAAATTAGATTCTTACGATAACAGTTAAAGAAAAAATAGATCTCTAAATTTGTTAAATATCACTGATAAATATTTCAAATAATTAGTGCTCAGAAAAGAGCCTCTTGCATAACATAGCTAAGCTACCTATTCCTTTTTTTTTTGTGTAAACAAAATATCAACAAACAAAGCCAATGAGAAACATCAAATGTAAATGCTTCAGTTCGGTCTCAATGAGAATGCCACAGGCAAATTCTGGATTTTTCAATCTTAATAGAAAACGATCTGATATTTATTTACAGGATTTACCTTAATCTTTAAATACATATGAATATGCAAGTGAAAAAAAGGAAAGAAAAGAAAAGAAGCCCAATTGGGGTGATGTAAGTTTTTATTTTATCTAATCTTGTTTTTCTAGAGTTTATTCAGAGACATAATGGAGAATCTGTGATTTTTTAAATCATGTTATTTTGCCTCTTCTCAACCGTCACTCGGTCTCATGTCTCATCCGATGGTAATTTCATGGAGGTCATTGCGCTGCGTATTTGAGGCATTTTCGCATGTATGATAATCCCCCAAACAAATTAAATCAAGTGTGGTTCCTCTCACTTTTACATGATGGTACAAATTTAAGACTTTATGGCACATAGACATATAACGCTCATTTTCATTTGGCTAAGGTTAACAGTTTCAAAAGACGAAAGTTCACAGAGTTTCCAACCAATCCAGTAAATCTGGGTGAATTTGGTAAAAGGTGGCTGAAACAAGAAACCACTGAGTTTTCGTTACAATAAAATGTTCAAACATAATTCAAATATAAACTACCCCTTGAAAAGCTTTCATGATTTCAAAATATTTTATCCTCCGTCAAAATTGCAGGAGGAAATTTTGGCAAATGAGCATTCTATTTTCCAAATGTTTATTATCCATTTTCCCATTCATCTTTTCGTACATTTTCATATGTTGTTTTGAATGAAACCCAAAAAAAGAAACAAAAACGGTTTAACTACTCATATGACACAGTTAAATAGCCACTGAATGGCTACTACAAGACATGGGCATATTAATAATGTTAACTGCTGCAATATTTACATCAGAGCCAATTCTACAGTCAACAAAACTAAAATTGTGATTGATTCGAGTCTCTACCACTTGCTGAACTGTAGGGACCCATAAGCTAAGAAACAATTTTCTGGCTGTAAATTGGTGTTAAATGAAAAAAAAAAAATGCACTACATTACAATGATTTTACAACTTTTCTAAAAGATCCTGCTTGTGAAATATTCGTGGAATCATTTCTGGGTACAGTGGCACCACCCATGATACCTTTGTTGTTTTTTTTCTACTTTTGAAGAGTCGGGAGGCTATGATGTCCGAAAGTGTCTCACAAACAATTCAGCCTGATAATATTTGTCTCTCATTTTCCTACTTACTGTCAGCCTCCTATCTCAGCAATTAATGTTGAAATGTGTACAGTTAAACGGTTGAATTTTGAAATATTTTGTCAAATTTAACATTAGCTGAAATTCAACTCCTTAGGACATGTCAACAAAAAAAAAAATGCTAGGATGTTATGTCTGATGTACACTCAAAAGTTGCATTTGTCATCTTCCCCCATAAAGTTGAAAGTAGCAGAGAAAACGGTTTCCATGAAAACACAGCACATATCATTTCCTCCTCCTGAGACAAAAGATGAGCTCCAGCAGCTGAGCTGACACAAGACTGACATGATAATCACTGGGGCCATCTTCACTAATTGCTGGTGTATTTGTCTCTATCCATGTGTCGACAGAAACAAATAGCACAGATTAAGCCGATAATCTGCGGAGAAAGAAAGAAAGAAAACATCATTACTGAGTGCTGATATGAACAAGAAAGCTTGAGAGAGACAAGCACACATTTCCATCTCTCAGTGAACTCAGAATTAACTCTGTTGCTGATCTGTGACACAATATGGGGGTTATGACACAACAACCAGAAGAGCATATCCTCGGTCAGCTGTATTTGACATAGAAAGCTCTAGCTAAGCAGTGAACGCAACTCAGTATTTTCTCTATCTCGCTTCGTAATTTCACCGCTGTCCACTTACAATAACTTCTAAGGCAAGTTTTAAGGAGGTTTTTTACCATCACATTTTCTGGTAGCCTGTAGCGTCAATTACCACCGCATTTTGCAGTGGCCCCTTTTCGCTTGATTAGTCAATCTGACTACCGCCCATTGATACAAGCTGACTAGACCCTCACGACCCCAGATCCATCTGACCATTCTAATGCACACTTGAATCCACAATGGACACCATATTCCACGGTGGCAATTGACACTCCCTTGCCTAAAATACCTTCGGCCCAAATAGCACAAAACCAGGTTGTATAGGCCGTATTCAGCCTAAATATACACTTCCTAAATTTATATTTTCCTTTTCATTTCTGATTCATTGTAGTATTTTTCTATTGTTTCTTATACCAGGCTTTGTATCATGCAACTTTTTGCGGTTTCATTTTTTTTCAATATTTTAACTTTGTTCCACGCCCTACTGCCGCTGGGTTTTCTGGGTTTTTAAAAAATGTTAAATTTGTAATATATATCTGTACTTTTTTCATGTCAATCTAAAATTCTCTGCTGGAAAAAAAAACTTGGGAATGGACAAACACATCTGTAGCTGCTAACTTTCAAAATATCACAACACTTCATCACTGCTCTACACTAATGGCATAAGTCGTTTTTGACACTTTTGAGATTAAAGAAAAAACTATCTTTTCCTGTCATTTGGTGACTTATGCCATTATGATTCTTTTGGATTATTACAGTTTCCTATCAGAACATTTCTTTTTCTATAATATTATCCGACAGCCCTCATGCTCAGGAATGTAATGAACCGTCAATTGTTGGCATAAGTCTGATATAGAGGCAACAGTCACCTGTACCATTAAATGCAGAGATTCAAGGTGCAGTTTGTTTACACAGTGACTGAAAAACTGTCAACAAAATGGCCAGTCTGACAAATGGAACAAATCTACAATTTTTATTATTATCTTCCTGACGGAGTAATTGGACTGTCGGTGCCTGCACAATTGTCTCCGTGAAGTTTTCTGCAGCCAACATTCAGTATTTCTGCCAACTATCATAGACTGAACTGTCATATAAGTACACTGCGTTCAGCCTACCTCCAAGGCTGCAATCCCACAGCCGACACCAATCAGGATAGTTGCATGGTCATCCACCCAGCCTTCCAGGGCATCGCGACATCCCTACAGATGAAAAAACATACCAAAAAAAATAAATAATAATAATCATTTCGCTTTCATCAAATCAAAGACCTTCAAAGCAGCATTTCTCAACCTTTGTTGTCCCACACCTCATTTCAATTTTATTTTTAAAAAGTGCGTCCCACCACGATTGGACAAAATTAGTATACTGTAGAGATTCCTTCACCCCATTCTGAAGTCCCACGCCCCATCAAAATATTGCCACACCCCACTGGCGGGGCATATATAAATATAGCTCGGTAAGTCAGAATAGCGTCTTCTTTACGCCTCTTAAAATAGTGTACACTAACTGCCACACTGTCCATGGGAGGGGCTGATGACGCATTGTAAGAAAAGAGTGCTGGTTGTTCTGATAGTTAAGAATGTGATTTTGTTACAGTGCTACTTCAGCTAAAAGAGAAAATACCAGATTTTTGCTACAGCAGTTTAACTCCCCAGCTGCGCCCAATGGGTAACGCCCATGGACAGGGCCAGTGACCTAATTCACAGGGAATCTTATCTGGGTCAGTGTGCCTTGCCAACATACACGGTACTGCTGTCCATGTGGTTTGTTTATTTTGTAATGTCTTATCATGCTCAATCATGAATTAAACAACGAAAACTTCGTCTCTAACCAATGAGCTGACTTATGATATCAAACTGACAGCTATAATTTTCTTGAGAAGAAAGCATGATGGACAACAAAATCTCACCTTTTCATAGAAGTTTTTCTTGTCCTGGGAATTCAAATTACAGCCAGGAATGGGTTTGTCATTAACCAACACGCAGCAGCTCTCTGGGAACAGCTCCTGCAATACAAAACAAAATGATAGCCTTAAGGGGGGATGCGGGTCCTGAAGGCGATTTTTGTTATTATGAGAAATAGACAATTTTAACTATTGTAATCGAATTCAGGATGTCTGAATTAGCAGAAAAAAAATGTAAAAAAATTTATTTGTTTGTCATATGGTTGCCATGGAAGCGCCGCCATCTTGGATTTTGAGTCCCCCAAAAGTACCAAATTCAATATAGATAGGCTTCGCCAAATTTTACTGGATTTATTTGAAACTCCTCTTATGTCTTATTCAATTCAATTAAAAACTTTATGCCGAAGGAAATTTTGATATCTCTGACAGATCTTTTGTTATAAATTTTTGAAAATGGCATGTAGCAGAATTCCATTTTTTCTTATTTTCTATCATAAAAAAATTCAATAAAAAAAAAAATGAAAAGTTAAACAAAGTTCCTTCTGTATGAATTTTTTTATTTGTTCAAACATGTTAGCCAAATTTTATACCAATTGGTCAATAAATATAAAACTAGTTCACAAATCACTGATCAAAATTGCAATTTCGAAAAAATCGCATTTAAAAGTTTTTTTCAATAAAAATGTTATTGAAACGTGTTACTCATGGCTAAGTCATCATTACTGGTGTGCTGGGCCTCAACAATGATTTCCAAACTACCAAAAAGCTTATGACAGATGTGTACGGAGGAGTAGGGGTTTTGATAGCGACACTAGGATGTTATTTAGGGTCAATTTTGCGGCCCAATGGCATGATTCTTGTGCCTTTTTCTTGAACCCCCACCTCACTAAAAGGCATGTTTCAGGGTTATAAACATTTAAAATTGACATTTGGTTAGTAAAATAGTGTTCCTAAACGGATAAACTAACCAAAAAGTACAAAATCGTGATATCCATATTTTGAAGCCTAATTTCGATTTCAGGACCCGCTCCCCCCTTAAGTCATGCAGATGAAGAAAAGTCTCCCCGTTTCCTTTATTTTTTTTCTAAGAGGACAAAACAATATGCGATGCACTACCTGACATATAAATGTACATCTTTGGGTTAGTAACATATTACTGACTTACAAATTGCTCAAGACGTACATATATATACATATCTCATACATCACCAACATATAGATATGATAATTTTTTATCACTAGGCCTCTCTCTTTCTCTCTCTCGTGACTCTTGACACTGTAGTCACAGCCTGCCTTTTAAGACTTCCTTGGTTCTTATTTGCATATGCACGTAACTGATTAAAAGAAGCAAAAAAAAAAAAAAAAAATTTCCCGTAACCTGAGTCTTGAAATGATAAAAAAAGAAACATTGTAATCCCAAAAACTTAATATCATAACAGGAAATAAATTTAAAGTCTTCATTTTCAGGGCTTGGGATATTTATTCCTATGAGCTTTAATCTCATCAGAAATCAAGAGTTCACAAGGAAGGGCACAGAGAGAGGAATATAAAGGAAAGGAAAAACAAAAATAGTGAGGGGAGAAATGACACCATGAGGATAAAGGGAACACTGGACAGAAAGACATAAGCAACGATGTAAGGAAGAGTAAAATGGAAAAGTAAATTGACTTCTTTTAATCAAATTTAGAAAAAAAAATTTTTTTAATGGGGCAAGTGATTCCATGTGACATTACTGACACTCTTGATAAATATACCAAGAGCGACCTTGTCCATACAAAGCTCTGTGTGAATGGAGGTAGCTGTGCAAAGCCAATTACGATCTGTCGAGACACGAACAGTAAAGGCAATGACAGTCCAAAGATGTTGCCAATATGGAAAGTGCTTTGTGCCTATGATCTCCAACTTCACACTAAGAAGTTAAAGAACTTGTATGGGGGACGGCTTTTGAAGTGGTAAAGCTATTGCAATGGGGGGGGGGGGGGGGGGGCAATTCCACTTTCGTGGTCTCAGAAGTCTAGTGGTCTAATTATGTTTAAGCCAAGTGAAGTACTGTATATATCAAGAGAAAGAGGTGAACAACGCTAGAAAGGATGAATGAATCTGGATGAAGTAGTATCAGCGACAAAATCCGTATATAATTCTGTAAGACTTACTGTTTTGTTCATGGCCCAAGTGCTGTTCTCATAGTCCCGGTAACCTTTTCCACCACAACACTCCAGCTGAAATAAACAGATATAAAAGATCATAAAAGGGATGAGTTCTGTACCGAGCCGAAGTCCTTCTGGTCTCCACATTAAACAGTCTAGTGTCACGATTAAGGTTGATGGCCTTGTACGCCACGAGTGTAGAGGGGGTAAACTTAGTAGGGGAGAAGGGGAGTTTAAAGTTGCTGACAAGCATGAAGGGTTACTATCACGAGGAAGGTCGGTGGCCTTGTGCGCCACGAGTCTAGAGGGGGTGAGCTTAGCAGGGGAAAACACGGTTTTTAACATTGTTGACGAGCGTGAAAAGATACACACGTCTCGCTTTAAACTAGTCGCGTGTGCAAAAACCTCGGGAGTATAAATGGAGGGAAAGCTCGACACACGTGGTTCCCAAGTTATTCATTCCCAGAGGACGACAGAGAGAAGCGGTCCGGGCGACAGGTGGAAGGTCGTGCCATGGGGACCAGAGGTGTTAAGTATGTGAGGGATCTATGAGGTTCCCAAATCATTCAGTCCCAGAGGAAGACGTAGAGAGAAGCGGTCCGGGCGACAAGTGGAAGGTCGTGCCATGGGGACCAGAGGTGTTAAGTATGTGAGGGATCTATGAGGTTCCTAAATTATTCATTCCCAGAGGAAGACGCAGAGAGGATCGGTCCGGGCGACAAGTGGAAGGTCGTGCCAGTGGGGACCAGAAGTGTTAGGTGTGTGAGGGATTTATGATGTTCCCAGTTATTTCCCAATAAGCAGAATTTATCGGTCCGGGCGACAAGTGGAAGGTAGGGCCATGGGGACCAGAAGTTAAGGAGTCCTGAGGATGGGAACCCTTCAGGGGCTCGTGATCTACGATGGCGGGTGTGAACCGTCTGTGTGCTATTTGTTTGCAGTTTAAGGAGTCCTGAGGAGAGGATGAGAACCCTTCAGGAGCTAGTGATCTACGATGGCGGGTGTGAACCGTCTGTGTGCCATTCGTTTGCAGTTTAAGGAGCCCTGAGGACGGGATGAGAACCCTTCAGGAGCTAGTGATCTACGATGGCGGGTGTGAACTGTGTTTTCTTATTCGTGTGAAGCCAGGGGCGTCTGTTTCCCCTTTTATCGTTGAAGTTAGAGATCTAGGAAGGATCGTTTGAACTCTGAAGACGTGAAACTACATCAGCGAAGAGAGCAGCTGTCGACAGAGACTATTGAGTATACGTAATTAAGTTTATGGGCAAAGGGGTTAGATCTAGATGTGAGTTGGGGAGTAGAGAATAGCCATGACCCCCAGGAGTGAATTTCAAATATCTCTGTTTTTGTGATTGTGTATTTGATTATCATGAGTTGAATGTTTTGGCATAAGTTTTGTCATGCATTTAGTATTAAATATCGTTTTGTCATGCATTTAGTATTAAATATCGTTTAATTTAAATTTCACTCCATGTGTCCGTTGATCGCTGGTCTGCTTGCTTGGCTTGTTAGCTGGGTTTGAAAGGAAAAATAAGTTAAGTGCACATCACACACATGGTCGTGACAATCTTCACGCACGTGATCGTGACACTAGTTATGCATAAAGATGAGCCAATGTACTTTTTCTGTGCAAAGCACATTAACTCAGAACAATCATAATAAGTGCGAGACACTCTGAAAGGGCAGAAGTTTTCAGTTTCCATATTATTACACATTGTATCTAGGAATGAATCAGTTAATAAATATGATGGAAACCTCAGGTCAGGACAGGAGTTCCTGAATCTCCCGAATTGCATATCGTCACTGCTCTATGATTATGGCATTTATCAGACTGACACAAAACCACAGTTGACGGTTCACTGTATTCCTCCGCATTAGGGCTATCAGATAATATTATAGAAAAAGAAATGCACCGATAGAAAAATGTAACAATCCAATAGAATCATAATGGTATAAGCCACCAAATGACACGAAAAAGAACAGTTTTTTCTTAATATCTCAAAGTGTCAAAAATAACTTTTGCCATTAGCACATAGCAGTGACAATTATGTGTACGTAACTAGCAGTCAAAATTCATTGCTCCACTGCCATGGTGATGGGGGTGGCTATATATATATATATCAAAATGTTGACCTCCGTCACTGTCAGTGAAGAGATGAAATGACAATGTGTGCCTGGGCCAGGTGGACTAGCAGACTTTTCAACTCTGAATTCCATCAACAGCATTCCCTATAAGCTGTAGTTAATCATATTACATGTATATAGGAAGTAAGGCTCCCAATGTAATCATGAAAGGCTTTTTAACCGCTGAGCCTTAAATTCTACAAAATATCACATTACACATAGAAAAAAGTACACGTGAACATGAGCATATTTTAAAAGGTCTTGAAGTTCGCTGTATTTTTATACTTTCTTTTGACTTAGAGCTACAACTGAGTTGAACAGAGGAAAGTGTTCTGACTTTTTCCTTGACATGGCCGCAGGCTAAGCATATAAAATTTGGACCAGATCATGACGCAATTTCATAGAGTACAATCTTGGAAATCGAAGCAGGATAGTCCTACAGTGGATACCATCACACTGTGGAGTGCCTGGCAATGAGAAGGCAGACCAACTGGCCAAGGAGGGTTCCGGCTTGGAGCAGCCACAGTGCCTCTTAAACTATTATGAGAAGAAAAACCTCATCAAAAAGAACAGACGGCAGCAAATAAACCAACAGGATAAATATCATCTCCTGCACAGAGAGGATCAAATGATATATGAACGTGTTTGAATTAATTGAAAAATAAAGTTGTCAGTTCTGAGCATAACCCAGGGTTGCTTAACTTTTTGGCTCGAGTGTAGTTCAGACTAAGAACTGGTGACAATAGGCTCCACCACCATATGTTCACTAGGTTTAAAACAGGAACATCTGCCATATGTGAGTGCAGCCAGTCTCCTCAAAACACAGAGCATATATTGCAGAACTGCACACTCTTCTCAGCATAGGAGAAACATATTGGCCCAAACCCACCGACTTGAATGTCAAACTCTATGGTGCTCTGCCAGAACTACAGAAAACTAGATTTTCTTCAAAGAACAAATCTGCAGATTTAGATTGGTGAACGAAAGAAGAAGAATTGAGTACAATCTACAACTATGACCGTAAAGGCTATTCTCCATTTCCTTTTTACAGTGTCAAGCAGTATCAGTAGGCAGATCTGATCTGTTGTTACCCTTACTGACCTTCTGCCAGGTCGGCTAGGAATAATAATAATAATAATAATAATGTTCAGCATAAGACCTTAAGTAAGTACATTATTTCTTAGAATGCACTCATTCTTGTATCAAAACATGCCAAAACAGTTTAATTAGCTATGACAGATAGGCTGTACCAAAATTATCTTGAAACAATTTTGCGCATATATCTTTGCCACAGAAGAAGAATTTCCACAAGGTTGGATTTTTGCACACACTGACTTCTAAAAATGAGAGGGAACACAATGTCTATCACTATGTCAGTGGGGTGACAAAAATGACCAGATATGAGTCCCCAGAACAGCTAGACTTTTAAACATCACCTCTTTCTGCACTACGTCCCAAGCAGTCATCATTTTATCTCCAGCTTTATAATTCTCCCTGATAGAGCGGGTCAATCCATCGTCCAGCTTATCGTCAATCTAGTGGAGGAAACAAACCCAGAATCAGACGTGCACAGAACAATAATTTATGACAATGACTGATTCTAAACACGCTTAATTTGGTTACCGGCATTTCCCTGCTTACAAGGAAAACTAGAAATGAAGTTGGTATAGTTTAAAAATTGAGATTTCCCTGTCCATACATTACACACAAAAGCTGGGATCTCCTTGTCTACACATTACACACAAATGCTGGGATCTCCCTGTCTACACATTACACACAAAAGCTGGGATCTCCCTGTCTACACATTACAAACAAATGCAGGATCTCCCTGCCCACACATTACACACAAATGCTCGGATCTCCCTGTCCACACATTACACACAAATGCTGGGATCTCCCTGTCTGCACATTACGCACAAATGCTGGGATCTCCCTGTCTACACATTACACATTAATGCTGGAATCTCCCTGTCTACACATTACGCACAAATGCTGGAATCTCCCTGTCTACACATTACGCACAAATGCTGGAATCTCTCTGCCTACGCATATTGCCGGGATCTCCCTGTTAACACAAATACAGTTCTACAGTTAACGGTACACCCGCAACACACATCTGCGGATACTGACAGAAGATTAACAAGCAAAAATGCTACCCTCCCCCCTCCCCCAACATATATTTAGATCTTAATCTGATCCCCAACCATAAAAATGCCACCAAATGCTGGTATGGGATATAAAACAATCTCCCTTGAGATCAGTGATTTTATCTATGTCATATTTGCAAATTACAAATCCTACTCAACTCTCTGTGTTCATGTAGGAAATTATGCAAACTGACATTCTAGACAGCATAGCCCACTTTCATGGACTGCAATACTGCCACTCTTCCCAAAAAGTGGAGTAATTTGTTTTGGCTACTTTTCGGGAGAGGCAAAATACTGTTATAGTTTAGCATTACCGGTTGAGTTACAATGGAATTTCGAAAGTTTTCTACACGATTATTTTACAGCTTAAGAGTCTATAGCCAAGATAATTCAATGCAGCTTTGAATGCTGTTGAATATATGTAGCACACGACAAAATGAGGCACGTTTCGGCAGTACCCGATTCGAGAAAATCGTTAAAAGGCATCAGAGGGCCAATTTCATCGATTTTGCGTTTTCAGTATTTTTGAAAAGTTTAACAACCTCTTTACTATTCCTTTTCCAAATGTTAATCCTGTTTGAGAAGCGTAAGTGCCTCAAAACTGACCTTGAATTGAGACACCATCAATAATTTTGATCAAAAGCTGAAACTTTAAAAGTGTTTTTCTTAAAACTGTGGTTCTGTCACTTCCTGATTTTGATAGGCCATATCTTCTCTGCTAATTAAATTACAGCAATATTTTTTATACCAAATGAAAGGGCTTTGGATAGCCTATTTTGTGATACCAATATCTCTATACCACCGAACTGCACAAAGTGCTTCATTTTGTCAGGTCCCTACACATATTATAAAAATGTCGCTTGGCCACGTGAAATGAGTCAGACGTCAAAAGATGTCTTATAGAGAAAATCGGACTTAAGTGATAGCGGGTCAAAATATACCGAATTTTTGTTGTCCACAGAAACATACATTTTAGCTATTTTTCTATCATGAAATAAAGGTTTTTTGCATCAACTCGACTGTTTTTTCAACGTTCTCATGAAGTGCCTGTCAAAGGAATCTCTTTATATATGTGTGTGTGCCTGAGAAAACCAACAAAAAGTCGGCAACATGACATTTTGAGTTCTGTACATATAATAAAAGACAAGTCATTTCTGATAAATTGAAATCAATGACTCTGCTAAAACAAGATTTTGATAAAACGGCATTTAATCCTAAAAGTGGCAATAGCTAATTGACCAAGTAATATTGGAGTGATTGCTGTTAGGAGACCGTACTCTAATAACTAAGTCGTTATAGAGATCATAGTGAGTAGTGTTCACTGCTCGTCTACAGTTTACCCTGTAACATGCCACGGTCCCCTAAAATACAGCCAAGTCGGAAGTTTTTGGATCTTGTTAGGAGACCGTAGTCTAATTACAAAGCTGTTATAGAGATCATAGTGAGTAGTGTTCACTGCTCGTCTACAGTTTACCCTGTAACATGCCACGGTCCCCTAAACAACAGCCAAGTTGGAAGTTTGTGTCAGACCCATATTTCACTTCAAAGCCGTTTTTCTCAAAATCAGCTCTGCCGACTTTATGTGGGTTTTCTCAGGCACACTCACATATATCTCAACATCTTCAAATGTCCACATCTGACTCATTTCACTTGGCTACGCAACAAATACTTTTCAATTTTTTTAGTAGGGAGAGGTGACAATATACATTATACTCACATCCCCTTTGTAGATGGCCACATAGATCCCTGCTGCCAACTCCCCAGCAAACACAATGACCAGGAAGAAAATATACTGTGAAAAGATGGAACAGAATCAAAACTATGAAATATACTATTACCTATAACGATGTTACATCATGCAAAATTCACTTTGAAAATTACATCCACAATGCACAAACACTGGAACTTGCAAAGAAAAGATTCAAGCTGTTTTGGGCCATGCAATCTAATACTCATAATAGGTAAACGTAAGGTATGACAGATCTGTTTCTTTCAAAGCTATCACAAAATCGACCAAAAGCGTTCCAACATGGTTACCAATACCACAGCAACACAGAATTTCATCCTGTGGATAATATTTTCATTCACAGTTTATTGTCATTCTTGATGTTTCTAGCTGTGCAATTTAACTTTGTAACTTCACTAAAACCAAAGCTGAGACACCTAGATCATTTAGCGTGCACAGATTTGGCACTGCCACATAGCAGCAAATGCACGAAAGCCATGAACAATGCCTTATTTCACAGAGCCAATATAGGGAAAATACTGAATTTCGTTCACCCTGATCCAACACAACAGACACGTCCTAATTTAAAACAACAAAACATATATAACATTATACATATTTGTAAATTTTATTTTTTGTTTGTTTGTGTCTAGTATAGCTCTCTAAAATACAATTGGGGGGGGGGGGGCACAGCGCGGCACAGTTTGAATTCACTGCCTTCATTATTTACCGAATGCCCCCCAAGAACAACCAGGAAGAAAGTGTATGCCACTATCAGACAGATCCAAAAAATATGGGCCAATGAGATACAATGCCAGTGGCATGTACTTGCATTTAACACCCAGCTTTGCACACTGACAGCCGCACAGAATATTATCAGCTGTCAATTCCTCACTAAATCAAACACTAACAAAGGTCAGGGCAACCAGGAAGATACAAAAAAAGTTACATGTTTAACCAACTCACACTTCAACTCCCTTCTATGTCTACAGCAGTGATTCTCAGCTTTATGTGGGCGATACTGCCAGGGGGTTGGGGGTGGGGAGTTGGGCACGACATACAGAAAAGGCCGACAAGGGGGCAAAACAGCCAGGAATGGAGGATGATTTCAGGGAAAAGACTGACATGTTCAACAGCACGCATAGATGGATTGTATTAACAGAAAGGCCTTTTTTTTTTTAGTGCATTTAATGAAGACTGCTTTCTGTTTTATAATAAAGATCCAACAGGTTTACTGTCATTAATAAGGCTCTGAAAAACTTAACATCAAAATTTGCAAGTGGTCTTTCTTCTTATAAATGTATAAATGTATCCGTTGGGTTTAGGTAGGGATGTGTGATGATTGCCTGGAACAGGTTGAGAACCATTAGTCTACAGACTCCTCCCCAACAAGTACACAATCTTGCAATTAAAACAGTTGTTTTTTGTTTTATGTCTGCTTAAAGAAAAATACAAACCCACATGGCCTTCCATAGCCAACAACAAAATCAATTTGCCACTTACTTTGGAGTGACGGCTGATCAAGAGGGAGTTGTTTGGGTATAATTATGAAAGCCCTGTAGGTTGAGTGTGGTGGCTGAAAATAGTTCCATTCAGCAAATGCAAATTGCCACCAGGCATATATATTCAAGATGTTGGAAATTTTTACTGATCTGTACAACCAGCAAATGTTTGCTTTTCCTAGCTGCACTCACTGCGTGAGGTTGCTCAAAGGTATTTGGGCGTGACAGTACCTTCCAGCGGGAGGGAGGGGAATTTCTTCTAGATTTAAAAAAACATGATGCAGCTGCAATGCAACATTACTCCCATTTAAACTTTTTGTTGGTAAAATGGCCGCAGTAAATGTTTTTAGAAGGTGGCCACAAATAGCTCACCAAAACAGCCTATTGTGAGTGGCACGTTTACAGGAGGTTGGTTGTTTCTACCTTTGTGTGTGTGTGTGGGGGGTGGAGAGAGAAAGATAGACAGAGAAAGAGTGTGGGAGAGACAGAGAGAAAGAGAGTTTTGAATTCCCTTTCACACAATGAGCCAAGATGGAAGACAAGGTTCGGGCTCGCCTTGCAGCCCTGAAAAACACAGTCAGCTGTGCTGGGCATCATCCAAAGCAAGATCTGAACCTACAACCTCTCGCACTCAGGCCAGGCGCTCAACACACAAAGCCACTGTATTGGCTGAATGGGAGTTAAATTCTCAGACTGCAACAAGCTTACATATCTACCATTAACGTACTGATCAATGGACATGTCGAACACACCTTTCATTTAACTACACACTTTTCTAGAGCCCAGCCTGGCCCTCTGTACTCTGAAACAGGTTTTTTACTACAAATCCATGAACTCACTTTCATCTATCGCTCGTGGCGCACATTGCTATATCCAATATCAAGGACTTCCACATTCCTCACATATACTTATTTACATCATGGTAATAGGTACTCTGAAACAGGTTTTTTACTTTATGAGGCTCACTGCCTGGGGAAATTGACAAAATATTACAAAAACCACAAAAATCTGTGGGGTCACGAGAAGGCTTGAAGCAAAGCCAGCACATGGCAAAAAAAGTTGTATGTAGCTAAGCCTCATACAAGACATAATCTTCTTTTGTATTTTATCCTATCATTTCTTGATTATTTCCTACGCCAGGCTCTGCTTCATACAACCTTTTCTTTTGGCCATAATTTGACTTCATTGCCATAGGGCATCTGCACCTCAATTTCTTAATTCTTTTTCGTTTTACTTGTCATTTGGGTGTGGTAATCTTCTTGTTTTCATCTCTGTCACAAATCCCAGACTGGGAGATGTAATAGTTTATGACAGGACGACAATCACGAACAAACAAGTTTAACACTTAACAAAACAACCCATCAGACTCACACATTTATTAAACCTAATTATACATATAATAGCGCAATTACATACATTATATCATTGAAATGAACTGCCGTACAACGGCCTTATTCTCACACACGCTCTCCCTCGGATCCACAATCCGGTAGTTACTCCTAAAGGCACTTCGGCCTCAGCCTCTCCCCTCCGGGTCTTAATAGCACCCTAGTAATTCACTGGCACCGCAGTCTCTCAATATCACATTCCTATTGTCATACCCTTAGCACTCCCCTAGCACCTCGCCAGGGCAATAACACATTATTATTTCCATAGCCATCAACATGGCAACAACATAATATCAGTTCACGAGCCTATCAACATGGCAACAATATAGTATCTCATTCACTCTCATATCTACGTCCCTGTCCGTGGCCTGACTGCCACGACTTTATGTGCCTCTACTGTCCTGCACTGACAGCCTCACTTCTGGCCTATGTGTGGCCTCCGGCCCTATGCTGGCCTATCCCCTGTGCTCATCGAGGTGGCTCTGCGGCCCGTCCCCGACACCTACAAGAATAACATTACATTGGTATAATACCCTACCATTTCTATTCACTCCACCTCTCCTTACAATCCATGAAGCGTACACACACTAGTTCACCTTTCACTCACCACACATCTTACGGTAACACACCTCCATCGGAGTACACACTACTCACTCGCGCTACAAATCCATGAACTCACTTTCATCTATCGCTCGTGGCGCACATTGCTATATCCAATATCAAGGACTTCCACATTCCTCACATATACTTATTTACATCATGGTAATAGACGAATATAATATAATACATCAATCATAATAATCAATCAACGTTCTACATACCAGTCATAACTGGAAAGACTCTCACTAGTCTTCTCGACTGCTTCCCCTTTATGTCCGCCCAATGGGCTTTTATTCACAGGTCCGATCCCTAGGACCTTCTAACTTGCAGTGATAGTAATACCGCGCTTTCGCCTCCTTCAGACCCCGCCCCCACTACTACTCACAACAGCACGCTTAACTTGCTGTCTACTGTGAGCCTTTCTTACTCTACACCCGCTCTGTAGCAATCCCCTTAATTGCACTCACTCCACTCGTGACAATCTCTTTTTCCTCATAATCCCGTCCATTTTTCACTTATTAATTATTTTACTTCCTTGGGCAAGGCAGGACGTGATTGACAAGTGGAAGCTAAGAGAGAAACTTGACAAAAAAACAAAAACCAAAACAAAATGACATACTCTCACTTTGCCTGAGGGATACATATAAAAATACCAGTCCTGGGGATTTTCCTGAAATTCTACGGAACAATGATTAGATCTATATCAGACAAAAAAAAAACACTGTTCGAACTGCTATTTCTTACATCAGTGCTTCTGTCCCTTTTCAATATTAGCCTATTTGTCATTTATGTTGCTGTTATTTCAGTTTATAACAAAATAGAATGACAAGTCAGACATCATGATTGAAGGAGTTATTTGACCCTCAAAGGCTGGGTATACCCATAGGACTTGCTGTCTTGTCTTAGATTTGCATTCCCTCTAGGTCATCTCTAGTCTATTCATGTGCCTAGATTTCAACAAACGTGACGCAACTGCAAAGCAACATTGTCGAATGTGCACCCGAATAGCCAGTTCAAAACTTTTAGATTTCTGTTATTATGATCTGGCTTTTTCATTATGATCAAAACAATATAAATGGTGGCGGTTAAGGGTTGTGGTAAGTAATTCCATGTTTCGAAAATTCTGCAAGGTGATCTGAAGTTCCATCTGCCAAAGGATTTGTGGATGGATGACAAAACCGGGCTTAAGGTGAATTTTTTATGCCTCATTAAAAACCAAAATATTTCGAAGACGATTTCAAGCAAAATTTTGTAACTGAATGCGAAAAATGGAAAAATCTTTCATATTATAAGCAAATCTCAATTTCCACAGGAAATTTGTCCCTCTTTAGAGAAGCTCCTCAGAAATTTGGGCTTTCACCGTAAGCCCAATTTTGTTAGATCCACTCAAATTCAGTCTTTAGCTCTGTCTGGACAAGGGACAATACTACCGTCACCTCACGTCTCTGGAGCTCTTTTGAATAAACAATTGAGGAGTGAAAAATCAGGACGCAATCAGAGAAAATTTGGCCTGATTTGCAGCTCTTCAGAGAGTCGGTACCCAAATATAGCCAAGGCTTGAAATAAATTGTTGAAAAACTGAATGCACTTGTATGTGTAAAAAAAAAAAAAAAAAACATGAAGACCGCAACAACCCAATTTACTCAAGTAACCACAGCAAATAACTTAATTTTTCTCAGAGTATAAAACTTTACACTGAGTACAGTTTGATTTTTGGCTTATCAAAAACAGGCCAATGTCTTTTTAACCAGTATCTTGTTGAAATTGAAGATGCTTAAGTGTTTTTAAAAAATACAGAAAAAAGATTGCAAATAGCCCAACTTACTTAAGTAACCAGAGTACAAAAAAAAAAAAACATAATTTTTCTGAGAGTATATAAGTTTGCACTGAGAATATCTTGATTTTGATTCATCAAAAACAGTACAATGTCGTTTTTAACTAGTATATTATTATTGTGTTCTGGCTTTCAGTATATGGCAAGAATGCCCTGTCATCTGACTGCATTCACTTAGCTAACCCTCTTGTCCCCAGGCATTGACTAATTTAACCCCAAGCTTCTGAAAATATGCAAAAACTGATTTAAATAAAATAGTTAAACAAACACAGACATATAAAAATGAATCTTGAAAAATTGTTTACTGATAAATTAAAATGCGCACTAAAAAAAGGGAACTGGGCAGGAAGCAACATATTTCTAGTATAAAGCACTGGCCCCGGAAAGATTAATGCCATGCTAAGGACTGACAAGGGGCATTTGTGTTATCTGATCACAAGGGGAGTGCCACTATGTCAACTTGAGAGTTTTTGTGTCCACTTATATGTCTACATTTGCTTTCCTGCAGGAAGAATAAAACAAAATCAATCAATCTATGTGCCTCCACACAAACAGTGGGTTTAGGGACTGCACTAAAAAACCCAAGCTGATTCAATACACAAGGGCTTTAGAACAAAATTTATGCTGATAAAGTAAGAGCAGGGATGGGGAGGACAGGGGATTGGGCACAAAATTTCCTTCACTTTTAGTGTGTGGCATCATCAGTGTATACTTCTAATCTCAGGTTTGTAAAGTTTTGTGCAACATGCAAGTTTCTTGCACTCTCAGATCTGCAACATTTTGTCAATTAACAAGTTTCCTTCACTTACGAATCCCAACAGGCATTTGCTACTCCGTATGGCACCGCAACAGCCGCAGAAGCCCACCAGAAACACGAAGGCCCCAAAGCCAATTAGTATGTAGGCGCCAACTTTGAGGAACTCTTCATCGTCCGCGGCATCTTTGATGACATCCTGGTACTCCTCCAGATCGGGGTCCACCAGAATCCAGATGCCCACACCCAAGATGGCGGCACCTGACAGCTGGAGAAATCAAAAGATATTCCATCAATGGATTGAAAACTATGAGATGTGCAATGTTGAATAAGATGACAAACTATTTAAAGCTTGAAGCATGATTGGGGAGAGGGAGGGGGGGGGTGTCTTCCAAATTACAGAATTTAGACAGTTAACAGAAACATCAGATTTAACTATCACTGCCAAAAAATCTTTTCAATAAATGTGATCTGAAACAGGATTTATTCATCGTAAACAAAGACCACTCTGTGACTTATCAATGTTGAGAGATGATGGTGTGACTTTAGCACTGCTACTGTTGTGTCATATATCTCTAGCCCTATGAAATGGCATAAGTACTGCAGATTACAACCTTTTGTTGTTGTTTTTTTTTTGGCCAAATATTCTATGTACTCCTTGAAATGGTTTTATTTTGTCTTAAGCAAGAGTGGAATATTTCAAATATTTATTAACATAGTAGGAAAATATACTTAAAGTAAGAAATAAATTGCAAGTGAAACAGGGTTGTTCTCTTCGCCTATAAAATTAGGTCCTTTGTAGTTGTGCAGTTTCATGATAGGATCGGTGATATCCAGTCCTGGGCCTGGGCTACAGGGGACGACATTCACATGAGAAAGAATGAGTTTTATCTGAAATCAGCCAAAACCTCTTCAGGCACATTGGAATTTTATGAGATTTGCTGGTGGCATGATGTCTGGTGACGTCTGACAGTTTCCAAAATTTCAATCTCACAAGATGTAGCTGGTGTTGTGTAAAAAAAAGAGAAAGGGGGGGAGAGAGAGAGGGGGGGGGACAGTGGGAGAAAGAGGGAGGGAGAGAGTGAGAGATACAAAGAAGGAGAAAGAAATCGAGTGAGAATGAGGAAGGGAGAAAGCAAGGGAGAGAGACAGAGGCTGAAAGAGACAAAGAAAGAAAAAGACAGAGTGTGTGTGTGAGGGGGGGGGGGGGAGAACAGGGTCCTGTGTAGGAATGATTGACATCCCACTCATGAATACATGCATCCGGATCCATAAGCGCGTACGTGTCTTTTTGAGTGCAAAAGTCCGGGGGGGGGGGGGGGGTCTTGCGTGATTGACATCTATCCCATGAACGCGTGTATGCGGGTATATTAATTTTGTATAGGTTTATGTTTCGTGATCCTGTGTTAGCGTGAGTGACATCAAAGTCATGCATGCGTGTATGCATCTGTATGGGTAGGTCTGTGTAGAGAGTGAGAGAGGGGGTGGGGGGGGGGCAAAAGGAGAGAGACAGAGAGAAACAGGAAAAACAGACAGAGATTATCATAAGAGCGGTTATTTGGGAAAAAGTGAGAGAGAGAATGAAAGAGAGAGACAGGCTGATAGAAACAGAGATAGAGATTATAGGAAGAGTGGACATCTGAGAGACCGGGGGAGAGAGGGAGAGACGGGGGGAGATGGGGAGGGAGTGAAAGAGAGACAGACTGACAGAAAAACTGACAGAGATAGAGGTTATCGGAAGAGCTGACATTTGAGAGAGGGAGAGAAAGAAAGAATGAGAGATAGAATTGGGGGGGGGGGGTGGTGGACAGAAGGAAGAAGTGTGAAAGATTTATAGATCAGGCAGTAATCTGACCCTATCTGCATTCAGACAGTTGGCACTATTCCCACATGAGTTTCCGTCAAACAGACGTATGAACACACACAAACATGCTAGCCATGCAGGGGGTAAGTATCGTATTTTGGAAACATTTCTCTCATAAGAATATGTTACAAACCAAAGCTGCCGCAAAATTACTTGTCAAAAAAAATATATATAGGCTATTTTTAATGGCTATAACTGAGAACATGCAACAAAGATCACGTTGCTGTTGGTTTCTTTCCCCCCTCCCAACCCCCAACCCCGGGGTCTGCCTGTCCATATATCTGTCTGTCCAAATGAGAGTGAAAAACATGAAAGTGTTCGTCCACCAACCTGTCCGTTTCTCTGGCCGTTACTGGTAAATAATTCCGCCCACCTCAGCACACCCAGGAGCCACCCGTTCATTAATCTGAATGCTGGAGGTTTGCCCTCCCCCATCCGTATCCCCGCAAACCCCGTAACACAATCGCTCTGGTCAATGTTAACACTTACACACTCTATAATTATTAACTAGTGGGCTCGGGCCAAATAAATCTTGCAATTTTCCTTTGTGCCAGGCCCAGCTGTTTACCTACATCTTGTCCGCATTAATAATGACACTTGGGATTCGATGCAAACACCAACAGATCGTTTTGTTATACCACAATTCCTTACAATTTGCTCTGAGATAGAGAGAGAGAGAGAGAGAGAGAGAGAGAGAGAGAGAGAGAGAGAGAGAGAGAGAGAGAGAGAGAGAGAGAGAGAGAGAGAGAGAGTGAGAGAGAGAGGGGGAGAGAGAAAGAAAGAAAGAGAGAGCGATGCAAATAGAAAGAACAAGATTTTCTGTAAAGCGTTTAGAGCGAACTTGTTTGGATTAGGCGCTATATATATCAATGATCTCCATTATTATTATTATCATTGCTTGCAGAATACACAGATGTGATAAAATGGACTTTCGGTCAGCAATGTGAATGTGTGAAGAGAGGCGCAGAACACAATTTCCGGTCACACTTTTTGATTCTATTCGGCCAAAATGCGTCTCTTATTTTGGGGGTTCAAGAATTAATATTAAAGACTGAATTTTGTCCAAAAATGGGTGTGTCAACATAATTTATCATCAAAAATTGAAGTAGTACATCAAGTTTCATAATATTTGGTCGCGAGGTCAAGAAGTTTCAGTTGATTACATGTACACCCTCTCGCTCCATTACAGAAAGATAATTATTATATTATACAAATACTCGCTCTGCCGTGTTGTGGGAAAAAAGGACCGTGTTGGACAAATACAAAGAAAAAAATTCATTTCGTCCCGCGTTCTTCTTTTTTTTTTCCGGTTCCATTTTTGTGGTGATCAAAAGAAACGAAATTCATCATCATCATCATCATGGTGGTCCCTCGTTTTTGAGGAGGACGCCCCGATCTCCATAGCCATCTGTCTATGCTGAAAAATTGTGTGACGATGCAGTATGCCGAGAACATTAAAGTAACAAGGCCGTCGCAGAGGGGCAGTCCCACGATCTCGGCCAGAGAAGTACAAAATTATAACTATAGAAAGACGTGGCACATTTCGTGCTATAAAATAGTGTCGAAAAAGTGAAACTGTCTTAGACTGGCATATAGTACCGTTACCGTTCCCTAATTAATGGTAGTAATTGGTTTTGACTACTTTTCAGGACAAGCAAAAAAACCAACTGTATTTCCTTGGCACAACTGGTCTAAAGACGATGCCTTTTTGAAAGTTTTGCTATTCGAGTATCTTTCGGCCTGGAAATCTAGAACCAAGATCATTCGATGCGGCTTTGAATGTAGCTGAATATGTTATATATATAAATCGATTTTTCGAACTTTTGAGTTACTGCAGTCTCAGGGCACGGTGACAAAATTATAACCGACTCGGTGATTGTGATTGTTCATCCTCTGTTGCTGTTGAGCGTCGAGGGGAGATGCAGTTTTTTTATGGTAGGCCAACACTACTGCTCTTTCAACTGAGATGTTGTTGTTTCTCAGGGTTCCTTTGACTCCCTCAATCCATCTTTTGCGTGGTCTGCCTCTTCCTGAGAACTTTGGTGTTGAAGGCTCCCGTGCCTGGTTGACTAGGTGGCATTCGTGACAGGTGGCCAAACCATTTAAGTCGTTGTTTTTCTATGAAATGCAGGCAGGATTCTGTGCCAACAGCTGCTCTTACAACTACATTTCTTTGCCTGCCTCTTCTTGTGACGCTGAGAGTTTTGCGGAGGCCAACACTTGGAACTGTATATAAAATGATGTTAAAAAGTGAATTTGTCCTAAATTGGCATTTACTGTCTTTTGTCGTAACACGGCACACTCGCTCACTACGTCTGGTGTTTGTACTTTCTCATCGTAAGCAAGCTCCTGTTACCCAGAAACTGGGGGATCTTCCATGGCCTCTTCTGGTGAAAGCCAAACATTTATTGTCCGTGTCCTCCATTTTTCTCACCTTCGTTCCGTTCTCCCCCTTTTTCTTCTCTATCTTTCTGCCTTTCATCATTTTGGGGGGGGGGGGGGGGGGGTCCTCTCTTATTCCTATTCTTTTCCTTCTCTCTCTCCCCCCCCCCTCCTTTCTCTCTCTCTCCTGCTCCATCTTTCTTTCTTCTTCTCTCTTTCTCCTCCTCCTTCTCACTCTTTATTTCTCCTACTCTTTCTTTCTCCTCCCCCTTTTCTCTTCCTCCTCTTCCTTCTCGCTCGCCATCTCTCTCTCCCCACACATCTCCAAAATTCCGCACGCCATCGTTCTGCCACAGAGCAAGGGCTACTGTCCACTCTGTATCATACGTCGACACCACGCTCAGGCATCGGCACAAATGCCACAGGTCACAGTTGTGGTCAGATCACTGACGTATCAGCATGTGAGTTCTGTGTATGTGTTTGACAGAATGTGTACGTCACTGACAAATACCCTACATCGTACGTGTACTTGTTTTTCGTATCAATCAGGAATGGCGACTGGCGTGGGGTAGTTTCTCCCCCCCCCCCCCAGGCCGAATCAACTCGAGAGAAAAAGAGAGAGAAAGTGACAGGCAGACGCACAGACACACCGACGGACGGACAGAGAGAAAGGGGGAGAGACAGACAGACGGACTGACGGAGACAGAGAGATGTAACATAAGTCTGGGCCTGTCAACAATTCCTCTAGCAGACAGGAGTCATTGGCCTTGATTATCTGCCAACTTTATAGAATTTCCACACAGACGCTTAACTCAGGCGGATGAACCAGTTAAGGCGACTTTTTCCTGCCCGTTCCAAGAAATTTGGGCCATGAGTTCGTAAAAAAAAAAAAATAATCACCAAATTTAAAATCAAACACTATTTATTACTCTCAGACTGTGTGTGGACCACAGACTAATAAATTAACCAGACTGGAAACACGAGCTTCGGGCTGTGTCGTTTTTTACGGAATTTCCCGAGCGGCGACCGTATAACCGACATGGCCGCCGCTCGGGAAATTCCGATTCTAGTTCTATCTGCAGTAGAAATTTCTTTTTATTTGTCAAGTTTGGTTGTACATATATGTATTAATAATGCATTAACTTGTCGATCCTTTCATTTTATTGTCTACATCTGCCTTTTTCTTTATTGTTATAAATGATGACCGTATGGACTTTCAGCGACCGCTGCATTGTAGCTATGCTGAAGCGTCGGTCGCAACCGTAAACCTAAAATGGCGGACCTTTTGCTGTTTTGTGACGTCACACAATGGGATCACCCAGTGTGGGTATGTTATTAGTCTGTGGTGTGGACAAAGGAAGAGGCTAAACAAAGTGGATAGCAAGTACTCACCCAGAAAATGAAGTTGAACACGATCAACAAAACACGAGCACAGCCTGTGAAGAATCCCATACTGTTGGTCTAGCAAAACACACCTCTGGTAACCTCTGAAATGAGAAAATGACATGCAGATTTTACGACCGGCTGGTTCATGCACAGTAAGAATAATACAACAATTCAAACATTGTTTCTATTGTGATCTGTGCATCTTTATTTGGAGGGTTAAGATACCTGTTGGCATGTTAAGTTAAAGTGATCTACGGACTAAAAAGGGTGAGTTCGTGCGCGACTGCTGTTGGTACGTTCAAGCTGCTGATGGTTGCGATGGGTATATTATGCGGGTGGTTGTGGACCCACAGCTGCTGCCTGAATAACAAAATAATGAAATAGGTACTGTTATTTTTGCGGCTGCTGTCGTTCCAGATGCTGCAGACAGTGGCGTGCACAACTGTTTTCTAAAACTGAGAGTGTGTGCTCCATGCTACGAGAGTCCACCAGAGAAGTCTTTTCTCTCTGCTGCAACTATCTAGGTGGATGCCCTAGCCTTCTAATTTTCTTTGGTGTGAGTTTGGATTTAATAATAATATGTCGGCAAAACATCGGCCATTTTGCACCTTTCAATTAATTTTCTGTGTGTGTTTGGGGGGGGGGGGGGGGAGAGACAGACAGACAGACAGACAGATTATTTTGGCTTGATTCTCAGAGTTTGGTCAAACAAAACTACAACGGGAAATATTTCTTACAAAATTATTTTGTCTGTGAAGTTCTGAATTCTCCTTGAGTGCACGGCGCTATACATTGTATTAATTTCTCGTTGTGTTTTCAAAGCATTATAAAAATATACATAAAATATTTAACGCAAAAAAAAAAAAAATCAATTGTTGGGTTGATGAGTTAGGTGGTTGAAAACTGAGTTCCTGATAAATCGCCTCAAAAATGAAACAATGTTCTACAGAGTTTGGTTCTGCAAAAGCACTGTCTTACTCCAGACAAGGCGATAGGCCATTGAGGATAAATAAATGGTCGATTTCGTACAATCTCTCTGATCGAGTTAAATGTGAAATTTCCGACTTTCCAGTTCCGCTCAACAGCAGAACAGACATGCTTATCTACGGCCCCACATCGGTGTATCGAACTGCTTTGAAAAGATCGGGACTCAAGGAAGTGAATTGGTATTCCCAGACTTTTGGACTGTACTTTTATTCTGTTAGTGGTCTCGTGCCAAAATCACCCCGAGTGTGCGGCGAGACATTTCGTTTTTGTTTGTTCGGTGTTGTTTTTTTTCCCTATTTCTGTAATAATAATTTTATCTCTCCGGTCTGTAGGTATGTTGGTCTTTCTTCTTTCTATCTTTACATCTTTTTACGCGTGTCTGTCCATCATTTTTTTGGTCTATTCTGTGTCTCTGTGCCCTTCACTTTTTTTTCCTTCTCTTTTTCCTTCTGTTTTCATTATTTGGTGCATTCTTTTGCCCTTCTTTGATTCTGTCCTTCATTTTTAATGTTCGCCTTCTTTTCTTTCTTTCTTAATGAGAGAAACCTCCATTACTTTCCGTTTTCTGTTGTTCGTTTTGTTTTGTTTTTTCTGTATCCTTCATTCTGTTTTACTTTTCTTTCGTTCTGTTTCCTTATTTAGTCGGCTCTTTTGCCCTTCTTTCATTCTTTCCCCGTTGGCCCCTTTCTTTTCTGCTTGTCTTTTCTGTTATTCTTTCTGGCGTTAATTTCTTTCTGTCTTTCCTGCGTGTGTTTGCGACAACACCAGGGGCGGGCAAAGCTGTAAAACTGCGGGCTGCTCAAGGCCAAATCAATACGGAGATTGTGTGCACGTGTTTTTTTAGCCCTCTGCGGGTGTCTCGTGATAGAATGTAAGGATCACGGGCGAATTACAGTAAGGGGTCAATGGGGCACGGGGAGGGGGGAGCGAGGGGGGGAGGGAGGGGGGGAGGAGGGGGGTGTCAGCATTTTCAACTGATTTGTTGTTGTGATTATTGCTGTTGCTGCTGCTGTTGCTGTGGTTGTTGTGGGGATTGTTGTTGTTGTTGTGGTTGTGGTGGTTGTTGTTGTTGTGGTTGCTGTTGTTGTTGTGGTTGTTGTTGTTGTTGTTGTTGTGGTTGTTGTCGTTGTGGTTGTTGTTGTTGTGGTTGTTGTTGTTGTTGTTGTTGTGGTTGTTGTTGTGGTTGTTGTCGTTGGTGTGGTTGTGGTTGTTGTTGTTGTGGTTGTTGTCGTTGTTGTGGTTGTTGTTGTTGTGTGGTTGTTGTTGTTGTTGTTGTCGTTGTTGTTGTTGTGGTTGTTATCGTTGTTGTTGTTGTGGTTGTTGTTGTTGTTGTTGTTGTGGTGGTGGTGGTTGTTGTTGTGGTTGTTGTCGTTGTTGTGGTTGTGGTTGTTGTTGTTGTTGTGGTTGTTGTCGTTGTTGTGGTTGTGGTTGTTGTTGTTGTGTGGTTGTTGTTGTTGTTCTTGCTGTTGCTGTATTCAATCAAGGCCATACTTAGGTAAAAGCTAAATATGCTCCAGTTTAGGATCTGACACATCCACGTATCTCTCTCTATCTGTCAATGTACCTACAGAAAACTGTGAGGGCTGAAATCTAGCCCAAAGAGAGAGAGAGAGAATGGAAAAAACTGTGAGAGGCGCAAAGTAGTCGTTATCGTGCCTTCAAGCTCAAACTCAAACTATCTGACAATGTGTCTAACTACACTGTGTATATTCAAATTGTCTGACTTTTGTGTGCAGGTACAATCATGATATTTCCATCTGCCGGTCTAACTAATTACCTTTTCAACCTGTCAAGGTCTATTGTGTACCAACAGTTGTCGTTCGAGAGCATAAAATTTACATTTTACAATCCAACGTTCGCTACATGCGGGGCCAGAAAAATCAATTCTATCTGGGTTTGATCTGGTTTTCTTTGCAAATGCTTTGAATTGTTGATTATGGGAACTTTAGCTCTGGAATGTACTGAAATAAACATGTTTCGTTTTGCTGGGACAACGTGGTCTAGAGGCAAGATGCTCGCCTCTCATGCCAAGAGTACCGGGTTCAAACCCCAGCCGCTGCAAGCATGTTGGAAGTTTGGGATTTTTCTCATATTTTCGTGTCCCTGATCCTATTGGGAGGGTAGGATCGAGTGCCTAGTCTTCTCGGATAAGGACGAAAAAATTCGGAGGGCCCGTGTGCACGTTAAAGATACCTTGGCAATTGGAAATCGTAAAGAGCAGGCCGAACAGGCCGAAAATGTATCCCTCTCCCCCCCCCCCCCTACCACCACCAAAAATTTATTATTAATTATTCATTATTAAATATATATATTAATATATATTCAAATAGTATAATAATACTTTATAATACAGTTGTAAACTGCGCCTAACAGGCTGCGTTACAATTTGCTCTGAGATAGAGAGAGGGAGAGAGAGAGAGAGATGCAAATGGAGAGAACAAGACTTTCTGTAAAGTGCCTAGAGCGAACTTGTTTGGATTAGGCGCTATATAAATGATCTTCATTATTATTATTATTGTTTTGTTTTTCTCCCAACAGTCGTTCGTTCAATTGTTTCCCATCAAACGAAGGATGACGGCTGATTGGCTGCGCTGATTACCTGACTACTGTAAAATGCCTGTGGTTAGAGGACGGTGGTATTTCACATAGTAAGATACAGATGAGCAGTGAACATTCAGTATTTTCTCCATGTGGTTTTGTAATTAAACTACTGGAACTAAGGTGAGAAAAATGGAAGACACGAACAAGAAATGTTTGGCTTTCACCAGAAGAGACCACGGAAGATCTCTTTGTTTCTGGGTAATAGGAGCTTGCTTAACGATGAGAAATTACAAATACCGGACGTAGTGTGCGAATGTGCTGTGTTACGACAAAAGACAGTAAATGCCTGACCATAACAGGGTTAAATATGGAAGTTGAAATAACCAAGAAAACGAGCAATTTGCACCAGCATGACCATTCTATATCAGTTTTGCACGATTTCAACAGAATTATTGGCTGACGGAGTCTATGTTTGTATTCTAGGGGGTTAATGAGAATGTTCATGACCAACACCTTGCTGTTCTGAAACTTTAAATAATGGCATTAAGCAAACTCTTTACGTGTATGAAATGAAACCTGACAGATTTGTGAATGTGCACCTTAAATTGACCCACCACCCCCTGCACACACATGTCACTTGTGGATGTGCCCCATTTTATTTGTCTCCAGCCTCCATCTCATCTGACTGGCATCTACCTGGAAATTCTAAGTTTTAATTTTTATTCAGTTCACTATTGAATGCTGAATGGGTTTCCCAAATCCCAATTGGATTATAAGCCGCCTTTGAGAAAGAGGGCGAGAGAGGGGGGGGGGGGGGGGGGGACGACATATAGAGAAACTGATGGGCAGCATTTTAGTTTATCTCTCCACATCCATCCATCTACCCATTACTGCCCTAAGTATTTAAGGTACAAAATGCGCCTTTCCAACACACCTTCCCCACCCCTTCCGGCACCCCATGCCACATATTACTCAGCTGATGACCCGCCTCCCATTGTTCCTTTGAGTATACCGACGCCATACTACATGAGTATTTCCTCTGTGGTCGGGGACTCTTGTCTTATCACTCTGTTCCTCTTTGCTCTGTTCATTGTTCTACCCACCAAATGCCACTGTCGTGCATGAAGACGGCAAAGCATTCCGTGCAATTACTGTGAGGCAAGTCACGTTTTTTTGTTTTTTTTAAACACATTTTTTTTTTTCTGGAGTCGGCTGGCTCAGTCTTAGTTTTTAAGGATCCAAAACAGAGAAAGGGTGGTGGAGGGAGGGAGATGTAGTTGGGGAGGGAGGCAGAGAGTTTGAGTCTGAGCTTGGAGAAAGAACGTAGATACGATAATGGTCACATTGTGTCAGGAAAAAGCAAGACGATAGATAGAATATGTGGGTGGATCTGACAAAACTCGGCTAAAGGTGAAATTTGTATACCTCTTTAAAAAATCAAAATAAAATATTTCGAAAACTATTCAAGCGAAACATTTTAACCAAATGCAGGAAAATGGCTAATGTTTCACATTTTAAACAAACCTCAATTTTCATAGAAAATGTTTCACCCTTTGGATTGGTTTTCTTGAGAACCTGATCTTTCACCTTATGCCCGATTTCGTCAAATCCACTCACATATAATAAAACAACAAGACAGAAGGAGATCCCACCAGAAGAGCCCACCATGCCAAAACTACCCGCGGGAGACGGGGGGAACAGACAGACATATGGGGAGGGGGGGGGGGAGAGCTGCTGGTCCAAATTGTGAAGCTCATGTAAACGAGGTCGAAGTCAAACACAGGTGTGAGACCCAGACTTGAGCAGGACAGGGCCCAAGTGAGTCACCCAGCCACCCCTGTACACCTGGTGCAGCAGCACATGCTAGATCACACGTTCTGTTGTGACTGTCAGACGGTTACGCTAGCTAGTGTCTCTTACACCCACTTCACAGCGATTTGCAAGCTTCGGCCTATAGGGGCCTTCCTTAAGGTACGAACGTTAGATTTTGGCGAGTCTGAGCGAGGAGTCTGAGTTTGGAGAAAACATGTCGACACAATAATGGTCACATTGTGCTAGGGCAAAAGCCACACGATAAACTAACAGAACGCTAGGACAGAAGAGGACCCTACCAGAAGCGCCTACCAACCATCCGGTTTTGGCGAGGAAAGACATGCTAATCATCCCTTCGTAAGCGTGACAATGTCAACATCTTTAAATATCTGGCACAAGCAGGAACAAAAACAGAACGGGAATTTTTTATTTTTTTTTAAAGTAAAAACAGGACCGGCTTTTTAGCAAATTTGACCAATTGCTCCCAATTTACTGCACCCCGCGCCTACGGGGGTCCACTAAATTCCAATAACAATTGCAACATACTACACCAAGTACCCACAGTGCAGGTTTTACAGAAAACAGGGACGATTATAATTACTAGCCGACCGGAGCAAGATAAATTTTGCAGATTCTTTTGTACCAAGCCCAGCAGTTGATATTTAGATTTAAGTCACGTTAACAACGGCACTTGGATTCGTTGCAAAGACCATTACTAATAGAACGTCTTGTTATACTGCGTTTCCACGCAGAAATAGACAGACGTGATAAAGTTGATTTTCGACCAGCAATTTGTAATGAGAGACGGAGAATGAAATTTACATTCACACTTTTCGATTTTACTCGAAGAAAATGCGTCACTGCGGTTCAAGAAGAATCGTAAATACAATAGTAAAGATTGAATTTCGTCCAAAATGAATGTATCCATTAAATTATCGTCAAAATGTATGAGAGTATCCAAAATTTCATAATTTTTGGCCACGTATTCATGAAGTTTTAGGTTCTTACGCGTCCCTCTTTAGCTCCATTGTAGTTTGATTGGGCCCCCCAGCTCCTGCGCAAGAACACCATGACAGAATGTCAACTACGGCCGCAGCGCAAGCCATTTGGTTGGTAAACAGGACTGACGGTGTTTGTCTCTCAAGTCAGCCCTACAGCATCTATTCCTGGGCTCCTGTTGTGGGAGTTTTAGCAGTTAAATCAAATGTTTGCTCATCCAAACTGACACTGGAATTGAGCAAAGAAATGATAGGCTGCTAGTTTTATCGATCAAATGCTGACGACCTTACATTATTTCACAAGGGCTGTCACGCGACCCTCTGTGTAGTTCCCTGCTATAACGGGAATGGGAGTGCACACAGTAGACCCAAAGCAGAACGGTTTTTTCGCCCTTCAGATCTTCCACATCATCACTGCCCTATACGCTTATGACTAAGTCATTTTTTACACTTTTGAGATATTGAGAAAAAAACTGTTTCTTTTCCTGTCATTTGGTGACTTTATGCCATTATGATTCTGTTGGATTACATGTATTACGTTTTCCCATTGACACATTACTTTTCTATACTAATGTACTAATATCTGATGACCCTCATGATGAGGAATGCAATGAACCATCAGTTGCGTTTTTGGCATGAGTCTGATATGTGCCATTACCCCCACCCCCCCCCCCCGGCCTGTTATACAGATCATTAACGACTGACAAAGAACATGATCTATCTTGAAAAGAACTGGGTTTAAACTGCCTATAGTATGTGTAAACAAGAATTATTATCGTCTCAAAGCAAAAACATGCACAATACAATAATAATAATAATAAATAAATAAATAAATAAAACAAATAAACGCCGGTTGCAAAAAAAGTAAAATCTCGAAACAAGAATGACCTTTCTTTGTTGTCGTTTTTTTTTTAATTACTTCTACATTAGAATTAATTCACGTACTTTCCAATCGACCACGGTTATACTTCGGAAACCTCAGGAGAGACAAAGAATCCTCTGTGGTAAAAATATCCTCCCAGCAAAAAAAAAAAAAATGCGTCAACCCAGGCCCGTAAATAGAGAGGGTCGATACAAGTACATCAAACGCGCAGAAGAACAACCCTGGCTCAGTTCACGAGTCAATAGACAAATACATGACATGTAATGGATGAAATTACAAGACCGAGTGCTGGAATCGTCCTGAAAACAGGCCATTGTATCTCGCTGATTACCTCAACCCTGACGTTACTGCCTCGTGCGCACGAGATTGTACTTTTCCGTCTGTAACATTGATCAGTGTTTCTTTTCTTTTTTTTCTCGCTCTCTCTCTCTCTTTTTCAAACTGAAAAAAAAAAATCCTCTATCCCTGTTGGCGTCGGGACTTTTTCAAGATCGCTCGCTCTCGGAAGCTTCGGGAATATGGATTTAACCTATAAAGCAAGGTTTGGATGAACTAGTACATACCGGTATAATACAGTTTGTGAGAATGGAAAACCGAAAACGTTGTCAGCTGTAAGCCCCTGGATCCGGTTTTGTTTTGATGAAACCGGTAAAAAATCTTTAAATAATGAAACCGGTAAAACATCTTTAAATAAACTCACAAGTCGAGATGCAAACCATCGTGTGTGAGGCAACTCAACTAAGTCGAAAACAAATCAGTACAACGAAATATTTTAAGTCAATTTGCTTTGGCTTTTGTAAGTATTGATGGAACCAGTTGTAACATTGGTGATTGGGTGAGAGTTTTCAAAATTCCCAGCACGGCCTCTCCTACTATCAATTTATATAAAGCTATTAAGGCATTGAATTGACTGCTTCTATCACCAGCATCATAGAATATTCTACGACGACCTGCTTACGCTTATAATAATTATGCATACTCGCATCTTAAAACTCTTTTAACACAACCCTCTCGCCACCGGACAACTACTGTGTATGTCAGTATTTGGACTTAAAATACAATTTGTGTTTGATTGAACATCTGCCATATATGTGAGTGCAGCCAGTCTCCTCAAAACACAGAGCATATATTGCAGAACTGCACACTCTTCTCAGCCCTACGAGAAACAAATTGGCCCAAACCCACCAACCTGAATGTCAAACTCCATGGTGCTCTGCCAGAACTGCAGAAAACCGTAGATTTTCTTAAAAGAACAAATCTGCAGATCTAGATTGGTGAACGAAAGAAAGAGAAGAAGAGTTTAACGGCGA
This sequence comes from Onchidella celtica, assembly GCA_963931925.1. Classification (NCBI taxonomy): domain Eukaryota; kingdom Metazoa; phylum Mollusca; class Gastropoda; order Systellommatophora; family Onchidiidae; genus Onchidella; species Onchidella celtica. The sequence continues at coordinate 34,977,602 of OZ007575.1, read as the reverse complement.
GTCGGCTGATAACGGGCAATTTGCGCCTTTCACTGTTTTTTTCCTCATCTTACTTTGGGTTAGCTTTCAGATTCTTATAAATAAGGACTTAAGTATATATAATTATGCATTTATTTCTCCCAACACGTCAGGTGTTACTTCTACTACTATTACAATTAAAAACACATTCAACGTTAACAGTTGCCATCTGAACTACTTTTTCACCTTGCCATCTTGTGGAGACCCATGCACCAAACAGAAAGGGCTGCCGTCTATACGGGAAGACTGAGACAGAAAATGACTCAGCGTCGTCATTGTTTGTTGAACTGTTGAAAATGACAAACTTTCAGAGAGAAAATCCTATTCGCTTTGGCGAAACTGGCGCCCATACACTGTTTTCTCACCTACGTTTATCGAAAGCTTATTAACCGTTACAAATTCAAAGTAAACCGGTTCAATACAGTTATATATACAGAGGATTTCTCTCCCCCTCAAAGGAGTTATCTCTCCCCTTGTCACCAGGACAGACTCATCCTTTGAACAAATAAACAAATATAAACCGTTTTGCTGTAATGTCGATTACCGACGGCGTAAAAATACCGAAGAGCCATGAAAGAGACTTGGTCTATGACGGTCGAGCAATCTTGAGATTCAAACACGCCATCGACTTTGGGATCAATTTGTAATGAGCTTCGTAATTAACGACGCGCCTGCCATAAGGTAAAATAAGTACACTGCACTGTAATAATAATACACTGTAATAATGATAATGAATGCAATACATGGCATGGCAAAACAAACAGAACAGCAAACCAATGAATAATAACTATCAACAAAAATTATAATGTTGGCATCGCAGAAACAAAATACCGTTCGTTTCTCATAATTTAGACCTACTTTCTTTCCGCACAGACACCGTAAAACAACAGCTACCACTACCAGAAGGGGACGCTCTGGACGACACCCCCCCCCCCCAACCCTCCAAAAAATCTCCCACCCGAACTCCCCCATCCCCGTTCTGCGTCCGACAAAGACGAAGGAAAATATCAGTACCCAAGACCAGGAAGGTAACCATGTATCAAAGATCTTAAAATAGTATTAACCAAGATTCCCTGGTGAGGTCACGTGACCGTACCTCAACGCTTCCGGCCATTGAGGTCAGAAACAACTCTTCCGGTTAGCCTGGTTTACTTTTTCTGTAACATGACAGTGACTTGAGTCGAGTGACGAGTGTGTGAGTAAGTGAGTGAGCGAACAAGAGTAAGTGAGTGAGCGAACAAGAGTAAGTGAGTCTCTCTCCCTCTCCTCTACATGTCTGTCTCCCCTATCTTCTCTCTCTCTCTCTCTCTCTCTCTCTCTCTCTCCCTCCCTCTCTCTCTCTCTCTCTCTCTGTCTTTTTTGGGGGGGGGGGGGGAGGGGGTTGTCTGTCACAGGTGGTTGGAGGCTGCTGTTGACGTAGCAAATTATGATTTTATGTAGCCATTACCATGCTTGCGCCTTATCCCCCCCCAGCCCCCGTCACACTCTCACATGCTACTAGTGAGTGTCTGCCCATGCACTTGAGCTTCTGCTGGATCTTGATATCCGTCTGTTTATTTTATTAGAGGGGGGGGGGTGAGGTTATCGATTACTTTCATTTTTTCTTATTTTGTAGCTGTTATGGTGGTACGTCTTATAATACCCTCTCTCTCTCTCTCTCTCCCTCTCTCTCTCTCTCTCTCTCTCTCTCTCTAACACACACGTTGAAGTAAGAATTTGCGAGTCTGTCGGTCCAAGCTTCTGATTTTCTTCTTCTAGACCTCCTTATACATGTATTAAAAACAATTGTAGGCCTACAATGTTCTCTTATTCTAGAATCTCTGATATTTTCCTGATTGTTGTAGCACTCAAGATCTACATTTCTCGACTATGTACTATGTACTACATCGTAGGCCTGCTATCAAATTCGAGGCAAACGGTTTGTGTTTCCTATGGTAAACAGTAGCGTTGCTATGCCGCCGCTTGGACAGCTTGACCTCAAGCCGCCATTGTTTTCGCTCTCCACGCCCGGGACGCCGCGAGCTGGTTCTCGCAGCGCGTCTAGGGAATCTAGGTGAATACTATTTTAAGATCTTTGCCATGTATATATCAACCCGGCCACCCCCCCCCCCACCCCTAACTACCCCCTGGCTCTCGCCCACCACCATTCGTCCAGGCATGAAAGTGGCTGTCATCGCGGCATCGCCTCAAAATCACACAGTTGGATAATGACATGCGTACAAACACACTCGACTAAGCTCGTGACAACCACTTCATCTCCTGGTCATCTCGACACTGTGGACAAATTCGGGACATTTAAAAGTCCTTCTGCACCGTGAAAGCCCATCCTCAAATCGGTGCTCGTTTAGGCCAAGTGTCTCCATGCATTCGAGAAGTACGTTCTTCGTCGGACAACACAGGTGTGCCCTTCATCTCCCCGACAAACGTGCATCTGTGAGTTTGTGAAAGTGCAAGTGCTGGTGAGAGCGACAGAAGGAGAGAGTGAGGGAGGGAGAGGGGAGAAAGAAGGGGAGGGAGATGAGAGAAAGAGGGGGGGGAGGGAGATGAGAGAAAGAGGGGGGGAGGGAGATGAGAGAAAGAGGGGGGAGCGATAGGGCAGAAAGAGGGGAGGGGGGGGGGCAATAGAGGAGAGGGAGAGAGAGGGTGGTAGAAAGAGGGAGGGGGGGAAGCGATAGGGGAGAGAGAGGGTGGTAGAAAGAGGGGGGTGAGAGGAACAATGACAGACAGACAAATATAGTGTGTATGTGCGGGAGAAAGAGGGAGACGAGATAGGGCAAGACAGAGAGACAGAGAGAGAGGAAGACACAGAGACATAGACAGAAAGACAGAGAGGGAAAAAGAGACAGAGTGATAGAGAAAGACAGCGACAGAGAAAGAAAGGGGGCTCACAATACATATTGTACTTTCATATCATCACAGCTTCAAAGCATGCCTTTAGTCTTCCTAACTTCAGTATTTTACGGTCATATTTAAAAGCAACACCAGTCCTGTGTTCATTTCATTATTCCGACTGCCATATCACAATGATTTATACGACACAAACAATAATTATCATTACGTGTCGCAGCTGTTCACACAAAGACTTCACGTACATGCGGGCTTGGAAACGCAGTCTTTAATATGAAATATCAAATATGAGGACAAGTACTCACAACAACGTAAATCACTCTAAACCTTTGAAGTGCTGAGTACTACATGTGTACATCAAACTGTTTCCGGACTGTGTCGATTCCATGGTATTTCCGACCGTGTTTTTTGTGTCCCACTCACAAAGGGCTACTGATGTGAAGGAATATAAAACATACATAGACAGACAGACCTACACAGGCAGACAGACAGACAGACAGACAGATAGATAGATAGATAGATAGATAGATAGATAGATAGATAGATAGATAGATAGATAGATAGATAGATAGATAGATAGATAGATAGATAGATAGATAGATAGATAGATAGATAGATAGAAACAGACAAAGCCGGTAATTCGCGAGAGAGAAAGATGTCAGAGCGAGAGTTAGTGACTCAGTGAAAGAAATAGAGAATGGGGAGAGGGAGAGCGAATGGGAGAGAGAGAGAGAGAGAGAAAGAGACAGAAAGTGGGAGAGAGAGAAAAAAAAATCACATTCAACAAAGTAGCAGGTTGAAAACAGAGCAAAGGCGACTGTTTCACCGCACTGTGCATTCTGCACGCCTGGCAGTGGCAATGTGCAATGGACTTTTAAAGACCAAATTTAAATTCTAAATGGTGACTCAGAACAAACAGCAGATTCAATGATACCTTCTAAACATATATACTAAGAAAACAAAACATTCAGCAGGTGATTTTACAACACAAAGACAACTGCAACAGTAAAATTTTGTTGCTCCTCGAAGTCAAACGTAGATCACTTCGGCCATTGACATTTAGAACAGACATCTTGTTCATGTTGTTGCATCTAAAATGAACGCATTTCAAAAATTCATCAGTTGGTGAATGTCATGTTGTGATAGATGTGTCTTCACTAAAAGTGTCTAGCTGGTTTCAGCAGGAAGTTTCAGGCCAGTGTCTCTCCCCCCCCCCCACCCCACCCCCTCCTTCCAATATTATGTCCGTCCGCCTACCCGTCCATTTATCCATCCGCCCGTCTGTCTATCTTGTCCACCAGTTTGTCTGTCCGTCCATCTGTCTGTCTGGCTTATCTATCTATCTATCTATCTATCTATCTATCTATCTATCTATCTATCTATCTATCTATCCATGTCACACATTCAGCTATACACAAGAACAACGACTATCGCCATACGACAGGACAGAAAACACACCATTAAACTAAATACCACATTAATATCAGGAGATCAACCACTGGAAGATGTAGAGTCCTTCTGCTATCTTGGTAGTATCATTGACAATAAGGGAGGAACAGAGGCAGAAGTCAAAGCACGAATTGGAAAGGCACAGGCAGCTTTTACGTCCTTAAGCAAGATTTGGAGAACCAAGGATATATCTCTAAAAACAAAGCTGAGGATATTCAACTCGAACGTGAAGTCAGTCCTGTTGTATGGATGTGAGACTTGGAATGCATCCCAGGCCTGCATAAAGAGAATCCAAGTTTTCATCAACAGATGTTTGAGGAAGCTACTTAAGATCAGATGGACAGACAAGGTCAGCAATGAAATTGTATGGAAAAGAACAAGACAGAGCCCAGTCAGAGAGGAAATTGGTAGGAGGCGATGGAGATGGATCGGCCACACTCTCAGGAGGCCAGGAAACAGCATCACGAAGAAGGTATTGGATTGGAATCCCCAGGGCAAGAGATCAAGAGGAAGGCCGCGCGGAACGTGGAGAAGAGCCAGAGAAAATGATGTGCAACGAAGCGGAAAGACTTGGAATAATGTAAAGAGACTGGCCCATGATAGAGAGGGATGGAAAGTGTTTGTTGGTGGCCTATACCCTGATCCAGGGTGAGAAAGGCAATGATGATGATGACATTAATATCAACTGCCAGCCTCCACAACGACAACAGCAACTACAACAACACAGACACCACCTACATTATTCATCAATAATCGGCATGGCAAAACAAACAGAACAGCAAAACAATGAATTATGCAAGTCTTGGCTATACGAGATAGCGCCGATCCCCCCCCCCTTTTTCACACACACACACACACACACACGTATAAAGACAGATCTACACCATCACCCCTTTTCCACACACATACACACATAGATCTACACCATCCCCACCCCCTCCAACAGTATGATGAAACAACTAAGCACTGCGGGCACAGCCGTGTGTGGAAAGTGCGTGTGGCTGAACTACATGGAGAATTCGGACTGCAGTGTGCATCTCTCTCTCTCTCTCTCTCTCTGTATAATGACTTTGTTAACAAGCACGCCGCGATGCCAACAAAGATGACAAGTCAACACCATAACAGCGACAGGTTGCTTTGTGTTGAACAGCGCCAATGGTTCTTGGGATAAAACTATAACCCGAGTTGAACCGGATTGGTTTTCAACATCTCTTATGACAAAGTCCCAAAACCCATGTGCAGTACGTTGTAATAATCTTTGTGCCAACAGTAAGTGTGCGAAATTAAACTGGTAAACAGGGGTAATCAATGGTTTCCCCCCTTCTGTCATTCATGGCCCCTGTCATAGGTCGAAAAGCGAGTTTCAGAGCAAGGAATGATAACACAATAATTGTGTGTTTATAGACTGACGCCCCACCCTATGCTCGGCCGCGGGAAGAGGGTGGGGGGGGGGGGTCAATTTTTATTCCCTAAGAATAGCTGTAAGAAACACCTGATTCAGTTGAATCGTGGCATCTAACTCTTTAAGGAATGGGAATTGAAAATTTCACGAACACACACTGAATTTCAGTACACGACAAAAATTTGTCACTGGCGAGCAACCAGGAGAGAGCTGGTAGTGGCTGACCACTGTCGCTTCCGTCTTGGACCGCTGCGCACAGGCAAAGTTACTGAACTGTCGGTCCAGTGTCTTTGGCCCAGGTCAAGGATCGCGCCACAAGACATTCCTATTGCTAAAAATAACTAGAATGCGCCGCGGCCATCAGGAATTTGGGTGTGAAAAAACTGTAAATAGCGCGCGGGAATAAGGTGGTGCTGGTCAAGGACCATTTATCTTGTGCAGAGTTCAGATATAAACTAGTGGGCGATTCCCACGAAGTCCAGGGGTCTTCCTCCTATGGCCACCCGGGGTACAATTGAATTGCATATAATTATTATAGTGAGAGAAGGACACCTTTATATTATTATTTACTTGTAAACCCAATTACTCCTGAAAATACTAAGACCACTATCACTGAGACCTAAGCAAATAGACATACTGGCGCTGTAGTAAACTCTCGCCCCCCCCCCCCCCCAATTTCGTCCGTTTAGAATGACAAGGTTCTATCTCCACCTTCTGGCTGAACTAAGTTACACACTACACACTACTTCTACAGGCCTTCTCCATAGGGTGTCAGAGTATCAAGCCGATTCAGTGTGTTATCCATCTGTGAGTATTACTAAAGAGTACAAAAAAAGTCGTATCATCAAAAGCTATGAGCACATGAAACTTCAGACATCAATTTTTCGAAAGTTGATGGAAGGGAGTTAGAACGTTGTCATTCTTAGGGGAAGATTTAATGATGTCTAAACTGGGGCATTCTGACCACCGCCCGACTCGTGTGACATACTAGATCTTACCCCATGACAGAATGACCCGGGGGACACCCTGGCATATACCCAACACTTAACTATTGTGTATTTTCATTACGCGGAGCTCATACTTTGAAGCCAAGTTTCTCAGAAGTAAAGACAAGGGAGATATAACATTTGTATGCTATAATTATTGTCTCCCTTATCAACTCCAGACAACAAAGGGTAAAAATAGAAGGAAAACGTTTTTTGTGCACAATTTCGATACATAACCACCTCTTTAACCACAGGCACATCCACCCTCCGTTTATCATACACCACCTTCACACTCACATTCATGAACATAAAACGCCCCCCCCCCCCCCAATCAAAGGTAGGCAGTATCCGTGATCCAGGTCCGTGGGGATTGATGATTTACATAATAATGAAAGCAGCCCTCGAAAACTTGCACGTCAGGGTTAGCTGTACACGCATCGTCACTGGGATGAACTTTTGGGGGTGGGGGGGGGGGGGGAACAAACACAAACCGTTCAGAAAACTTAACACTTCGACCCTAGAATGACAAGGTTCTATCTCCACTTTTTGGCTGGACTGAGTTATACACCACAAGCTACCTCTATAGGCCTTACCCACAGTGTGTCAAAGTATCAAGCTGATTCTGTGCATAATTTGTAACTATTTATTTGAAAGAAAGAAAAAAGAGTCGTATTATCAAAAGCTATAGGCACATGAAACTTCAATCAATTTCTCAAAGGTTGAAGGAAGGGAGTTAGAACCTTGTCATTCTAAGGGAACGACTTGGCAAATTGTCAAGCTGCCAAATGTACACTCAGCCATTCAAAGTTCAAATTTCTTTGGAGTTTGGTCACTGTGACACAAATTTATGCTAATGTTGTGACAATTTTCATTGTCGTTTCCCACGCTGTAGTCTTCAAAGCCATTTCAAATCGATCCTACGACAAAGCATCAGGGATGAAAAAAAAAAAAAAAAGACGAAATGTTTCGATTCTCTTTTCATTAACTCTTAATCACCATGCATGAGCAGCCCTAAAGGGTCTAATTTTTCGGAGTAATCGATAACAGGATCCGAATACGTCCTCCCTCACAAATACGCCAAGCTGCCCATCCTAATAGCTCGCATTCTGACAGCATTAACATTCCAAGAGCACAATGGACGCCTGGGTGGGTGTGGTCGAAGTAGATGAGCGACCAACGTAAATCCCCTTGGCGCAATGTTTAATCCCTTTCTGCTCGCTATTGAAGAACATCTATACACCATGTATTTAGCCTTCGTATAATTGCCTGCGGGGTCTTTCTTCCCGGGATCCCCCTTCCCTCCCCTTCCATCTACACGAGATGTAACCGAGATGTGTCCGTCCGAAGAGTCATTTGAACACGCCACTGGCCTATCTGAGACCACAGAGGCATATACCACCAGTAAAGTAACATACAGCATTGTCTTCATGATGTATAACCGACCACCTCGCCATACTGTGGACAATTACAATGGCGATTCTAAGGTCTGCCCACCACATTTTATTATATAATCGACTGGCGAACATCCGCGAGAGTATGGCAGAGTTTGACCCAAGCATCTAGTCAGCTTACAATGACATAGATCACCCCCGTTCTGTACTACATTCAGTAAAAAGCATCCTTTCTACCCAAGCGATATTAACAACAACAAAAAAACGGAAAGGGGGGGGGGGGGTGGGGGGTCAGAGCAGCGGGTATAAGTCACAGCAGTATGCGCTTGAAATCTGTTTATCCATGTGGCTTATCACAAAAAGTAGCGAAATTGCATGAAACGCCTATGCTAAACATTTCCTTACTTTAACTGCCCTCCGGATTTCGTTATGTAATAAAATCTACTTTATCCGCAGTATCTTAATGTAAGGCAGGCTTTGAACCAACTCCCCGGTCAGCTTGCATACATCATCCCGTTCTGCACCACTTTTACCCTCATCCTAGGGCAACCCTTTTATCTTAGATTTCTCAAAAGCAAAATAAAAATTTTTTTTTAAAAGGAGGGGGAATTCTGAGCAGCGGGCGTAAGTCGCAGCACTATGGGCAGGGAATTTGTTTACCGAGCACAAACATCCATTAGTATAATTTCATTGAACATTGTATGTGGCTTGTCAGAAATGGGCAGCGAGCCAGTGTCAAATAGTTTCTTATTTCCACGTCCACACAGCAGTAAATTGAAGAGGGTAATAATAATAACAACACTGAAATGAAGCCTTCTCGATTTCTAATACACGTTACATGTTGTTTGGCCGAATCGGCATCTCGATGACGATCACGATCATTAGTTAGTACACGTATGAAGAGTATAATCTGAAGATTAGCTATTGATTAAACGCAGGAAGCGCACGTTTCAATATTATATATCGCAAAGTATCTTTTTTTATTAATATACCTACTACAACGCCGTATTGACCAACCTCAGCAAACGCCATCTCAATCAATTCAGCCGAGAAAAGTCAATAAGTTTTTGTCGAGTAGGACAATTGGGAGTAGGGATGAGGGAAATTGCATGACCTAGTACACACAGGATGAGCACGGGCGAAAATGAAGTAAACCCGATGTCTGTCAGCTTTCCGTTCCTCCCTTCAACCCTTTACATGCCAACAGTGCACAAAAGTGATTTTGCCATGATAATATCGCCGATGAAATTATAGAAGAAAGGAGAAAAATCATTGTAGAAAACTTTTCAGTTTAAATATTTTATATTCTCACTGATTACTTCTAAAATACTGCAATAAACAAATCTAAAGTAACTAGGAATACATTTTCACGCCTTGGCAAGCTAAGGGTTAAAACAAACCAAAAAAGCCAGTTGAGCAAAGTCCACCTCTATTCGTTTAGACTGGACATTTCTGTCAGCACACCTGGTCAGTACAGATAAGAAGAAGATGATAAAGGAGAGTTGGTCTGGGGGAGACAGGGGAGGGTGTGCAATGGCTAGGTAATTTACGAATGTATCGCTGACGTCGCGTACAGTGTGACCCCGCCAATGACAATGTTTTATGCATGTGCCATCAGAGAGCCAACGATTACACAATAGTGTAGCTCTCTGGTGCCATTGAAACAGCTAGCTGGTCCACTGACTTTGAGAATACAGCATACTAAAAATGCTACTGAACGTTGATTTTCGACCAGCAACGCGTAAAATGAGTGAAGAAAGGCAGGGAATCAAATTTCAGATCATATTTTTCAAATTTACTCGATGAAATTGCTTTGGTTTTTTGTTGTTGTTTTTTTTTGGTGGCTCAAAAAAATCGTAAATAAATAATTTCAAAGACTGGATTCTGTCCAGAATGGATGTGTCCACGTAATTTATTGTCCAAAATGGATGCTGTACAGAAAGCTTCATAATTTTGAGTAACGCAGTCATGACGTTTTGGAAGCTGACATATTCACCCTCTAACTCCATTATAGTACGATACTTCGCACAAAACTTTGCTATTCTCATATATATGCGTAGATCTGGCGATATCAGGCTTAATGTGAAATTTTGATACCTGTTTAAAAAATCAAAATAAAATATTTCGAAGATGATTTCAAGCAAAAATTTTTAAACTGCATGCAGAAAAATGGCTGATCGATCATTCTAAAAGCAAATCTGAATTTCTATTGAAAATATTTCCCCCTTTGGATAGGTTTTCTCAGGCATTTGGTCTTTCATCTTAAATCGGATTTCGCCAGATCCACTCATATATGACTGTGTCCACCTGTATTCCTCAGCCCAACAAGAAGCGCGCAGACCCTGCAATTCAACTAACATGTCATGTCTCCGTGACCACCGTAGGTGAGTACTGAGTAGAGATTACCTTGGATTCCCCACGCTAGGATGTCCCACCACAAAAATTTAACAATAAATACGTTCAGGTCAGAAATGATTATGAATAGAATTATTTACTGCTCATAATACAGTAACCAAATCCGGTTGCGAGGATTTCAAATTCCAACATAGGGAAAGCTGAAACTAGTCGATCGTCAGTCCAGTGTGAAATCGATGAGAAAGGGGGGAAAAAAAACATCAGCAAAACCACCTTCTGCGTCAACAAGAGCAAAATGACCGGGGGGGGGGGGGGGAAGAAAGACATTATCTGATATTGCGCAGCTTTTTTTTTTTCCCTCCCTTATCGACCGATGACACCGAAATGTCACACATGAAACGCGAGCTTTCATCAATTTTTCTGTACTGACTGAGGGTTTTTTGAGTGTCTCTCTTTGGTTGTGGCAGTTCCACCATGTGTTGGTTGGTGCTCTCGCCATCCTCAGTGTCAAAATGAAGGATCTAATAGGATCCCATTCAGATAAAATTTTCACCGAACAATATGTTGTCATCAAACTTAAAACACGACAATGCTGAAAGAGAGAACAATTTGGCCCACAGTTAATTGATTATGTTACTAAAATGAACAATAATTCCAGCTACTCCTGTCTGCACCAGAGATATCTTATTCTATGATATCCCTGGTCAGCATGGACAGTAATTCACTCCTGTGCCATGACAGTGGGCGCGCAAGCCGTTAAAACACAAAGCTTAAACACTGCGAGCAATACCTACTCAAAAGCCTCAATTTCTACGCCCCTACACAGCTGCGGGTAAAGGGTTTTGATGACATTTACACGTAGTATTTCAAAAAATTAGATTCAGTTGTCTGATTACTTTCACCACGTCCTCCGTGATGATGCTGATTAACACAAGAATGAAGAGAAATTGGGCGCCAACCACAAAGCATAACGAATTACACCCCCTCCCCCTCTTTCCAGAGTACGGTTTGACTTTCCGCGTTTGCCGGCGGATCGGCACCATAAAGGCCACTTGCGGTTATTCCCCGGTGTTGTGAGGGATACTTCATTTAAGCTTGATTGCTAGGAGCTTCATCGATTGGGATTTCACAAATAAAATCTGAATTTAAAGCTTTGGCATAAAACTGATTATCTGTAACTTTCTCAAATCTAGAACGAATTTTGTAAATTTTAATGTGTAAAAAAATTCATTCTCAATCAAATTGTAAATTTCAAATTCCTTCAGCGTATAGCAGCGCACCTGGGGGAAAGTGTTGGGGGGTATAAAGCGTATATATCCTTTTCAGTTACGGTATTGAATTCAAATATTGGTTTTACATATATTTCTTTTTTTCAACAACCTGTGACTTATGGCAATACATTTTTTTTAAATCTAATAATAGGCTGTGTTTCTAATGAAATAGCGAAATGGCCAATGCAATGTTATTTTAACGTTATAATACTGAGTGACAGGCTTTACCGTTTTGTGTTGTTGTTTTTAAGCCATTCTAATTGCGGTCCGCTCGTTTGGGTGGAAGGGGGGGGGGGGGGCTGCAGTTGAAAGTTGCATTATTGTTGATGACCGAAGGTTCGAACGCTTGGGGGGGGGGGGGTGCTGCAGTGTGCATTCTCTTCGATTCTATGTTGTTTCGTTGTGTTTCGGAGTTTGGCCCTGTCATGTCAGTTTGTTGTTGAACCAAGAACGATACACCACGTAGCACTGACGCGGTGCAAGGGTGCGTCAGTTTTGTAAACACAGCAGCTAGACGATAGCTGCTTTCATGAAGGTCAGATCCAGATTACAGTGACAGAACCAACCAAACTTGTTTTGTCAGTAACTTGTTTCAAATCAAAAATGGCCTCTGATGCTGATTAACACAGTGCGAAAAGTATAGCAGTGGGATAATCGGGGCCTTTGAGGGGCAGCATGGGAAAACTATGAAACTGATACGTTTGTGGTAAACCTGAACACATTTTTATGCAAGGCCCGCAGAACTAGGCATGGCATAGATGAACGAGTATGCGGTGAGATTATATCGTGTCTTTTAACCGGAACTCCACCGATTAAGCGTATTCCCAAGCCACCATTCTGAAAGCGTTATCTTAACGAGGTTCAACATAGGCACTGGTAGTGGTGGGGGCGGGGGATACAGAAAGAGAGGAAAAGAGAGGGGAGATGGAAATAGAGAGAGAGAGAGAGAGACAGGGAGGGTGGGCGGCCAGGGAGAGACTGTACTGCTCTCTTAGAGACTACTCGTCTTCATTTCCAACAGATTATGACCACTGAGTCTTCCTATGCCGCTATAACGTTACCATTATTTTGATGTAATGAGTAATTAGCACCAACTATAAAATTTGCGTTCAATAAATTTAACTCCATTAACAGAATACTAATATTAACCATTACTTAGTCTTCTGCACGTATGTGTATACTTAAAATCAAGCCTTCCCCTCTCTCCTTCCTTCTCACAGCCTCTCAAGCGAGCACTCAGCAAGAGGATAATGAAAAACGAATACATTAATCAGAACCAAAATATAACCTTGGTAAAGAAAGGCAAAGTCAGTTATTTTAACAACACTATATGGACTGTCAGATAACAGCAAAGTATTAACCAACACCGCGGTGCCATCGAAATGGAGAGGAAGATTCCATCAACATTTTTTTTTTCCTTAATCAACAAATAAAAGTACGATGGAGGCCATTTCGGCCATGTAGCAAATCAATAATACTCACAAGAGGGTCTTTGTTACCAACCTTTGAGCCCATACTGATTTTCGCAAAAATTACTGTGGCCAGGTCACCAACAAGGCATTGCGGTGGCCAATTAGTTAAAACCTAACCTAACCCTAGTTCTAACCCTGAAACTTTCACCAAGAATTCACTGAGCAAAGCGAACGCAGTTTGGTCACCTGGCGGAAACCGTCATTCTGCAGAAATAAAAAAAAAATTAAAAAAAACTTCCAACATGCCTGCACTGGCCGGGTTTTGAACCCGTTACCCTTGGCATGAGAGGCGAGCACCTTGCCTCTAGACCATCTTGTCCCCGAACAACAGCCAATTTGAAGAATCAGAAAAGAACCAAATACAGCCTATCAACAACCCAGTGCCAATAGCTCCACCGACTCACACTTTGAGAAACACTGACGTTGTAGTTGAGGGAAAAAAATCGACAGATGATGGCGGTATTTGCGTGACGGTCGACGGGGCTACGACCCCAGACATTCACAACAGACATCACCTCCAGCACTGCACGAATAATAACCAAAGAGGGGCGATTGTGGGGGGGGGGGGGCGTACTGGAACATGACACTGTCATTATCTGTTAGTGACCATCAACTTTCTCTGCACCAGATGGCGCCTCGTGGCCTTCGCTGCCAAAGACACTGTCCTGTTTGAACACTCCACGAGCAGTCTTTCCGCGGTCATACTGTACTGGAACGAAACTGAAGCTTGCCACAAAACATAAACGCGAGAAAAATACTGGATTTTCGATGGTTCGAAACAAAGTAAGATCACCCGCTTTAGCTCTAAAAGACAGGAAATTATGCAGCTTTATGTTTTTTATTCCTGCATGCAATATAGTCGAGTGAAACTGAAGCATGATACAGAACATGAACGCAACAAGATATTGGACTTTCGATGGTTTGGAACAAAACAAAAAGATTACCTGCTTTAGCGCTAAAAGGACAGAAAATTATGTAGGGTTATTTCTGCATACAAATCTTTGCAACATTCAATAATCTCCTTGTTTTTCAAAAAGGTCATATTATTAACGTCAAATCTGTCTGTTTCCCCTGAGCACTTTCTGCCTCCACGGGACGGGTCGATACGATTTCCAGCTTTAATAATAAGCTCGTAAGAGGTCTGCACGCTGTGCACCACGACCGAAAAAAAAAAAGGTGTTCTGTCAGTACGACATCAGAAAAGCCCGGAAAAAGTAGTGACAGGAAGTGTGATATCGAATGTGGACCCACGGCGGCTGCCTAGGACTGGGTCATTACCATTTAGAGGTCTTTAAAGTAAGCCCCTAGCTCTGTCGCTGTGCGCTGGTTTAAAGTTTCAACATGTAAATTTATTATTAATTTTGTGCAATATCACTCTAGACTCTCCCTTCCATTACCTCAGCCATAATAACAAGGTCACACCGCTGAAGGTAAAAGAGATTTATCAATTCAACAAAAAGCGCTTGGAGTCTGCTTGTTAACGGTATAGGGCGGTAAATGAATGCTACTTATTATTTTTATTATTATGGCTCTCTCTCTCTCTCTCTCTCTGTTTGTGTGTGCGTGTGTGTGTGTGGGGGGGGGCGTGTCTGTGTCTTTGATTATTTCTATCATACTTATGCCAATACCACATCTACAACTTTGCAATTCCTCCAGATCAAACCGCCAGATCTCTCGCCTCCAAGAGATGGCAAAGGAGAAAACCATTTGATTACATCACAATCGTTCAAGCGGCGGGGGGATTTTGCTATTAATATTTTAACGTCGACGACGGTTCCCAGACAATAGTCTTTTTTCACACTTGAGACGTTCAGTTAGACATCATAGAATTCACACAATGGACGGAGAAACGCCAAAGTATGACCCTTTGCAAGTAAAGCTAAAGTCCCAGCCACAGCCATTGTTCCTTTCCAGTGGCGTGTCTGAGGGTGGGGCATGTGCCAAAGGTGCCAAATTTCGTGAAAACAGGAAGTTGGGGGGGGGGGCAATAGATATGTGGTCTAAGAAATAACCACAATGTTTTTCAAGAGCAGTTTTCCCGGGAAGCCGTTTGTTTTCTATGCCAGGGCGCCATCAACACTGATTACGCCTCTGTTCCTATCGGCATGCAGTGGTGCAAGGTTTGCAGTATTTTGGAATGACCAAATAATTATCCGTATAGACTAACAATTACCATCATAATTTACTTTTCCAGATAGGTCAGTACGCAAACTAAGTCAGCATGAACTCGGTGTGGCCGGGGTTCTAGAAGATGTCAGGAAGTTAAAGGCCAAAACATCTTATGAAAGAATTAACCTTTCCCTCTGAAGATCGACATCTGCCTCGCTCCACCTGAGGAGTTTCTTGCCACTGCAATGACAGGTTACAGTATTATCCATGATCTTACATCGTCAATTTCTCCCTCCCCCCGGCCCATTTCGTCCGCCATACCAATGTGAGAACACGTTCAAGATGGGGTTTGCATTAATTTTGAGATTGGAGAAAGCACGTGGACGCAATAACAGCCATATTGTGCTGGCATGAAGTATGAAGCGAGACGATCGACGGAATAATTATAATAGAATGACAGGACAGAAGGAAACATTACCAGGGGCGCCTACCAACCATCCGCTCCAAGATGGGGAACAATGGCGGAGGGAAGAAGAACGAGGCCCACGGATCTTGAAAAGACTTGTCAAACATTTAGATTTGGCCCGGCTGAGAATAAACGAAGCACAACATAATTATTCAGACAGAAATGACTGTGTCTGTTCGGTGGGCAAGAGAACGAAGCTCGTGTCGAGGGCAGAATAGCGGACGAGAGCAAGTGGGAACAGTGTGGGACTCTCCTTGGCAAATTCATTCTGAGCTATGCCAGGTTAACGTTCTGCAAACGAAACGTATTTCAACTTCCAAATTTACGATGTCTCTTCCACTGAGACTGGGAAATGACTACAGACCGCTGCCTTTAGTGCGCCCTCACACAGCCGGCAAGATCGATTTCAGAATCTCACGAAAAAAAATCCAGCTCTATGGAAAAGATAGACACTATTCCTAGACCTAAAATGATGCGCAGATACGATCTACGAAATCTATACTATAGACGTCAGCACTTCTTAAAGTTTACGATGTTAAATCAGGCAACAGCTTGAAATTCTGTAGCTCTGCGAAACAGAAAAAATCATACTGCGGTGACCAAAGAAAGAAGAAAGTACGTTCGTGAAGCTTTAAGAGCATTAAAAATAATCAATGCAAGTAGAAAGATCAAGACTCACACACGCACACAAGTATATGGCATGAGGAAACTTCGACGCCTACGACGGAATATATAATAGCAGTTGACTCGGACGAGTGGGGCGCTTGAATGAAGGCATCTATTTTTATAGTTCAATCAATAATAAGGAAGCTATAATCCTCTGTACGGTACGTCTGTCTTGGCGCCGAGTGCTGCTGGGGAGGGAGACGAGGAAACGCCCAGTTCTGCGATCAGAATAGATGTTCTGTACAAAAGCTGAGGCTGGATAGAAAGCCGTTGGAAAGAGTGAAACAGAGCTGACCACTGGTCTGTTTCTGAATAGACTGCCAAAATAGAGTATGGCCTGAAACTAACCACAGCTTTATTGCTGGACAAACTGACCACAGTATTAAAAGTGCAGCTTCTACTAGTGTCGGCCTCGGCAAACAAACAAAACGCGTGCAATGCAGAAGTTTCAATGCAGCCCGTTCTGCGCATACCACATTTTCATGCAGTATCAAGTGACACGTGCAATAAACTTCCTCATTATTGCGACATAAACAGTTTGTACAGAAATAGCAGACCGTGATACCAATATAATTATATAGCACACATCTACCGAGTTCTTTCCGTCCGAAACATTTCAAATCCCGCTGGACTGGTGCTCGCAATCTGCAGAGTGAGGGTGGTAAAATAGTCCGACCGGCGGCGCCTTGACATTTCTGTATTCAAGTAACTTGTCAACTCAAGTTGGAGTTTGAGTCTGGAGAAAGCACGTCGATCCGACAACGGTCACGTTTTGCTAGAAAAAAAAAAAAACAAGACCACAAAATATAATATAATAGAGGTAGGACAGAAGACCCTACAAGAAGCACCCACCAACCACTCGCTGGCAATTCAAAGTTGCTCTTTTTCCTATTTCCGGAGTAAAAAGTCTGATACAATGTACAATCCCAAAATCTGCGATAACACACTCAAAACATGCCAATTCCGCTCAAATGCCGCACAAAAGTCACGTCAATGACAGCAGTTTGAGACGCTGACCGGGCCTGTGGAGAGGCTGGAAAAATTGTCATGCACTCTTCGCTTCTCGGTCCACGGATAAAAAGCTCAAGCACAATTTCCCTTTGGGGGGGGGGAGGGGGGGGGCTCTCTCCAATAACGTATCAACATACGCAAGATATGATCGATCCATCCTTTTCTATACCAAAATCCCGTCATTATCATATCGACCTGGATTGGGCACACCGTCAGGCTGGATGGGCGTACATTCTGATATAAGGGATGACACATAAACTACATAATACTCGGGGGGGGGGGGCGGCATGGTCCAGCATATGAAATACGCTTTTATCAGTTATGGTGAGGAAATAAGAAGTTTCGTTTTATTAACTTTTGTCAATGATAAACAAAAATGTTGCAGGATTATATGAAAATCTAATAATAGATCAATAGACTTACACATCAAGTGAAACAAACAAAATAGTTTAAGCAAAATATTACCTGAAGCTTAATGTTTTACAAAAAACATCAAGCTCCTAACATGATGGACATTCACCATTCTACTGGCCTTTCGCTCGTACACCAAAGGGCCGGGGGCAAGTGTTTGAAAAGGGTACATTCGGGGAGAAGGGTCAAAAACTGCCAAAATCGATCACAAGTATTTTGTGGATAGTCCCAATCGGTCTGGCTGGGAGTACATTTTGAAATAACGCACGCCGTTGGATGGAAATATCGTGGACAAAGGACGAGTATTTACGCTAATTAGCCAGGTGATCACTGGCTAACCCATCACAAAAGAACACACATGTGGTGAACATACAGTGTGATCCACTGCCCGGTTATAGAACGTGTATATTGGAGTGGACGTCATATTATAACATACAAGTAAATACACCTATGATTACTATGAATACTACGATGGTTGTGGCACGGAACGAATAATATTGGAAATAGTCAGGGCCAAGGCCACAAAAGCATGACCACAATGACAGAGCATCTTGTCTCACGTAATGTTTTTCACAGTCAAGGGCAGACAAAGGACGAGGAGTGGTGGTAAGACTAGTCAATATAATATACTTCTCTGTCTAGTCGAGCGTCCAATGCCGACTAAGATTTAAACTTAAAGAAGCATATTTTTTACTGTCTGTATACTCATGCCAACGAAATTAAATTGTAAGTAAAGACGAAAAGGAGAGGCCTTGGTTGCTGCCCTACACTACGTACAGGGTCAAGGCATTTCGGGTGCAAATTCACTGAACCTCATGGAAGATCAGCCAGTCTCAGGTGTGCATGCCGGTTATAACGGATAGAAATCGTACAGTTGGTGATCATTCGACCTTCATTATAAGCTGATCTCCGCTGTACCTCCAGATTGTGACAAAAGACTTTGAGGTCTAGCGTGCCGATCAGAATATGGACTATAAAGTGGTAAATAAAACAACATGCTGGTCTTTTCCCAACGGTTTCACTAGACTCCAAAATGCCAAATTCTAATATTGTTTAACTGAAAATAGCACAGTGATGAAGAGTTCACTTCAGTCATTCCAAAGGACTTGACTCCCCATTCGAAAACATTGAACTGTGCCTTGCATAATTATGTTGTCTTCAATCAGACTTGAATCCCCTTCCTTGTTTCGGTAATCTGCAGGCTGGACGCCCATTGCTCTAATGAGT
Organism: Onchidella celtica; assembly: GCA_963931925.1. Lineage (NCBI taxonomy): Eukaryota > Metazoa > Mollusca > Gastropoda > Systellommatophora > Onchidiidae > Onchidella > Onchidella celtica. The sequence goes on along the minus strand of OZ007575.1, from coordinate 34,958,521 downwards.
TGGTAAGCGGATCTGATTACACTGACCGTCATTTCCGGTCTGTTTTCCAGTAGAAATGGAGCCCGTTTTTTTTTTTTTTTGGAGCATACAAGTACCCTCGGTATAGAATCTGGGCCATTTTGTTAGCCAGGACTTTTGCACCCGGTCGGCTTCTCCTGGGGGGAGGGGGGGTGGGGGGATTCCTTTTTTTTTTTTGTGCACTGAAATCACAGCTAAAATACAGCTTAAAACCTTCATGTAAAAGGAAATGGATGGGTGAAAAATGGATGCACATGTATTTATGGGGTGGAAGGAAAGCATTATGCTTGCCCCACGAAGGTTATTGATCCAAAATAATGGCGTCTATCTTATTACTTGAAGGGGGAGGCGACTCGAAGGCTGGACGCTGGGGGGTTCCGAGAAAAGGCGGGAAATAATCGAGGGCATTGATTGTGGCCGAGAGGCGGTCAGTAGGCAAGACTGGGAATGGGTCATTACAGTGTCAAAATGAGGACAAAATCTGCATCAGGGGGGTGTGCTGAACAAATTGGGTCGCAGATGACATTGGAACACAAAACAACCGGCAAAAATAGAAGATCTAAAGCCACCATGTCAGTGTGCCAGCTTTCTGCCAGCTACAGGGTCAAGGGAGATTAACGTGTGTGTCTCCCGAACTCTTGACCCTACGGGTCAAATAAGGATTTTTCTTTGAGTGATTACACAGCGAATGGGCGTTTGAGTGAGTGAGTGAGTGTCCATAAATGAGTGGGTGAGAATGGATAAATGAATGAAGAGACATAACTAATGATGAAGTTTGCATTACCTGACGAAGACATTAAACATAAGTAGGGCCTACACATTCCCGCCACATATATCCAAATGTCATACAATAACTGACTGCGGCAGCATGAATAATAGTGCATTCCCCAAACCACCCATCAATACATTTTCTTTTCTTCCTCTCCCCACAATTCACCCCCTCTATGTCTGAACATTCGGAGGGAGGGAATGACTTTCAGTAAACTTGATGCAGAAAACGAAGGACGAGACGACAGCACAAAAAAATACGGTACAAATACAATACCATGAAATGAGACAAAACAGGTTGCCAACCACTGAACCGGTATCTGCAGAAACAGCGAAATGGTTTCGACGCCACGTAAGAATGCCACCTCAAAATGCTATAAACATGTACATGTCCATTGAAATGCAATGGTTGAAAACCAAGAGGACGACCACACAGACTCTCGAGTGATGACATCAAGGAGACGCTTACACAACACTACAGATCTCTACCAGAGACTGCGTCCCTCGCACACTCCATATCCCTACATCCCCCTCCACAACCCAAGCGTGCACGGCAGCTAAGAAGAAGGAGATCAATGACACACAGTGCGTGCAAGAGTAAAGGAGGCGGCGGTGGGGGGGGGGGGATAAAGAAGTAACCCAACCCCCCCCCCCCCCAAATGCTACAGAAAACTACAACACGACCGGAAGAAAGACAAAAACAGAACAGACGTATGGGCATGAGAGTACGATTGGGCAGGAAGTGACACAGAGCGGAACTGAGCAGGCTGACGTTTGTGTTTCATCTGACCGGATGTATTGTCTCGTGCTGTAGTCTGGTACCGTCTCCACGCACGCATCAAACACACTCCCACACATCTACACCACTTACAGAATAATTACGTTCCGATTCCAGCCTCTGTGTTTCAAGCATAAAGAATGTGGTAGGCCTACATGTCGATACCGCAGCATTCAGGTTTCGTATATATATATGCGATACCATAACGTATACGATTCCTCATTACAATAACATAGCAAATTTATTGCATTACGTCCAGACACCCATACAAAAAGCATGAGTACAAAAAGATGGGATGTCCACATGATACTTCAATGTCCCAACTGCAAAAGGTCTTCAGCTTTGGCCAAGCGGTCAAAGCCACGTAACGCCGGTAGATAATGTATGCACAAATCTCACCACAGACTAATTGTCCATCTTTGCAAGCTTCGGCTCTGACCTTGATTCATACAAAATTCAATCCATTCTTTATTTTGATAAAGAGTGAGAGGGGGGAGAAGAGAGAAAGTAAGAGAGACTGAGAGAGTAGAGAGGATGCTTCCTGGTTTGGACACTTGGGGGCTAACTGTTCTTTCGTACTGTCAAATTCTCACAGCAATTTCATAAACTTGTAACTCTTTCTTATTCAGTTATTGCACCCACTGTGGTCAAGTTAACTTCAGCCTAATATCCCAGCCAAGTACAGATAGCTGATCGCCACAACCCACCTGAGGTCCAAGTACACACAGTCGACATTGCTTAAATCGATGTCCCTGGGACATAATAATAACATCGACTAATCCATAAGATCGACGTATGCATTTTAGTTACTTCCTTAAACAAACACACATAAAAAAAAAACTCGGAGCGCATTTAGGAAGATCACGTTAACCGACTTCAAGCTTATTTGGAGACGACTGTAATCCAAAGCACTATCTGCGACTCACTACATTCTCCTCACAAATGCACGAACGTTTTGACACCCTTCTTTCAGCTCACAGGGGAAAACCAGCAGTCAACGTGGAAAAGAAAACATGACCTAGACTTTCACAACAGGTCAATGTCTCTGACTGCATGGCTGAACATAATTCTCAGTACACCGCCCAACTTTCCACAGCTGCTGGTCACGAACAATACATTTTCCAGACACAAATACAAAACGTCAGCCTGCGGGTTACGATTTCCCGTAATATTTGTGAATCGTGAGTAAATCTGGGACGATTTCCGCGCGTCCCCCGGCAAGCAATAATGAGTCTCGCCAAATAACCCAGTTTGGCTCTCAACCTTAAATAATTGCTTTAGAGGCGGCACCTGCCGGAATGTGTGATTACCCAGCGCTAATTGCAATATTACAACAGTTTTTGCCGGTGTGGGCCGATACATATCTCTTCCGCCAGGTCTTGCATGAACAAGTAGGAAAGAACTGCCGTACACGAATACAGATGACTGATGTGTCACAGTTACAAACGTGTCGTGTCTCAAACCTGTGTGTCCGCCTGGCTCGGCATTTACAATGTACTTGTATGAGTAAATCAGCGTTTCCAATGAGTAAATCACTGCGTTCAGACACTGAATATTGCTAACCCAAGCACATTTAGCGATATCAAATGGAATTTCATTCTGGACAGACAGACAGACCAGAGCCGACTTAACACATGGGCACATCAGGCAGTGGCCCAGGGATTCCATGCATGCAAATTTACATTCTTTTTTGAAACAGGGAAGAAAATCCTATTGCTTTTGCACAGGGACCCTTAAAATGATGTTAAGATGGCCCTGAGACAGACAGACAGACACAGACGGACAAACATTTTATTTTTTTTAAACGGTATTACACAAACCATTTTTGAATCTTCTGACAAATAAATTTACAGAGTGCTGTGTAGATCTAGGCCATGGGACCGAACTTGTAGCTTGTCATTCCGTTACGCACCTGCAGGGGATAAGCTGATTTTTTGCATGCAAGTTCTTATGCATCTCCCTTCACAAAAAACCAATGTTGTCATTTCAGGTCTTGCACATTTTTGTATAATTTCTATGTAAAGTGTGCCAATAAATAATAATTAATGATGCGAATTGAGTTTGCCATTTAAACAATGCTATTCTAATCAACCAATGGAATTGAGCCTTTCGCCGCGAAATCCAAAATGGCTGCCTCCATGATGGAATGCTGTATGCACACTAAGAAAGATGTAAATAGCAATATATTTCAGTTTTCTTTGAAAAGTTGGATGAAATTTCGAGAATAAACAATCATGTGCTTTCTCTTTCTCTCTCTCTGCCTCTCTCTCTCTCTCTCTCTTACAATAAAAGTAGTAATCTGCAGTCCTGCTTCAGAACTCATGCGCACCAGGACACTGAGCACCAAGCTTGATATGGTTACTTTTTATGACCTGCACGGTACTATAACAGAATGGAGGCAAGATGGAGGATGAAAATGACAGCAAGAGGAAACAATGCATTTTATATAAATTCAAGAACCAAACTAATCAAAATAATAAAAACTCCCGTGCACCCTCCGCGGTATTTGAAATGAACATGTAAAATTGGGTTAGTATAGGCGGTCTAATAAAAAAGCCTTTTGCGTTCAAAGGTGGAGATTTTGTGAAATACATAATTATGTAAAATTAGATGACGTAAGAGCATTGCCCGGAATAAACTGTGCTTCCTTTCTCTCTCTAATATTCTGCAGTCTTCCATTAGAACTCATGCGCGCCGGACACTACGCACAAAACTGGACGCTTGATATGGTTACTTTTAAGCGCGGTACTATAACAGAATGGGGCCAAGATGGAGAATGAAACTTAGAACTATTGACAGCAAGGTGAAACAATGCTTTTTCTATAAATTCAAAAACAAAACCAATCAAATTAATGAAAACTTCCGTGCACCGTCCACGGTATTTGGAATGTAAATGCAAAATTTGGTTACTGTGGGTGGCCTAATAAAAAAGCCTTTTGCGTTCAAAGGTGGGGATTTTGTGAAATATATAATTACTAGATGACGTACCGGGCACTGCCCGAAATAAACAATCATGTGCTCTCTCTCCTCCACCCCACCCCCCCCCCCCCAGTCTCTCTCTCTCTCTCTCATATAATAGAAGTATTAATCTACAGACTTGCTTCAGAACTCATGCGCGCTGCAACACTGCGCACCAAACTGAACTCTTGATATGGTTACTTTTTATGACATGCACGGTACAGAATGGAGCCAAGATGGAGGATGAAAATTAGAGCTATTGACAGCACGATGAAACAATGCATTTTATATAAATTCAAGAACCAAACTAAGCAAAATAATAAAAACTTCCGTGCACCCTCCGCGGTATTTGAAATGAACATGTAAAATATGGTTACTGTAGATGGCCTAATAAAAAAGCCTTTTGCGTTCAAAGGTGGAGAAAGTGCGTAATATATAATTAGATGAAACAAACATGCAAAAATACAGATGTTACATAGCAATAAACATTGTTTTGTTGTTTTTTTTAAATAAGTTATTAATGTGCACAGTTATTGGTGACAACATTTGATTTTTAGTCAAAGATGGTTACTGGGAACATATTAAAACCATACCTAGATTTTCCCTAGGGGGTGCGTAACAAAATTTACTTTAGAGACTAGCTAGGATTTTGGTCCCATGGCCTAATCGTTCTGAATTTTACATTCGACGCGATCTGACGCACTTTGCTCTGACAGAACAGCTTGAAAGTGCGTTTACATCTGCGTACAAAATCACTGCCAAATGTCTAAGCTAAAGCCTTAAACATGTCAGTAAATGTACATTTATTACTATTCAAGTATCAGCGCAGACTTTGTCAAATCGAAACAGACACTTCTTACTTCCTGTTTAGATATAAATATGCATGTAATATTATATTCAAATACCAGCGTACACCTTGTCAGCCCCTTACTGCCTATCTGAATGTATGTATTACATTATTAATTTTATTATATTCAAATGCCAGGGTACACTTTGTCAACCCGAGAGCCCCCCCCCCCCCCCTCCCACTTACTGCCACTGTCCACATAACTTGAAATTAATGGATTAAAATTTATCCATATCATCCCCCGACCAGCAACGGCAAAATTTATTATTCGTTATTAAATATATATTATTATTAATAAATATTCAAATATTATTTGAGTTGTGAACTGCGCCTGAGATAGAGAGAGGTAGAGAGAGAGAGTGAGCGAGACAGGGAGACAGAAAGAAGCAGTGTAGTGTGTTGAGCGCTTCGCAGGCGCTCCATTCTGCTCTGCGGTTGACATGTTGTTTCTGTAAAGCGCATAGAGCATTTTAAATGGATATGCGCTAGATAAATGCCATCCATTATTATTATTATTATTATTATTATTATTAACTTTCCTATACTAATTCGACCACGACTTGTTTTCCCTAGATGTCCTTTATTCCGACCATGGAAAGGAAAAAACAAAGCTTGACCCATGTATAAAAGTGACTCGTTTCTTCCCAGCTGACAATCTATGCCCGGCATCAACTGTCACCAGAAACTGAAAACCACTTATCCACGCTTTTTGTCTGAGTTAATCAGATTATCGCTGCTGTTATCCGGGGAATCTCAGCCTGATCTTTACATCTTTTGCCGGAATCCTAATAAAACGTAATTAGTGCTGATGTGATTTCTTCCTAATAAAAGTAATATGCCTCTTTTTTTTTTTTTCTCCGGGCTCAGATTGAAATGCGATTTTGTCATTGTGTGCATGACTCAGTGATTTTGCTGTTGATAATAAATAAATGAGCAAGTAGATTAATACCTGTACATAAAATAGATTTATAAAGCATTCTATCTCTGGGCCGCAGGTGTTTAGTGGGCGCCTCTGATACTGTGATAGGGTTTAAATCTGTCTTATCATTCTGTTACATTTTGTCTCTCGTCTTACCTCTTCCTAACACTGAATATGGCATGGCCGTTATCGCGTCGACGTGCTTTCTCCAACTTCAGAACCTTATCTCTGGGCCAGCTGTCTGTTACCAGTACCCTGAATAACAGAACCACCTGTCTCATATTATATCTATTGAAAGAATTAGTTTTATACTTTGCCTAGAGCCACATAGACTCCGAAACAAGCGGTGTGCGCAGTTGTGCTTGCAAATCGGCGAGATTCTGTCTTCTGTGAACAAAGCACACTGACCCTCGACTATTATTTTTAAAAGTGAGACGCCTTGTAAGTGCTGAAGTTATCGAGGTCATTACTATGCACTAAAAAGACTTCTTTGCTCAATCAATGACACACTTTTACCTTTTTGTGACTCACGTACGTCAGAGAATCAAACCTTTGAACTGTAAATAAATTTAATTTCAGGTTTCTTTAACTCGGGCAAGGCATAAATCGATATAACTTTTAAGCCCTTCAATTGTAGGGATAAACTCCCTCGATTGCAGTTTCGTGACATGCCCGATATGGAACTTTTCAGCCCTTCAATTGTGGATATAAACTCAGTCTTCAATGTTGTATTACTGTGCATTCATGTACAAAAAAAAAAAAAAAGGCACTAACTTCAGTAACGCTAAATTTAGGGTGTAATCACACCGTGCTCTCATCAAAACTGCACCTTAGGTTTGAAATATCATAAAAACCACAGAAAAACTGTGGGGTCGCAGCAGGGCTATAAGCAAAGTCAAAATTGGGCAAAAAGAAAAGGTTGTATGTTGCGAAGCCCCGCGTGAGAAATAAAACCCAAACAATACAAAGCAAACTAAAGAGAAGACAAAAAATACACAAATTTTCGGCTTTCGCCTTTGTCAAGTGAAAAAAACGAACAATAAAAGACTTCAACAGGAACGAAGTGAACCAGTTTACTTAGCTGCGAGTTACTAACCAATTGCGTCACTTCCTGCTTCCATGCTTTTGACGGACGGACGTGCTTTGGTGCTGCTAAGGAAGCAAGAACTCGCAGCTAAGTAAACTGGTTCACTTCGTTCCTGTCGAAGTCTTTTATTGTTCGTTTTTTTTTTTCACTTGACAAAGGCGAAAGCCGAAAATTTGTGTAATTTTTGTCTTCTCTTTAGTTTGCTTTGTATTGTTTGGGTTTTATTTCTCACGCGGGGCTTCGCAACATACAACCTTTTCTTTTTGCCCAATTACGGAGTCAGGTGGCTTGGTGCAGTGCAGGCCGTTTGGGGGGCGGTTTGCATCTCATAAACTCCTATTCCCTGTTCCTGGTTTCTTTATCTCGTCAATTTTGATTCATGAATTACGTGTATGACGTCTTTTTTTTTTCCTGTTTAGTCTGCTGCACGGCGTGCAAACGCAGATTTTTGCTTGCTTGGCAAAGAGTTTACAATGCTGCACACCACGCCAAAGATTGCTTGCATTGAACGGATGGTCAATAATTATTTTAACATAGTGCGCGCCGGGCCTTAGGCCTATGAATATTACGCTCTAGCATTCCCTTTTTTTTAACTCAAAACGACCAACGTTGGCGTGAAGGCGCCCTGAAAGAACATTTTACAAAGCTCGTGGACGGGGCAGGTGGGGGAATGAGAAAATAAAGTTCATACACATGATAAACACATCTCGAAGTCGTACTGGGATATCGAATTACAATTAGGTATATGTACGCGAGTTGGCACCGCCGGTTGGTTATCGTATAACGGGTCGACACGTACACGAGTTAGCTTTATAATAACTCACGTCGAACCACCTTTGTTGACAACATCTAATTACGACTTCGGTACTCGAAGATCAACACCCTTCTTATATGGAATTCTCCACCTCTCTAATGAACAAGCCGGTGTGATCACCATGGAAACAATATAAGCGTCGTGGCGCAGGACCACATAGCAAAAACTAGTAGCTACCATACATTTATGGTGGAGGGATAGGGGCCTGTACGTATTCTAGGCGGACCGCTTTTCCAGTCGGCTGAGTGTTTTTCAGTAAAGGACATGTTCATTATCCATTCCATCACCCCAAATATTTCACATTTTACGTCAGTGCATAAAATGACTTCGGAAAAATGTTGAATAATGTGGATCTGCCACACTTATGTGAATCAGTTAACAGCCCCAATGGCGAATCTATCAAGGAAGTAGTTCTGCCCATTCTGCCAAACTTTCCACTATCATTTCAAGAGCTCCGGGGAAAACTTTTTTTTTCAAGGCCAATACTGTTTTAGTAACAGGCATCCACATAAACACGCATTTAACATCAACTTCAGTTTCTTCAAGAAGCTTGAATAATATCCATATCAAAACGGATCCATCGCCTCGTGTTTTCCACAATGAAGAACACAGCTGTGGGCAAAGTTACAAGAATTTCAGACAACTTGGCAATGCAAAGGTAGCTGTATCATTTTGCCCCATGAAAACATGGCATGCCTATAGTGAAGAATGGTTTACACCAATTTTCACCTTATACAATTACAAAGTGTCGCCGAATTGTGCATAGACTGCTTTCATCTACGAGTACCACCTGAACCCCCACCCCCACCCCCCACTCATCCCCAAGTGCACCCTGCCTCGAGTACACTTCTGGACTGCCTGGGATTAGAATACAGCCCTCATTTTCTAGTAGTAATTTCTACACACACCAGCATTCAACAGGTAATGACAAAATACATGTACAGTTATGCTTGCTGTTCTCAGCTGGAGTCTTCGATCTTGCTGTGATCTAAATTTTAAGTTCTTACACGTATATTAATATACTTTATACTTTAATTTGCGTTCATTCACCATTCTCCATTGTTTCTGACACAATTCATATCATTCCGATTTCCATTTTTTTTTTTTCTCTGGTACAACTTTACATTTTATTAAATACATTAGAATTGCTACCACAAACAATCATTAGATCTACTTTAATCCTTTAAAAGCCAGCTCTGTATAACTGTAACCAGTCTTCTGTCATGCCTGTTGTATAATAATTATGACTCTCAGGAAAAGCAAATCCAGGTCACTGGCACAATTCACAACTTCTGATTCACTTTAACTTTTAAGTCTTTAAATAATAATCACTGTCATCATGACGGTAGCAGTACTAGCAGTCAAACATTTCATTAATTGTTGCTTTTTTAAGACCAGAGTTCACATTCACAAAGCACTACTTAATTTAAGATTCAAAGTGCATCACATCTGTTTTTCATTCAGCTCTCCAATGGTTAAATTACTAGACTTTGAAATTTGGGGAGTGGTCCAGATTTTCTGGGTGACTTCAGTGACATTCCATCCCACTCCTTAATGCAGAGTTGTGTAAAATATAAATGCCTTGTTGGAGCTGATGTGTGCTATCAAACTTTCCCACAGCATAAAAGGCATTAATGTCTGGCTAGTAGTAATAAAATAAAATAATTTTCAATCATTAACATAATTTCCAGTACTACACTGATTATCAAACTGCCAAGCAATGAAGCATGGCTGTTGACAATTTATATCCTTTGTACTCACTGTCTCATCATAGTATTCACAGGCTCATCATACAATCATTACCCGCTCACTCAAACATTATGATCATTACCCGCTCATTCAAGCACTCTTAATAATATATGATCAGTGAATCATTCAAACACTTTACATATTATAATCATCACACACTCATTCAAACACTCTTCATTATTGACTGCTCATTCAAACACTCTTCAAATGATCTTTACCCCCTTATAATACATTTGTCACAGACTCACACAGTACACTAAGGCTGAAACCTAAATTGAGTGTTAAAATAATGATTTCTCTAGGAACTATTTCAGTCACTGTTCAGTTCAACTCATCACAATAGCAACATAAATAGGAAAAATTAATGTCCTGACCTCAGCTGTGCCACTTCAATATAGGCCTACCTCTCAACTTATCCATCATGCTAAATATTTCAAACACAAAAAAAATAACAATCTTGTTGTGAACAAGAGACCTTGTGAAACTCAAATACCCAGACTCAGTTTTATTACATTTCTGCAAATCTTTTAAGAGGTTCAGCATAATCAGCTTCGATACTTCTTTAAAAGAATGTTATTTAAGGCTTTAAGTGCAATCTATTAATGTATTATACAGAAGAGCTTCCCTTCTACATCAAAAAGCCACAAACAACAAAATAGTCTAAAGTTCACCAACACTAACAAGCCAGGAGCTGCTGCAGTAGTTACAAAAACAAAAAATGACAACAACAAAAAAAAAAAACGACACTAGACAGTAATTTTTAACTTCTTGGAGAAAAACAAAACAAAACATTAAATTTCTTCCTGTTTGTCCTCCAATTAAATTTCTTCAGTCTGTTTTCCCTCAGTGGGAGAAAAAGGTGTGTGTGTGGGGGGGGGGGGGGGGCAAGAGTTTCTTTCACTTAAACGAAATACTTATATAAATGCATATTATTTATATAACGTTTTCTCAATTCTGAAGTTATAGCATGTGACGTGAATCTAGGGCTTGCTCTCATGCACCAGCACTGTTTTTATTACAAATTCCATTCAACTGCCAGATTCAGTTTATCAAGATAAGCATTCCCCGTAGCCTACCTACTCGCCGGCACAAGAGCCCCGCCTTCTTCAGCTCTGAAAATGATGGTTGGATCAACAGCTTACACCTTTCTTCACGAAGATCCATACCCACTTAGGTACCCAAATCTTTTGAAAAGACAGTACTCAACATCTACCAAGCCGGTGTTTTCAATATTTTAACTAAATGTGTTCAACAGGTTTACACCCAGCGTGAATACAAACCAATAGAATCAACTGAAATTAGTTTTATTGTGTATGTAGGCAATTGTTGCTCATTACTGTAGGCCCTACTAGAACGATGTTGTACCCAACTGTTCGGCTGTGCCAGTAATGTATAACCCAGACCTGACCAGCCATACCGCTATAATATAGTGAAACTACGTCAACAATGTAAATAAAAGGACTTACCTAGAAATGAGAACGACCGCTCCGCTTGAAGTGCAATCCACAAGTACACAATTCGAGCAGTGTAACACACAGCTTGAGGCTGAACTCCACTGAAACACTGACACTGCGCGAGGCTGGGCTAATAATCTCCGGAAGAATCCAAAACAAGTTTTAGCGCCCTCCTGCGGAAGCCTCGTCTCGTTTGCTGTCGGTAGAATAAATTCATTGGCCAACAGGGTAATTGCTCAATATTGATTGGCTCCTCTAATACCAGTGATGATTCACACGATTATTTTTAGCTCCACTAAAGGATTTCCCAAATCGGGGTTTATGTTATGCACAGGCCTGGATTTCCGACCCAGCTGCGCGAGTGTGAGCAGCAGGTGGAGTTGGTTGATTGACTGAATGAAGAAGTTTTGTACAACATGCAAATTACGTACATTGTACTTCTAGGTAACTGAGAAAAATGCAGCGTTTGATCCATTTCGCAGTATGTCATAACTACTATTTTGGGCAAAGCCCTGGTGAAAAGTGCAATTGAACCTAGGAGGTTTCATTAAACAAGCGAAATTTCGGTACGACGCAGATCGATGAGCAAAGTGCAAGTCAGAAATTGCGAAAAAGAAGAGCCGGAAGGGGGGCGGGGTCTCACTTGCCAATATTTCATCAAGCAAACAAGCAAACCCGGTTGAAAGAGCAGAGCAACAGTAATTCCTCCATCCCCGGTGTTCATTCAGTAGTGACATTATACGATCCGAATTACATGCATGTGCCTTAGGGTTATTGTTAGGCCTACACGAACTGTTGTTGTCACATTTAGGATTATCAGAGAACAATATGGACAGGACGACGACAATGATTAAAGATATGAAGTTGACTTGTGGGGTTATGGATAAGTTACATGAACTTCTGAATACATACATATAAATTATATGTACATGTACACTGTAGTTTATTGGATGAGAAACATTTTTTAAAAGACGTTGGGTTGGGAGGCGATTGAAGATTGATAAAGGGTAAACCATATTCGGGGCCGTCTTAACTTAACATCATTACACGCCCCTGGGGAAAGCAAAAAGGATTTCCTTCCCAGTTTCACAAACTAATGTAAATGTGCATGCATGGGGACCCTTGGGCAGCTGCCTAGTGTGCCCGTGCGTTCAGATGGCTCTGTTTGACCATGCTTTCAATTTAACTCAGCACTAAGAAGTATAATATTTATATGTATGCAGTACACGACATGGAGAGCTCGGCAGCCCGTCCAGTCTGAAATGAAAGGCGAAAACAAAAAAAAAATGTCATTTCATGGTTGTCGTCATAATTATGAAAACGCCCACTGGGTGACCGAGATCGTGAGACTGAGAATGAGATTGATCGCGGTCAACACCCGCTCTGCGCTGTCCAGCGTTAGCAGTGTTGTGTCGCATCGGCTAAGTTGGATCTGTGTTCGCCTAACATTGTACAGGTAGCAATAATTATTGTAATACAACTGTACGCGTACTGTAAATTTACTAACACAGCCGCGAAAGGCAATTTTTTGGTTCCAAGCCAAGTTCTCAACTGGTAAATCACTGACTTAACCAAAGTCCCAAACACAAAGGATGAAACACAAGCTGTTACCGCGGGGTTTCTTACACAAGTTTACAGCTTGAGCCGTACTCTCAACCCCTCCCAGTTTCTCCCCCCCCCCCCCACCTTTAGATGGCACGCCTACACGTTTGTTCGGTGAATGAGAAAGATGAGTTTTTAGTTTAATAAAAACCTCGAACATACGAACAAAACTGTGCTTAAGTTTCATTGTTCAGTGAAATGGTTGTAATTTCGAGAGAGCATTATGAATCTATAAGCACTAATTCAAATTGATTCAAACAATTCATGTAGGCTACAGTACAAGTAGATACACGGGCTTATGTGCGCGAGGCCTGAGACATCTAATGTATTATTACATGTATACAGTACATGGCATGGGCGTTTTTGGTTTTTTTTTCAGATTGTGGTCAAGGAGACTATAGGGCCTACCCCTTTAATTATTATTATATTAAACGTACCGGTACTTGTATTGGTAGTGATCTGTTCAATTTACTCAGCAGAACCATAAGATGCCACATTCATGTTGGAGCTTTTAACTTTCATAAATTAAAAACCTTAGTTCTGGAGAGAGAGAGAGTATAGAGAAAGGGGTGGAGCAGAGAGAGACGGATAGACAGTGAGAGAGAGCAAGAGAATTCGAAATGAAAGTAAAACGAATACAGAACACATTTTAATTATTGTTTGATACTTGGGGTGTCCTCAAGTTGAAAAAATACAATGTACATGTAATAAGAAGGCTTGTCTGAAGGATGTATTTTTTATATTATAGTTATCTTTGCATTACATGTTACATGTATACAGTTTATTTAATTTCACTTTGAATTCATTTTTTTTAACCTTAATGTTATTGTAAGTCTTCGCAAAGGAACAACAAATAATGATAAAAAAGCCTATAGCTTTTCAGTTGCATATTATTTGACTTGACCCCAGGTTTAGTTGTTCAGTGGAAGTGCTTGCAATCTATAAATCTGTTACAGTTACAGAAAATTTAATACGTGTAAATTGATAGAACATACCCAGTGTTATCTGGTGTTGAATTTACTGTCCTCCCATTTTCCAAATCAGAGACTGGGTTTACATGTTATTGAATACATTGTACATGTAGTGTACCGATATATATATATATAATATGAAGTTACACGGGAACAAGAGAACGCCAATTTCACATACATGTAGTACATCAGTAGTTCTGCCTCAGGCCACATTCCCCCTCGTGATCCCAGCCAGCCCCCCACCCCCCCCCCTTTCTGAATTATCATCTACATGCAATTCTTTCATCATCATCATTGCCTTTCTCACCCTGGATCAGGGTATAGGCCACCAACAAACACTTTCCATCCCTCTCTATCATGGGCTAGTCTCTTTACATTATTCCAAGTCTTTCCGCTTCGTTGCACATCATTTTCTCTGGCTCTTCTCCACGTTCCGCGCGGCCTTCCTCTTGATCTCTTGCCCTGGGGATTCCAATCCAATACCTTCTTCGCGATGCTGTTTCCTGGCCTCCTGAGAGTGTGGCCGATCCATCTCCATCGCCTCCTACCAATTTCCTCTCTGACTGGGCTCTGTCTTGTTCTTTTCCAAACAATTTCATTGCTGACCTTATCTGTCCATCTGATCTTAAGTAGCTTCCTCAAACATCTGTTGATGAAAACTTGGATTCTCTTTATGCAGGCCTGGGACGCATTCCAAGTCTCACATCCATACAACAGGACTGACTTCACGTTCGAGTTGAATATCCTCAGCTTTGTTTTTAGAGATATATCCTTGGTTCTCCAAATCTTGCTTAAGGATGTGAAAGCTGCCTGTGCCTTTCCAATTCGTGCTTTGACTTCTGCCTCTGTTCCTCCCTTATTGTCAATGATACTACCAAGATAGCAGAAGGACTCTACATCTTCCAGTGGTTGATCTCCTACTTTGACTTGTTCGCTTGGGGGTGCAACAATTTTTAGGACCTTCGACTTCGCAGGATGTATCCTCAATCCAATAGATTCTGAAATTTTGTTTAGAGCTGTAGTCTTTGCTTGCATCTGGTCGTGTGTGTGCGACAATAGTGCCAAGTCATCTGCAAAATCTAGATCGTCCAGCTGTGTCCATGGGGTCCATTGTATGCCATTTCTTCCTCCATTGGTGGTTTCTTTCATAAGCCAATCAATCACCAGAATAAACAGAAATGGGGACAGCAAACAACCCTGCCTAACACCAGTCTTGATATCAAAGCTGTCAGTAAGCTCACCATCGTGTACGACTCTGCAACTTGTCCCCTCGTACATGCTCTTGATAAGATTCACCATCTTCTCTGGGATTCCATAATGTCTCAATATTCTCCACAGCGTTTCTCTATCGATGCTATCAAAGGCCTTCTCGTAGTCAAGGAAGTTCACTATCAGTTGGGAGTTCCACTCTAGCGACTGCTCTACTATAATTCTCAGCGTGGCGATCTGGTCGGTGGTTGATCGATTACTCCTGAAACCAGCTTGCTCCTCACGAAGTTTTGGGTCTGTTGCATTCTGTATTCGCTTGAGAATAATCCGATTGAAAACCTTTCCTGGGATGGAGAGAAGTGTGATTCCTCTGTAGTTACTACAATTGCTGAGGTCCCCTTTTTTTGGAAGCTTCACGAGGTGTCCCTCCTTCCAGTCCTTTGGAAACTTGCCTCCGATCCAAATCCTCGAGAATAGTGAGTGCAGACCCTCTGCAGCCCCAGCAGCATCTGCCTTCAGCGCCTCTGGTGGGATCTGGTCTGGTCCAGCTGCCTTGCCTCGATTTAACTGCTTTATGGCATCATTAATCTCTGCTTTAGTCGGAGGGTCGCAACTGATCGGTAAATCATTTCTTGCGGGTAGAATGTCGGGTGGGTTGCTTGGTGGAGGTCTGTTCAAGAGGCTACTAAAATGTTCTATCCATCTTTTTGCCTGAGCTTCCTTTCCAAAAATAGCCTGCCTGTTGTAATCCTTGACAGGAACTTCCGGTTTTCCATATTTTCCAGCAAGAGTCTTTGTAGTCTGGTAGAGGATCCTCGTGTGTCCTCCTGTTGCTGCCTTCTCTGCTAACATTCCTATGAACTCCTCTTTGTCTTTTTTAATTGATTTTTTGACCTCTTTAGCTGATGCTCGGTACTCTTCCTGGTTACCAACTCTTGAGCTTCTTGTACGACTTGCATTTACCTGTTCTTTTAGGTCTCTTCTTATCCTTATCAAGTCCAGTGATTTTTGACTGATCCATTCCTTGTGTTCCACTTTCTTTTCCCCAAGAACATCCTGACATGTCGATGTAAATACTCCTTTTACCTTAGCGCAATTCTTTCACCGCTATACTATTGCAGTGGTAATTACTGAAGCAAAATTATTAAATAAAATTAATGTGAACTGTGAGTTTGTGATCACTGTTACTATTTAAATTGTTGTATATTAGTAAACAGAACTTTTGACTGTACATATATGTACATAACGCACTAAACACAGTGTACATTCTTTGCCAGTTTGGAGTTCCTCCTCACTCTCTCTCATTTTCAACAATCTGAACAGTGACTAAAAAATAATGATCAGTAACTGAACAAAACACATTGTACAAATGAATACAAATGTTTTTAATGATGATGCACATGCAACTGAACATGATGTTAAACACAGATGAACATTTTTTATACACTAAGTATAGCAATGATGTACCAAACATAACAATGTTTTACCATGTGTGTAGCAATACTATACTATGCACAGCGTTTCCCATGTCGATTAGTAACAGTGTTACATATGATGACATTTGACAGTGACAGTCTATACAAGTGTAGTAATGCTACAAACTTGGGTTGCAATAATGCAATGCAGGGAAAAATACAGCATCAAACAAGCACAAAACTAAAAACCAACTTTGGAAAACTGACACGAGAAATGACATGGACTCTTTTCTCCCTTCTCTCACTCCTCCTGAACACACACCATTTCAATTCTCATAGCAATTTCTCCAGACATACTGTATTCAAAAGTAAAATCCAAAATTCCAGTTCCCACCTCACCTAATATAACAATCAGCTCAACTTCCCATTGCCCCATTCTTTTTTTTGTCTACCAGTTGTCAATAGTTAACTTTTTAACCTCTTCCTGCTTTGCCCCGAACTGTTTTGGGCTAATCTCGCTATAATATCTGCAATGTGCCCGGTACTGTTCCAGGTCTAGTTTGTATGCATTTCTTGAGTGACCATAGGGAGACAATTCCCGAATTATATTGTTTTGTATTTCCCAGTTGGTTCCCCTGCTTATTTCCATCATTTGCGTGTATTTCGAAAGCATGGGATTTATGATGTGTAATTTTTTAGATTTGCTAATTTTGTCCCCTTTTCCACCCGGCATATGAATGAAAATCGCGTAGCAGGCAAGGGGTTAAAAATCCATTCTATGAATGCCCAAGAACAAACTAAATGCCTCCAATAGCACCCTCAGCCTCTAGGAAATGGCCATCAATCACAAATCTATAATTCTGAGTAACGAACGATCGCACCGACTTCAGGAGGTCTCGCAGAGATTTCTCTGCAGGGCTAAATTCAGTGAATCCTTAAGCTGAAGGAAAGTTTGATACTCCATAATGGAGAATCAATTGCCTATTAAAGTGTTATAATGGCAGTACACACATTTAGTTTCTCAAAACTATATAGCCTGCTATTAAAATGCTTGCTGTTATGAAACAACTTACATTCTAACAAAAAATTTAAATTCCCTATCTTATCAATGTCTATCCAGAATTTAAAAAAAAAAAAAAAAAAAAAAAAGGCTCAGCCTGATATAGACAGACATTGCAGCCACACAAGACAATGAAAGGAATAAAAAAAAAAAAAACACGTATGAGTTGTTTAGCTTGACTGGGGGTTAAGGAAATTTTAAAAAAAACAAACTTATAATAAAAAATTTCTAACTCCTAACTCTTGTACAAAGTTAGGAGATTTGGACTAGATCCAACGACTCAAAACTGGGTTTATATCATATTCAGCTTTTAAATTTGATGGACTGCAATGACTTTTGAAAAAATATGCAAGACAAGCTAAGTGAGACATAACATTAAAACACACACTCTAAATCAGAAAATGGTTCACATTTAACACTGGAACCAACCATTTGTCTGATCATTAAAATTTCAACCTCTCTCTATAAAATTCACATACATGATTAAATATTATGTCTAAAACCCTCCCAGGGAGAAAAATTTCATTAAATTACACCTCTGAAATTAAAATCAGCAGTCATCAGAAGAGAATATATGCCTTGGTCCAAAAAAGAGAAGGAAAAAAAAATGATAGAAAATTTTGATCTTCACGCTACTTGACAGTGCTGAAACTTCACTCATCCTCTATCCTTATCCATAAAGTTACTTAGTGACAGGGTCTCTCAAAACAACTGATCTTCCTCTCTTCCATTCCATTTTCAAGCAGAAACTATTCTGTAACCTAAAATACCAAATTTTATTCATACTGCAGAAAGCACTATGTTTTTTCATTTTTTTTGTTTGTTTTTGGAAAGCACAAAAGCTAAGTTCAGCAATTAATCTAAAGAAAAGAAAACACAAAAAAAACGTAGAAATAAAAAAAACCACAAAAACCTTTTTGTTACAAAATGAAGGCATGAAACGATGAAGAAAATTTTCTGAGATTGCAGAGAATACTCAAGGTGAAAAATAGCAAAACCGTCCATGTTCAGTTTTTCCACCAAGGGGAGAAACAGGCCTTTGCCTAAAACTGAACAAGACGCTGAAACTGGTAACGAACGATGACAAGCTGGCAGTTGACCAACAAGAGCTGATGTGTCTGGAATCCCTTCTACCTCATCTTATAGTTGAGAGAACAATTTGCCTCTGATAGTTCCCCACGGAAGTCGATACTGATTGTGAAATCCAGATCTCTCTGCAAAGTTAAAAATAACAATAATTACTGGCAAGAACAAAAAATAAATAATAAATTAAAAAAAAAAAGAATCCATAAATAATGACAATAAAAAAAATATAAATTTACAAGCCAATTCAATCTGACACTATTAGCCACATAAATGATAGGTGTCGGACTAGTGCCAAATATCAAGCAAAAAGCAAAAAAAGGCGGAACTCTTGAGACTTCCGATAGAAAAAAACATCCCGTTTGTGCTTCATCAAAATCAAGGTCCACATTACTCTCTTTTTTCCTGGCGATGCCATTCATTTTCAAGCTTTTTCGCACTTTCGTTCTGCGGATCCCATTTTCGGGAAAAATTGCACGATTTCGAGATTTTGGGAGAGAAGTTTGAAATCAGGAGTTCCCCAAAAAAATTTGGGAAGATTGGCAAGTTTGAATTCACTACTTTTCCTAAAACGTAAGTGCTGATGTCTCTACATTCCATAACTGCAGGGTAGTTTAACAGAAATATATAACAATAAGAATAAGAATAATAAAATGTTCTTATTGATTTTGAAACGTGCTGAATATTGCCATTATCAGGGATGAGAAAATACGAAAATAACTTGACTGTGGTCATGCCGTATGTTCTGAATTCAGAAAGTTCTAGACTTGTAGTTCATAATGCTGAAATATTACAATTATGATGAAAACTCAGCTACACTACTCCAAATTAATTCTTTACTCTCTACTGCGGCAATGCAACAAATACAGCTGCTTCTCTAATGCAATATTGCTGCTCCTCTCTAAGTATATGCTGTTTACATTGCTCCTACTACTTAGGCAATGAGGATGCCCACGACATGATTTGGGCAAGATTTATCATTTGCCGTGGAAAAGCAATGAATTTACCGCTGAAAACTCGCTGATATTCTGGGCAGCTTCTGGGATATCTGTCAAAGCTGTGCACAATTTTCTGTCAGAATTTGACTACTTCATGTTTTATAGGCAAAAATGAAATCTGGGGCAGGTTTTGGCACATGGGAGTGAAGTATGAAGCATCTAAGCGAGGAAAAGGTTAACCTTGCTTGCAGTAAGCACAAGTTTGCTTCACCCCCTCGAGAATATTTTCCCAGGGCCTTATCAGGGCTAAAATATTACCTTCCAAGGCTATACAAAAGCATGAAAGCATGAAAGTGAGAGAAAATGTATTATTTATATTCATTCAGATTTGTTCCACTTTTTAAATCTTTTTTTTTTAAACCCCAGGAAAAATCCAGGCACATTCCATAGCTAATCTAATATCCCCAGGGCTTTTTCTCAAATGTTTAATTGCCAGCGGTTTTCCAGGGATCCTTGGGCTGCACAGGAACCCGGAAAGTAAATGAACAATAAAGTTCCACATGGATGAAATGGACACTTATTTCAAAAGTATTCGATCAGTTAGATCTACAGTAGATCGATTTAAGCTATCTAAAATCTCCACCCTCAAGGCAGTTCCATCTGAACTTATTCTTCACACCATCCTCGATTTTGTTTCAGTTATTGTTGACATACTTTAGCATGTGATGAAAGGTCTAGTCTAGTTCCGGCACTGCAGAGTATGAAACGTTAGGCCGAATCTAGTGTGGCTACGAAATTGAAAGACCGAAAGCGGAAGTGCATCTATTACATGTTTTGCGCACGCCCCCTTCGCATATGGTCGAGTCATCGCTTCCGGCATTCGCAATTTTAGCACCTCGAATCAGCTTCCGACTTTAAAATCATTTTATATGGTGTCAGAAACCTGTTGGAGCTGCTGATGGTCAGAATCTTGGGTCGGAAAATTGATTCATGGGCAGAATCATGAGAATGTGGGAACTTTACAGGTCTACTATGTAAGTCCACTCTAGCCACAGGAAACTTACATTGTTCTGTTTGTTTGGTGTCATGGTGATGACACCATCGACCTCCTCCCCCTTCTTGATAGTCAGGTCGTTTTCGCCCAAGTAGAAGACTGTCTGTTTCCAATGTGTGTAAGGTGCATCAGGAGCTGGCAGTTGAAAAAAAGAAGAAATAAAAGTAGTTTATCATTACATCAGAATGATTGCCATTATGTCTGAGTATCATATATTATGTCAATCTTGAATCAGATATTGCTAGGCAGAAATTGTCTTTGAAGGTCTTAAATATATAAATGCCTGTTTACTGGAAATGCTCAAATATACATGGGAATAATATTCTGAACAACATCTAGTTTTGATTTCTGTCAGGGTAAAAGTTATCAGTATTGGCATGAATTATGAAAAATACATCTATAGGCAGAGGTACTCTTTAGTTAGATGACATGCACAAAATACATCATCCAAGAAATTCAGATATTAGCAATAAATTCTTATGCAGCAAACGATACCTCTTGACCAAGAAATGATCAGAAGGTTGCTGCCAAAAACATTTGTCACTTCGGTGGGGTCTTAACATGATGAACCTGTTCTTCGGTATACCGGTGACATGCTATGCTGTCCACACCCCTGTTTATCAGCAGACCGGTGCACAAAAGTCCTGACATATTCAGGGATGGAACCACGCCACAAAAAAATTTCCTCAACTTTTTCTGTCAAGCGCTTGTCACGCGCCAATGTAAAAGATGACTCAACAATACATAAAGGCATGTCAATATCACAATCAGGAATCTGTCCTTGAGATATGAATAAATGATAAGTATGAATGACATGAGGTGCCACCTTCATCCCATGTCATTTCTCACTTGTCTCTTAATTAACCCTCGTCCCGCGTTGAGTGAACTCGTCCACGTAACGCCCCGTGCGGGGATAGCCAGCGGCCAGTCAGCCGATCGTTCGCGTGTTGCCGATAACCTCGGCGGTCGGGTCAATCGGGTCGTTGTGAACACGTGTATCGCGTATACTTCAGGACGCAATAACAACAATAGTGGTGGATAAATCGTAAGGAACCCCTATGATATTTGGATAAAGTACTTGTGATGATATGCAGTAGGTTTTATTGTGAAATGGAAGGCCCAAATCAAGAATTTTCTGCATTTACATGCCGTTTAACACACGTTTTATCATTTTCCCAAGACCTCTGCGCTTTTTCTGTCCCTAAGTCAGGCCATTCAGGTAAACAAATTATTTTTTAAGCCATTCGCTTCATTTACTAACCACATGTATCGTGACATTGCCTTCTCCCTCCTCTATTACGTAAAGCGTCCACGTACTATGATATATTAGTTTTAGCGAGAGATTTGATTTCCAGTTCCAGGTCGTAGAGCACAGTCATACATGTACTGAAAAGCGGTTTAACCAAAGGAACACAATATCTCTCTAATTACCACATCAAATAAAGACCAAGAACAAAGTCGGTAATTTTCTCCCAGTTTTCCCTGATGAAAAACCTATTGACAGACGCCCTTATGCAGCATGCCCTAATATTACATCGGATTTCATAATTACAGACTTAGAACGGCGTCTCAAATACGCACATGGCCCCTTTCTTCTCATTTCACATGTAGACGACAACCAGCATCAAAGTAAAAGTTTCCCCAAGATTTTCCCCAGTTCAAACTTCAGGCCGTCAGTACTATTACACGAGTATGACGAATAGTTGCATTGTAATAAACGTAATCGGACGATACCATTTTGTTAGATATAGTAGGGGTGGCAGGATAGATAAACACGCGAAAATAGTGTGGAAAAAAACGTGGAAAAAAAACCAAAAACAACGACAGCCTTGGCAACCGAATAAAAGCGCGAGGCGCACCATTGCTATACAAAAATGTGGCCTCCCGCAGGACCCGCGGTTAAGCGTGTCGGACAAAATAACGGCCTCCCGTGTCGCGCGGGGAGGCCAATATAGTGGCCTCCCGCAGGACTAGGGTTAAGACCACACAATCTTAGATCTAGATGGGTTATACTACAAGTTTACATGTTAACTAAAACATATAGCTTATTTATATTACCGGTGATTTTATCCAAATATTTGTTGAACTAATCCCTACCCAATGCAAGGTAGATCTACCTTTGTTTGCTAATCCCCACACCATTCTTTTTTTTTTTTTAACAAACAAGCCAAGATCAAGACAAGCTCTGTTTCAAGTCTAATATTCTAACACAGCCCATAACCTTTAACCTGCCAAGTCACAATTCATCCTGAATGAAACACTAAAACGAAAGGTAGGTCTAGCCACCTAGTCTAGGTCTCAGCTAGATTTTGAAAAACGTGACTCTGACATTACACCTTGTTATCATTGTTGACAAAGTGTCTCTGTGCCTGGTGGCTGGTTCTAGATTTAGTGTAGACCTAGATCTACAGGCTGGTTCTCTACTTTTATCTGAGCGATGCCATGAAAAGTTAAAGACTAGATCCTAGATCTACTATTACAGTAATAAGTACTTGCTGTGAAAATTAAAGACTAGCACTAGTCTTCACTAGATCTACTATTACTATCACTGACACTAGATCTACCTTGAAATATTATCTATTCTTACAGGCTTCACCAGTTACAAATCCAACAGAAAATCACTCATGAGTCACGAAAACAATCACACTCGATGCTTCATCACGTTATCTCTCTTTGAGGATGCTGGATCTATCACTCGAACGCAAAGGCAAGAGCTGAACTGACAGACTGTAGGGTGGCCAAGACCTACACAACGAAAAGTACCCGGGGCTAAGGACTGGAAGTGCCAATATGCTTATTTCCGGCAATCTCTCTTTTAATGCTCTTTTTGTAGTTTTAACTTTTTTGCCAGACCAAATATCGATAGCGCAGGGATAACTGACGGCGGAAAAAAAATTTCGGGACCTGGTTCCATCCCTGCATATTAATTAATTATTTTACCTCGGCTGAGGAGGTTAGGGTATGATCAAGGGAAAATCCGGCAGTCAGGGTTAAAATGTTAAGGATTTTGTCACTTCATAACACTACATGAAACAAAAAGGCAGAAAGTTTTCCAGCTGGATTTTGTAGCAAATAGCAAAGCTGGTTCAATAACATGGATGCCAAAAAGCTGACAATGCCATGGGTGAAAGTGAAATCAAGCGACTTTTCCTGAGGGCAGTTGTCCATTGAAACAAAAATCCCGCAAACACTACATCCAACATTAACTTGCACAAAAATACTTTGGTCATAGAAAAGCAGCACCCTTCAACACTACAAGATTTGCTCTGAGTTGGGTCAGTTGTGACTTTCTATCAATTACTTATGGACCCTGGAAAGGAGGCCAGTCTGTGGCTGCCGTATTTTGTTACTGCTGGTAACCAGCAGATGAAACAAATTACCAGCAAAGCATGAGGATTGCAGTTAAAATTCTGCCATGCTGGACTTTTCTGACCAACCTTCATCCAAGAACGTTCCTACTGATTCAAGATACCTCATGAATAAACCATTACTACAGTTATCAACTTACATGTGGAGAAGCCAGTGCGCTTGTGACATTTGGTGAACTCAATGTTGAAGAAAGTGACCAAGGCATGCAGATAATCATTACGTCGCACAGACAAACGGAAAGGGGCTGTGAAAGCAATGTCACCCTCCTTGACTGTATAAATATCAACTTCCTGTGAACAGAAAAAAAAAAAAAAGGATATATGGAGAAAACACATCCGACTGCAGCAAGCTGACAACTTGACCAAAATGAACAAAATTTAGCTCATGCCATATTTAGAAAATTCGTTTGTCACTTCCCACAAAACTTGCCTTGCTCTAAAGCAATTTTGCATTGTAATATTAAAATTTTATTCATCTGTGCAAGTGTTTGTCTACCTGTCTGTCACACACACTGTTGGAGTTAAAATGCCTGAAGGTACTGAAATTAAACAAGGAAGTATGTCACTGATCTACCAGGAAGTACGGCTACAGTGGGTCTACCACACATATACAATACAGTGGTCATATATTACACAAAAGAAAACATATGAACCCTTTTCAAAAAGTCGGCCCAAAAATGTTGCAATGTACTCAAATTTAAAATAAGGAATGTTCAGCTTTTCTGAATTTCATGTAATCTTTGATAAGATGTTTATTGTTGTTTTTTTATGATCAAGTTAAGAAGATAACGATGTTTGTCTGATAAAGCTGATTACAATGAGTGGTCTCCTCTGTCTCGGTTGTAACTGATGACACACAAACCTACTGACTGTGAAGTATTGATCAGACACAGTACTGGTTTCATTGGCTCTACAAAACTGTTTAATTACTTTAATGGTTACTGTTATGAGATAAAACAAAAATTTACTGAGTTTTAAGAAATTACCCACTGCTTCGTGCCCTGGTGTGTCACTGTTATGACCAACGTAAACAGTGTTGTTCAGTTTCCACAGGAAATACGGCAGGCACTTTTTTTTTTAATCATCTACAATAATTTCTAACTTTACAGGCAATGGCTATATTCTCAACTTACCTTCACTAAGAATGAATTGGTGACAACCTGCTTTGGATCTACGACATCTACCAATGGTTCTCTTATGGCCACATCTCGTATACAACTCATGTTAAATCCATAGACATTGTCCCACCCTGAAAGATAAGGGGGGAAAAAAACGGCACTACAAATCAAGTCACAAATTTCACTGTGATTTAATACCAGTGTCTTTAATCTGGTGAGTATTGAAGTTGTTTATCTAGCCTCTGACTGTCCTCTCTGATTTCAAAACACAACATCTGCAGTTGTTTGACTGTTGTTAGGAGAACAGTTAAAGTAATCTTTGATTCATTATTTTGAAGCTCATTTAATGAGAATTGACCAAATGCAGCCTAGCACTCCCCATTGTTATGCTAACATCATTTCCTTTGATGCCTTACTTCATTTGTTGTTACTGTAATCATTGTAAGATAAAAAGGTCTACATTTCCGCCATACAAAGTGTCATCATAAATTACACAATATTAGCAACAAAAAAAAAACGTGAATTCTGTTATACCAATCTATCACTCTATCCCTCCAATAAATAGCAAAACGTACAAGTTTGTAAACTTACAATTGATTTTTTCATCTTTGTACTGCCTGTCTTCTATAGCAGTGACATACAGAGTAGCTCTGTCAGGGAAGATAAGGCCATCTGGTTTCTGTTCAAACAAAGTACAACAATGAAGAACTGGAATCTTGGTTTATGTATAACTCAAAAAGAGCTGTCATTGCTCTTTTACATCATTTACAATCCACAACATTATGATGAATAAATTTCCAGCTGTACTCACATCTCTCCCATTTCACACTGCAATGCACCTTAGATGCAACAATGAAGTCTGTACTCGATTCTTTCCTTCTCCAATCAAAATTTCTGCTCAACAAGGTAAGACATGCATACGAGATCAGCCTCTCAAGACATAATCCCAATATTATGATTATATTTTCTAAAATATGAAAGGAAAGAAAGGCGCTTGCAGTGTTATGAAAATGACAAAGGGTCTGCAGTTTATATCTCTCCCACTCCACTTGGGATTATTTTTCATCTCAAGGGAAATCAAATAAATGTAGTCCTCTCAGTTCCCTCTCACCAGTGTGATGCTTGGATGAACCAATCGATGGAAAGATGCTCTGGTTGCAGCATTAAATTTCAGGCATTCATTCAGACTGCTGTGAGCATCCATTTTTCTCTCATTAAAAATTATTCAAACTTTTGACAATTCAGATTTAACAAAACAGGTTCAAACTTATGCCAGTTTAGAGTGCCATGTAAAATCAAGAATGGTACTTTTTCTTTACATCATTATACACCAAGCTGCTCTTATAAATTTACAGGAAAACAATAAACAGAGAACCAAAATCAATGGGTTTCTATTCCTGGCTTCAAGTCTCCCATGTTCTCGTTTTCATGTGTGCAGCAGGAGAAAGAATGTAATCGTAGATTTTATAATTGTTGTAACAGTTGAAGTAATTTGCAGCACGTTATGAATGGGAATAGTCAGATTATATAAACTACTTCCCTTTAAAACGAAACTGTTACAACTGTTATTAATAAAACACAGGATCCGTCGAACAATGAATACTAAGTTTATTTATGCACGGTATGAAGAAAATGAACGGTATCCACAATGCTGCTTACGCCTTGTAGGAAGGCACCAGAGGAACATGAATCTGCGCACACACTCACTTGCATGGCTCTTATATACATACTACATAGCTGCCAACTTTCAAAAACCTAAAAACAGACTCCTGATATTGTACCAGACACTGACACCCCCCCCCCCTCCCAAAACACTGAAAAATCATCATTTCCTCACTTTGTTACAATATGGAATATTATTCTCTTTACATAGGCCCAATGTAATACAGCATAAGATTTTAAGAAGCAGAAAACATTTTGCTTCAAATGCTAATACATGTGTTGTTATCACCACTGTTTCTGTTTCTAAATAAAGAACTGACTATTATGATATGAGCTGTCCTCAGAATTGTATAACTCTTTCATACTAACTTGTTCTGGCAGTATTGAACAATGTCAGACTTGCCTCCATGTGACTTGTGAAATTGGAAGTCACGATAACGTGACTTCACAATGCATTTATTGGACAAGTTTGATGTTGATGCAAAAGGAAATTCCTTTGAACATTTTGCACTAAATTTCGACTCACGGCTTCATGACTCATGAGTTGGATAGAAAAGACGTCCGATTAAAAATAAAATAAATCTACCCATTATCGCAAATCATGTTAGGCATAAAAGATGACGGATGTAATAGAAAATCTAGAACTGAAGCCACTTCACAAGCCATGTCCATATCGTTCTAGAACTTTTTCTATTGTTTTACCAGCTCACGGGCTCTAGATTTCGATTTCTTACGTCGCTGAAACACCCGTACGGCTGAGCCTAGGCCTAGTTTATCCGTGATCGCCCATTACGTTCAAGATTCTAAAAGACGGCCGATCTAGATCCACCGGGAGTTACCACCGACAAAGATGATCGTAAGCTATGTAAAACGGGAAAAAAAACAAGAAAACACCAAAAAAAGACGTAACAGCGAAATAAAACGTAACCTCTTCACAAAATGTGTCCACTGTTCCTACTCACTGACCGCCATCGTTTACGATACAATACGCGTGACCTACACAACGTGCTTACGTACTCGAGCTTGATGAACGGCCGAAGCGCGCGGACACGGGCGAAGGTGTATGCCGTGATAACTTATTATGCAACATTACTGTTGCTTGGTTGAGCGGGGCCATGGCGGGGATACAGAAGTTATCGCGAGTTAGGGCATACGCAGTACGGCCAGGACACGGTACAGTAGGGCTGTGTTTACGGTTGCGCCCGTTGAATCGCTAGGTCCAGCGCTATTAGCGGTAGGCCTAGATACAAAAGTTACGGTTTTTTTTTTCTCCTCTAGAGTCTATATGTTTTCTACGTATAAATGGGGAAATTCTTCAAAAACGTAATTTTCACCACAAAAACGTATTAACGTACTGGAACCAAAAAAACGTAGTAAATACGTATTTTACGTACTGGTTGGCAGCTATGATACTATAGAAAATTCCTGAACCAACCTGACCACCTTGCTGACTCGACAATGATCCAGTAAGTTCGGTAGACGCACAAATCATCCAATCAAACAACAAAATGTCATCTAGCGACACCATCTCAAGGCCACTTTTGCGTAAATAACTCTCTCTGGAACATTGTGGAATGTACCACAGCTGTCGATACATGTCAGACCTAGGTCAACATGCCGCGAGAACATCACAGGAAAAAACTCCTTACAAGAAGGGGTGAGAAAGGCTTGCCGACGGCGAGCGATCAAAGAGGGGGGCACGACACAGGTATAGACAAGACGGGCCAAACTCAGCTATCGTCGCTGTGAATAACAAGCGGAAGGGGGAGAGAAGGTGGCCTTCAGACGCTACATTTGTGCTCACACACTGCACATGAGTTCCCTCACACCCCCGGAGCCCCGAACAACTAAAAAGTGTCCAGGATTAATCAACTTACCAGCCATTTATCCCTGGCAAAGATGACTGTGTTGAGCATGGACTCATAAAACAGACAATAGCCCATCCACTCTGAGATTATGATGTCTACTTTATCTATATCTGGTGGCATGCTGACCTCCTCCACTTTCCCCCTGACCAGGCTGATGGCTTTGGAGTAAAAAATAACATTTAACTTACAACCTTATACAAAATAATGAAATTTCCAATTTTGACCAACTGTTTAATAATATCATTAACAAAAAATGAAATATTCTAATTAAGATTCTATATATACACTAAAGAGCATTATGAGATTACTCCATGAGAGTCCTCCCTAAATGTTCCACAGATGTACCAATCATGATCATTTTCAAAGAGCTGGAAAGAAAGCCATAAAATAACCATTTTTTTTCTAATGTGATGAGTTTAGTCAGTTGCTTACTTTTTTCAAATCCATTGGCAGCAACAATTTTCTCAGCATAGTCAATGATACTTGAACACTCAACCTGAAAAAACAAAAAATACCATTAAAGAAAGTTTCAATTTCAGTAGAAAACCGAAGCATGGCGATATTTTAAAATTTGATTCTATGGCGAAGAGCTATTCACAGAATTCTGAACTCTCCCATGAAAGACACCCCGGTTATATAAATAATATATATATTATTAAAGCCTGATATGGGTAGACAATGTGAAATTTCCAATTTGTCAAATGCTTTTTTTGCCCCAATCCTTCCAATATTAATAAAAAATTTGAAGATACTGAAGCAGAACTTTTTCAAACTGTCAACACTGCCCCTTACAATACTTCACCCATGAAAATACAGTGGAACCTGCTGAAACCAAAAGCAGACAACAAGAAATTTCTCTTTTATCTGAAAGATTTCTATGGTCCCGCCATAATCCTTCTACATTTCTTATAAGCTTACATCTCTTTACACATAAAGAAAATCACACAAAAACCTTTAAAAAAAATTTTCTCTACACTTACTCAGTCGCGCAAAGATGCTATCTCAAAACTTCAATGCCTTTGATGAGAAATAAATTAAGCCTGTCTTGTTTATTTCATGCACCGCTATATGGGGCTACTTGATGGGGTTGCGGGGAAGAAGGGGAGACGATATAAGACTTACAGCCTTTGAACTGGCCAATGAGGAAACCAGACAGCAAGGCGCTACTACGGCCAGAGTTTTTTTTCTTCTCCCACCAGTCACCCTGAGGTCTCACCACTCCTTAGGCCATTACTACATAAGTGTCATGGCCAGTCACGTCGACTACAAAACACTGACTGATAGCAATTGTCCAGTACTTCAAATACATTATAGTGTCGACACAACCACCCAGCTTGTCTGTATTTTTAGGCTACTCTAAATAAAGGCGCATCCTGTTCACTTACATATTATATGCATGCAAACACAAAGAGTTTGACTGTTGGATACAATACATCAAGGGGAGCAATAAACCAAAATTACCAAGCTGTCTTATCACTTCCCTTTTAAGAGACTAAAAATGGTGATTTTAAAACAATTATATTTTAATAGTGTTAACACGAAACACAATTGTTGGTCCCCTGAATTTCGGTTTAAGAAAGTTCCACTGTATAACCAGTAAGAGTAGCCATGCATTGATGTCAACATATGACACAATACCTGACACATTCTTCCACAACACATTAAATCTCTTCTATGGGAATATTATAAAACAAAATAATTTAAGCATCTGACCGTATTTTGCTTTTAAAGCTCACAAAATGTAACAAATAGCAAATCCAACCCAATGCTGATGGCTGCAAATCAACGCATTTCAAACAGCAATGGCAAACAAATTTACATGAATCATTCACATGATTTGAATACTGTTTGCAGTTTAAGTTATGGAATAAAAAGTAATAACACAAAAATAACTTTATTCAGAAGTACAAATACATTATGAACACAGGGTACATTTACTGCATATGCTACAACTAGACTGAAGTAGGCCTAACGGTTAGGCATAATGTTTATATAACTGTCTCAATCAATAGTTACTGGAACATAAAGTGGAAATATAATAATAAATATGCAAGAATGTTGCAATGCAAACTTTTTTTTTTCAAAACTTTTCAGCAAATTAAATAATAATAAAGTTCACAGGTGGGAATTGGAAAAACTTCAGACAGCTGAAAATAGATCAAAACAGGCCAAGACCTAGATATAAACCAGCATATTTCGAACTTTTATAAATACCTGATGATTCCTGAGTATACACATAAATGATGAAAAATTTACAAGGGCTGAGGTCAGCCTTGAGATGGGCAATTCCCACCGATGATAATTGCAAACAGAATCTGATTTTATAAATATAAATAAAATGACTCTTTGCCTGAATGAAAGAAAACCTAATACGTTCATATTCTCATTTTCTATTTCCAATGTGGCAGGAACAGGACATAAATACAGACAAAAGAATTTACACAATTATCATAGGCTGCCAAATCAATTTCAGTCTGGCACAGGATTACTACTAACAATACATTCTGCATGGTACATGCAGCTGCTCACCCCAATAACCCTGCGGGCGCCAGCTTTGGCAGCAAACATACAGAGAATGCCTGTTCCACAGCCCACATCCAGCACAACTTTATCTTTGAACAGATGCTTGTTGTAATACATCGAGTTCCTGTATGTCAAAGTGCGCACTTCATCCTTCAACATTTCCTGCAATCAAAGGATTCAAAGATGATAATAGATAAGACACGACAGTGTATTCTTCCCACCTCTTCAAGGGAAATAATCAATTGGTGCTATTACTATTCTTGGACTCCTCGACTCAGCACCACCCAACCTCTACACCTGCCAAGCTAATCAAAGAGCACCGTGTTGTTAATCTTATCTTCATGTCTCATTCTGCTGCTAAACAAGGCTATCATTTTGTGATTCCACTAAGAGGCAAAAAGACCAGAAGAACAAAAAAAAAAAAATATGATATAATTTTTCTTAATGCATTATTAACGCTCACACTGCGCGCAGCGCCTTAAGCCTGCTGCCCGGTCAGTGACCTTACTCACGGAGAATCTTATCTGGGGTCACTGACCCTTGCCGCTATACGATGACCACACTACCACTGTCCACATGGTTCGATTTTTATTGATCGGTATGAAAACATTCGCTGCTATGCCTTATCACGCTTGATAATGAATTAACCAGCAAAACCTTAGTCTGTCAGTTTCTAACCAATGATCTGACATATGATTTCAAACTGACAGCTGTAGTTTTCGTGAAAACAAAGCGTAACTAGCCACGCCCTCCCAAGCCCTACACAAATGGTTTCATCCTGATTGACAGATACTAAAAAATAAACCAATGTGGACACTTCGGGCAAAGATCATTTCAGAGCTTGTTTCTGATTGGTTCTTAGATACAGAAAACTCCAGATGGTGGTCAGGCTTCTGAGAAAATGAGATAATATTGCAAATTTGTTGAGCAACAGTTCACATGTCGATGTTACATCTTTTGAAAGTGTGGGGAGAGCCTTTGAAAGCTTAGTCTTTGTGATTCCGACCAGTGGTTCGCTGGTTAACATGTCCATGTCACAATGCCTTTGATTTAGAAGAGATACAGTGAACAATAAGTTGGCGGTTATGTCTCAAAAAGGTCAGTGACCCGACGCGTGAAAATACGACTTGCGCGTGGCATGGTCAGCTTGACCTTGCCGACTAAACCCGCCTGTGCGGAGTGAGCGCTTGGGAAGTCATACCAACATTCGCCGCCCTGCGTGAGGGTTAAGATGAGTTAAAATACCTACCTCATGAATACCAAAGTGTGCATAAGAATCAAAGTAGTAATCCTTTGATGTCATTTCATCTGCAGCAACATGCCCATTACTTGTGGCATCTTTCACTGGCCCATCTGTCTCAACCTGGGCATTTGTGTTCATGTCACAAGTGCTACTGCTGGGAACGGACTGTGATATCATGAAAAGAGAAACATGAAACAAAATAATGTGAACATGATGATGGTAACTACAGTATACTATAATGAGAAAAGCATCTCTGTGGTACAGCCAGAAAAGTCAATGATGTTGAGCAAAGAAACTGAAAAAATTAGTCACACTGAATTCCTAGGTGACAGTTGACAGCCACTTCAAAGAGGCCAAAGCATCACACAGCTACACATTTACTGTCCAGGGATGGAACCAGCCCACAGAAAAATTTCCTGTCTGACAAGTGTAAGCGCGTGCCATGCGAGAGTATAAATGATGGCTCAACAATACATAAAGGCACGTCAATAATACCATCAAGTATGAATGACATTTAAGGTGCCATCTTGATCCCAAGTCACTTCTCACTTGTCTCTTATTCCTAAGACCACACTTTCTTAGATCTGGATGGGTTACACAGCAAGGTTACATGCTAACCAAAACAGAAAACTTATTGCTGGTGACTTTATCAAAATATTCTGTTACTAATCCCTACCCATTGGAGGGTAGATCTAATTATATTTAGTAAATCTTCTTCCCCCCCCCCCCTTTTTTTTAAAAAACAAACTAGATCTAATTCAAGTCTAATAATTCTAATTAACACAGCTCAAAATCTTTAACCTACAAAGACACAATTCATTCTAAATGAAACACAAAAAGAAATCTATATTTTGGTAACTCGAAACTTTGGTCACCTAAGACTCAGGAACCGCATCACACTCAGGCTTCAAACATTGCACAACAGCATTATATCAGTGCGAAATTAACATGGGCTATATTAGAAATTATGAAATATTCAGGCTTCTACGCTTCATTTTTCATTGTCTGGCCATCATTTAGATCTATTTCGAGTCATGGCTCACCATTCCATTTTAAGGTTTCGTTATCACTTCCTGCGATGTGTTCACTATCAAACACACTAACTGACTAACCCGTGCGCCAATCATGCTATTGTACGGGATGCACAGGGTGTCAACTCACAAAGGCAGAGCAGTAAGACTTATTTAAAGACAAACAAACAAAAATAAAATAAACAAATAGGAACAGGCAAGATGAAGCAGGTCCATAATAATCACCCAGAACTAAAACTATATTCAAACCGTTTTATCCCGGGCAGGGCCGGGGACCTCAGCTAGTGCATATAGCTAGACGAGATCTTTTTCTATTTCTAGGTCTAAGCTACATTTTGAAAAAGGTGCTTCTGACATTGTGCCATGCTGACATCTCTTTATGCCTGGCTCTAGATTTAGTGTAGACCTAAGTCTTGAGTCTAGTTCTCTACTTTTATTTGAACGATGAAGTGAAAAATTAGACTATTATCACTATCTTGAAATTTCATCTCACAGGCAATAAATCCAACAGAAAATTATTCATGATGCACGAAAACGGTCAAACTTGATGTTTCATCACACTATCTCTCTTTGCGGGTGCTGGATCTATCACTCAAATGCAAAGGAAAGCCGAACTCACAAGACTGTCGCTTGGGCTAGACCTACACAACGGAAAGTACCCGAGGCGAAGTCGGAAGAGCCAACTTGCAAATTTCCGGTTATCAGTTTTTTCCGGCAATTGCTCTTTTAATGCTCATTTCGCATTTTAACTTTTTTTTTTTGCCGGACAAAATATCGATAGCGCGCGCATAAATGACACCGGGATAAAAAGGGCTGCCATTATCTGCAGATACTGCCGAGGTTTATCCGCCGATAATATTGGCGATACTGCCCAGGTTTATTCACCGATAAAGTTG
This sequence comes from Onchidella celtica, assembly GCA_963931925.1. NCBI lineage: Eukaryota > Metazoa > Mollusca > Gastropoda > Systellommatophora > Onchidiidae > Onchidella > Onchidella celtica. The sequence continues at coordinate 34,924,088 of OZ007575.1, read as the reverse complement.
GCGGATACTGTGAAGGTTTATCCGCCAATATTAGTTTATTACTGGCAGATACCAGAGAATATAGATTTATATCGACGGCGCCCCAAGCAAACCCCGTAAACCCCAATTTTGGACCCCCAACTTTTTTCCGCTAAACAGGTTCGTTACATAGTCCCCCATATACAAGTAAAAATATTAAACCTCAAAAATGATTAGAAGTTAATTAAAACGCATCTTTGCAAACCTCTCAAATCTCCACCTCGTGTACTTGCTCTGATCGCTGAGCGAACCTCGCAAGTCTCCAGTGAGACGGCCGGCCAGGTGACACGGGCCACCGCTTTTCACCTGTAATGCGAGATCAATGTCTTGCGTAATCCATAGTCAATGCCCACGACATGGCCACACGCCCTCGGTCATCCCAGGTGCGACTAATCCACGACACAACTGTTGTGTGACACTCTTATAGACCATTAAATTGATATCTGTCAACCAAGTCGGACGCTTACATTGTCAATGACGGAGAGCCCGTAAAGGCTTGATTTTTTTTTTTCTTAGCATACTAATAATTATTGTAAGTTACATGAAGTTATATTAATATACTGGCACTTTAAATTCCTGCCTTCCCAATTTCCTTCCTTTCTTCATGTCGACCATATCCCTCTCGGTCATTTGACTCCCAAATTCACACATTGGTAGAGATGGAGAAAGAAAGAAAGAGACAGAGGAAAAGAATAGGAAGGGAAAGGGAGTACAAGGGGTTGACAGGAAGATTATAAACATGATGATGATGAACACCTCCGCAGACACACTGCAAACTGTTTAGTTTGAAGACGATTTCTTAATAAGTTAAACAATAAGAACCTAAAGGGAGTACTTTTTTTTTTTTTTTTTTTGAAATCAACTCCTCAGTAAAATCATAGTTGTTCATTATAATAGAAGAGTGAAACAATCCCATCATGTTTATCCACCCCTCCCCTTTTCTGGGTTAGGTCAGCGAGAGTGGTTGAGACTCAATACAGGTTAGGTAAGAGAGTGTCAACTCCGGTGAGCAAGAAAATGTGTTGAACATGGAGACGGAGTGTGGACACAGTCTGAGAAGATGCATGGTCCAGCATGTCATCACTTATACTTTAGAATGATGCCACATGGATAATGGTATTTTCTGAGTTCCATCTCCCTATTTGCTTACCCTATAAAAGCATGATAGCCAAATGTGGCCACATCATTTCTGCTTTAGACTGTCATGGAGCCGTTATCCAGAGGTTGCATGCTGGTGGCTTTGAGCCAAAGGCAAAATCTACAAGCAAGGCGCAATTCACCTCCTTCTACACACTCCTCATCAGCCAAAAGGAAGAAACGGAAGATACAGAGAGGTTAGACATGTCGGCCATAGTCTCTGATGTCATTGACAAGAATGGCGAGCTGATGGACCTATCTATAGACTCTGTGCTCCTTGACCCAGACGTCTCATTTACAGAATTGGCCAGGAAATTTGACCAGAAGAATGAGAACTTACTTCAGCACTCTAATGCATGGCAATTCCAAGCAGGAGACCCAGTGCTGCTCTCATGATATAAAACAATGCCGTCACACTTCAGGGAACCATCAGTACCATCATCATCTCATGAGGTGGTGCCATCTTCATCCGCAGAGCCAGTGCCACTCACATTTACAGGAGCAAACCCTCCTCCCCTTGAGCCATCACCATCCTCAACTACAGTGGCAGTGTCATCTCCATGTTTAGACGCCGATTTACCCCCACCGCCAGACTGGATGCTGTTACCTGACTCAGAACTACCAAGCCATTAATCAGAGCTGCCTCCACCCCTTGATTTTGCTTCCTCGTCCTCAAAGATAGAACTACCACCACCTTTAGCCTCCAAGTGTGCATTTCCTCAGCCAAGTTCCACTTCAGACAGCCCTGCGCCAACAGCATCCAGCACTACTGAAACTAGTCTGAAACTGTGTACAGACATGCAGAAAGTTCTCTATGTCGCCTAAAAGGAATCACAAAAAGGTGAAGCCTACTGCTAAGCCACGCAGAGTCCTTGGAGAGCGTTGTAAATGTAAAGCCGACTGGAAAAACTGCAATGATGTAAATGACGCTGACACGATGTCTACATTTGACGGGTTCAGGGCTCTTGGATCCTGGGAGGCTAAAAGATTGTTTGTCAGAAACCTGGTTACTGTGATCAAGCATGATGAACATAAAACGGTCTTCAAATATTTCCTTCAAACTGGTGACAAGAGGACAGACGTTTGCAAAGTGTTGTTTCTCAGCACCCCGGCTGTTGGAGAATGGTCTTTGACGAACTGGTGCCTAGTACAAACTGTAGTCACTCCTGAAAGAACGCGTCGAACATGGCATGACCGTGGAGTGGAACAGATGCGCTACTGTCAAGAGTTTTTGCAAAAACTCAATAAAATGCCATCATGTTACAGTAGGAAAACGACCACCAAACAATATCTATAGAGACAGTTTCATTCACTCCAGAATGTCTTCAGCGCCTACACAGAAACCTGCATCACTGATGGTGTGGCACCTTTATCACGACAAGCATTTTCGAAGATATTCAACAGCAGCAATATCGGTATCTTCCATCCATGAAAAGATCAATGTGACACTTGTGTCGCCTATGAAAAAGGCGATCTAGAGGAAACTCTGTGGAATGCTCATCGACAAAAGAAGACAAAGGTTCGGGAAGCAAAGGCTCAGAACAAATATTTGGCCGAGAATGACCAAGACATTTTGCTATTTCCACTGGACCTGCAAGCAGTTCTCCTGTCTCCTGCATCCAGAGCGTCGGCAATGGACCTTAATGATGGTCCTGATTTCACAGAAAGAATTAAATAAAATTTTCAACTAGATAAATTCATCCAATATTATATTTTGTCTATTTGCAGTGTTAAGAAGTTCCTGTAAGAGTTTCTATGGTACCAGTGCTTAAAATATGCATGTCACCTTTTGCTTTCTTCTCCTTTTCCTGTAACAAAATGAATGTGCTACTGTACTTTGAAAAAAAAAAAACTTACAAAAAAAAGAAAAAAGCAACCAAAACAAAACAAAACAAAAAACGGAAAAAAAAAAAGCCTCAAATTTCTTTTCTGGGACCAGTGATGATATAATGAGGAAGACTGGTCAATCTCTGATTCTGAGGTCTGAACCCTATTGACTGATGTATACAATAGGCTAATCACTTTTTGCCACCTGTCAGTCTTGTGCGTCTCGGGGAGTCCTATCAACACCCACAGGCAACGAATCTCGCGCCGAGCTGGTCACAGAGTCGGCGGACCGAGAAATCTGCCTCGAGCAAAGCTCTTAAACCCCCTTTGAGAGGTTCGCTTAGACTAAGCGACAGCAAAACTCGGATCTCTTCAAAATGATAATTATCGTTACTTGTAATGGTACTTGCCATCATATACGTATTTGGCATTGCTTAATAGGTATAACATCGGACATTTAGTCCATTTTATTGATTAGGGTTGCCGCAATTCAGTTTTTTGTCTCTCCTGTAAAATTTTCTGAAACTGCCTTACGAGGTTTGCTTAGAGCACCGTCGATATATAACAGCTATACTCTCTGCAAATACTGCCTGGGCCACCAACACTATCAGCAGATGCAGCCTGGGCTGGCAAACATTATTGGCGGATACTGTCGGGTTTATCCGCCAACATTATCCGTGACTAAAGCTCGGGTTTATCTGCAGGTATCGGTGTTGACTAATTACAAAAAGAAGAAAAAACAACAAATAAACTGGATTTATTCCCTAATGTTGTTGGATATAAAAAAAATTACGAAACAGATTGACTGCTGATAAAAAAGACATAAGAAAAAAAAACCTACCCTGCTGAGAACCAAACTACTGTCCCCTGATTGTCAGGTGAAGATACCAAAAAAAAAAAAATTTGATTTATTCCCTGCTACTGTTCTTGGATTTAAAAAAAATTTGATTCCTAATAAAGACAAAAAAACAAAAAACAAAAAGTGCCCTGCTGAGAATCGAATCATGGCCCCCCTGACTGACAGGCATAGATGCTAACCACTACACTACTCACTACTGAGAACCCCTAGTAATTGTGAGGGCATTCTTACTAAACAAGCACGACTAAAACAAGAAACCCATATCTACGAGTAAGATCTGAACTTTCGTATGTGTCCATTGGGCGATTCCAAGCAAGTAGGTCCTGAGGTCAAAATTTTCAAATTGGGTTTATAACCGTGTCCATGGTTTTAAATTACAGGTAAAAGACTCTAGGTTAAAGGTCCACATTAATTTTTCGAGTTTTAGAAGGTCAAGGTCGTTATTTTATTCGTTATTGAGTGTTAGGTAAAAATTGCCAGAATTTCACTTTCGTCCAGAAAGTAGGTGCATGTTTTTAAACATCTGCTGAAGTTCCTGGTTTATAATTAGGATGCATCCTTATTGACTACGTGATAGCCCCTTTATAAAGGAACAATAGTACACCAATTTTGTTGGACTGGGTGTTTTAGTATTGACAAAATTTTAGAAAACAAATGAGGTTCGTTTGTCACGCCGTAACGTTTTTTTCCCTTTTTTTAATGTATAAACTTAGAAACTTAAAAAATCAAAATACCCTTCGAACTGACTTATGGCCAGGATATGAGATATACACAAACCTAATTTAAACAAAATTGGTTAAAAAATAAGAGAGCTGTCAATGATTGAAACAGCGTCACGCCGTAATGTTACGGCGTGACAGGTGATTGTCAATCTGGTGAGTGACAATATATCCATGCTTAATTTCACTACATCAAACTTGTTTTCCAAAATCAATTTAAAGACATTCCTGGCTCACATAGATATATGTTTGAAGTCTTTGAACTAGAAAAAAATTGAATATGTGTGTATTTTGTGATAATGAATGATAAAATTTATGTTAAATATTTTTTTTTTATGAGCTGTTTTGGCTGAATAGATGGAAAGAATGTGGTAACAAGTAGATTTTGCAGAAAATTATGCTATTATACACCAAAACGAAATCCAAAGTGCTCATTGGAGCCATGAACAAGTGTCACTGTTTACAATTTGTGCATGGATTAACAGCTCCTGTGTCTTTGTAGCAGATGATTTGAATCATGACAAAGTAGCCTCTGTCTTTTTTATCTGAAAATTAATCACCACACTGCAAACTGAACACAAAGAAATTGAACATGTCAGCATATTTTCAGATGGTGCCGCTTCCCACTTGAAGCAAAAAATTTGTTCTCTCCTATCTTACTATATTGAAAAATGAGCTGAAAGTGTATCTGTCCTGGCATTTCTTCGCAGCGCCTCGTGGAAAGGGTGCAGTGGATGGCATTGGGGGGAGGGGGTGAAAAGGAGAGTCTGGATTTCAAATTTGGCAGGGCAGGTTGTTTCAAATGCAAAGGACTTTTCAGAAGTTGCCAGTGAAAGGTCAGTGATAAAGTCATTTTTTATGGCTTCTGAGGATATCAGAGCATCAGAAGATAGCCTATCTGAAATTTGGGGAAATGTGCAACCAATTCCCCAAACACAAAATACACATTTTGTCAAAGCTCTCCAGCCGTTTAAAGTTGCGTATTCTCTCCACAGTAAAAAAAACAAACTGTTACTAGTGTTAGCACACGTCTTCAAGCCTTTTCAAAGCAAGTCTATATCTCATGAATCCACTTCTGCTGAAAGAAATTGGTGATTTTGTTGTGGCCAAAATCTCGAACCAAAAACTTTGTAGCTCAAGTGATTGAGAAACCTGAATTCTTTATTGAAGTTCATTTTTTGAAAACTGGAATTAATGCCCAAACATTTATTATAAATGAAAATGATGTGCACACTGTTGAAATGCAAGATATTGTGAAAGTTCTACCAACTCCAACCTTGAACAAACGGGGTCACTATTTTTTATTTTTTTTTGCTTTTTACTATGTTCATGTTTTACGTTTATTGACGAAAGAGTTTTTACGAGTTACATAATTGCACAAATACAAAAAGCCTTACAAATTTTTTGTTAATAAAATTCAGATTCCTAAAAATGAAGAAAAACCAGGAACAGTACACATTGTAATCTTTTTTTTTTTTTTTGCTATGTTCAGTTGATTTTTTGTACTGCCACGCCGTAACGTCACGCTGTAACGTCACGCCGTAACGGTCACTTTTATCCTTCTCTCATAGAAACTTAAAAACCATTAACTTTGCTACCATTATGGTAACTTAAGTTTGTCCTTTTACCCATCACATATGTAAAGATGGGACCTCAGGTCCATCTAGGGGACGTGAATTTTACAACTAAAGTTTATGACCAAAAAAAAAAAGGGCTTTTTCGTCACGCCGTAACGGTCAAGGGTTTGACCATCTCATTAACTTTTGATTTTATTTCTCTTGGTGCCATCCTGTACACAATAAATCCTAGTTTATTAGTGTGTAATTTTAAGTCTGTACTGTTAGTACAAGCATCTTAGAACAGCTTGGCACCACCAGAAGAATAACACCTGAAATAAATAAAAGAAGACTTGCATACATCGGCCACGCGGCCCGAAACAAAAGCACGGTCCTTATGATATCAATCCTTCAAGGAAAGACAGAAACAAAGAGAAAACAAGGAAGACCACCCATTACATATCACGATAACATCAAGAAAGTCAGCCAGCTGGAAATAAGTGAACTAACTAGGAAAGCTAAGGACAGGATTGGGTGGAGGAGATTTTGTCGTGACATCCACTGTAGCAGCTAACATCGATGACGATGAAGCCGACAGGTGACTGTTAGTGTTACTGATAATCCTTCTAGAAAAGACAAAAGGCAAAAAAGTACCCTTTTTTGTCACGCTGTGACGCTTGGAATCGCCCCATTTTAATCAATAAATTTCTATTTTTACTCAGAAAAACCTCTCCAATTTCAATTATGCCATTGTTTTCAACATGTGCGCAATACGAACGTTGACTGGGATGAACGGAACAAGAGAGGAAGACAGAGAAATGCTTGAATCAGGGGAAATCACTCGCAAATACAGAATTTATGTTGGCGGATAAAAAAATCCTAGGGGAAATTTTATCCCACAATATCGGCAGATAAACACTTCGGAAAAAAAATTAAGGACCTCCAGAATTTCCTGAACTAGTTCCATCCCTGACTGTCTGTAACCAAAAATTAGGCATTTAATTTCACACTTCATTTTCCTTCATCAACACAAAATAGCATCGCAGAAACAGAATTTGTATTTCAAGACTTAAATTACAAAATCATATTCAACATCTCTGAAAATGAATAATTTAAGTTGGAGTTTGGAGAGCCTAAAAGAGTAGAAAAATAAATTCTGAGCCCGCACCTCCCCCCAAAATTTGAATGATGTTGGATATTATTATTTATTAGAGTCTATAGCTATAGATTCTAGATCTACCCAAATTTGAGCCAACTTGATCTTGTTGATGTAATCTGTTTTCGGTTGTTTTTTTTTACGCTGTGGCTATTCTTACGGCAGCCTACCAACTTACCTAGGCTATATTAGTCCATTGTCAGATTGATATGTAACGACGTGAGGGTCTAGTCAGTTTGTATCATCGAGGCCGTAGGCCGATGTTCTTCTGGGCAGTAGTCAGACTGACATATCAGTGTGAGCCGCCGGAGTAGCTATGTATTGTTTTCACTCGGACTATAGAATGCATTCGGAAGTCCTTCTTAGAGTTAACGAGTGAAAACAATACATAGCTACCCCGGCGGCTCACCCTGATATGTCAATCTGACTACTGCCCAGACAAACATCGGCCTACGGCCTCGATGATACAAACTGACTAGACCCTCACGTCGTTACATATCAATCTGACAATGGACTAACAGTTGGTAGGCTGCCGTAAGAATAGCCACAGCGTTTTTTTTATCATGTAGCCTAATCATGCATATCACTGGTCAACATATAGATTTTGCAGAGCACAGAGAAGTAAGAATTCAGAGCATCCTGACCACTTTGAAGTCATATTTACTTACAATTCTGAATTCTTGGCGCTTTTTCGGTTGTTAACACCCCTCCCCAGTTAACGGAAGGACTTCCGAATGCTTTCCATAGTCCGAGTGAAAACAATAGGCCTACATAGCTACCCCGGCGGCTTTCCCTGATATGTCAATCTGACTACTGCCCAGACGAACATCGGCCTACGGCCTCGATGATACAAACTGACTAGACCCTCGCATCGTTACATATCAATCTGACAATTGACTATTAGAGGTAAGTTGGGGTGGGAACAACCGAAAAAGCGCATATTTCTTTACGGATTTTCTCTTTGTTTCAGTTTGAGAGGGTAAAGATGAGAGGCCGGGATTAGATTAGACTAGATCTAGAGTCTAGATCTAGATCTAGATCTAGACTCTAGCTCGTTGAGTAGCCTCGACCCTATTGGGGACACAGAGTCAGGAGCGTCTAAAAAGTTAGAGATAGGTCAACATAGCCTTCAACCCCCCCAATGGAGAGTCAGGATTTGTGGAACTATTTCCAAGACCAGACCTGGATCCCAACAATATTACCGTCAAAGATCTGAGAAAAAAATACCAGTGCGGCAGTGTCACGATAGTCCCACTGTCAGTCATCCAAACACTGAGTGAGTGATACTGAAGCAAAACTCAAAGGCGTGTCTCATAAGCTGGCGCTCTTGCTAAAATCAGTCAAATAATCAATACCTATAAATACCATTCGAAGTAAGAATGAACGAAATTAAGACCCTATCTGGCCCTTCATAAAATAACATAGACACTCCTTGAATTTGAACCATGCCGATACCATGCCGCCTCATTTCACGCAATTTTCCTTTGTCTTCGGAACTTGGGGCACCCGTTTCACCATGACTCCAAATGTTCATGGCGAATCAAATAAATACAATAATACATAAATGTGAGTATTTCACTGTATATGATTCCCGGACAGTGTGTTCAAGACATGGTTCACAATTTGCTCAATATAAAATTTACCTCCATTTGATCAGCCATCTTTGTCAGTGATGCGCATGGAAATAAGGAGGACAACTTTCCGGTTTCCTCTGAAAATAACCGAAAACTGGGTAAAGATTGCAAAATAAAAAGAAACGAAACAACGATTGAAATCCCTTGGTGGAGCTTCCCAGAACCAAACCAGGGGTATTCGAATCGACAATCTTTCACCAAACGCAAACGAAACAAGACAAAAAGATTAAATTCAATTTAATTTCCACTTATCATCACAATGATTTGCATTTATCGTAGAGTATCACGAAGACACAGAGCTCAGCGCATGAAGATGGAGACAGAAAACTTCGATCCATTAGACCCGAACTTGCGATACTATTTCAGAAAAGGCTGAATCAACATAGACTTCCTCGAAAATTTTAAAACAGTCCGTTGGATTTATTTCAAAGTTTGCATGAGCTCATATTTCACACTAAAACACTATAAGGTGTGTGTGTGTGTTCATCTTGCGGGAAAAGCCATGGGCTAATACATGTATATACGACCCTTTTCGTCTTTGCAGACAATCTTTGCAGCATTTTCTGACTTCAAGACAGATGCCGAGAGCAGCTCCTCTCATGACTAATCCGTCCGATATTCGATTTACATCTTCGGTCACAGAGTGAGCACATATACTCGCCTTCATTTGTGACTTCATTTGTCTTTTCCTTCCTTTTCTGTCTTTTTTCTTCCCTAATTTCTCTTTGATTTTTTTCAAATTTGGCAGCACCTTTCCTGACGGCTCCCTTCCAGGTCGTTCGATCTTCTGCCACATTTTCCCATGATTTTTCATCGATCCCAAAATCTTTCAGTGTGGTCCTGCAGATATCTTTGAAACGTAGTTTTGGTCTACCTCTTTGACGTTTTCCCTCTTTTAGCTCACCATACAGTATCTGCTTTGGGATTCTACTATCATCCATTCTTTTGACATGTCCTATCCACCTGAGTCGTCTTGTTCTCAGTGTTGCTTGAATTGAGGTGAGCTTTGCTCGTTTGAGAACTTCGCTGTTGGTGATTTTGTCCTGCCATCTGATGTCCATGATTTTCCGCAGGCAGCGAAGATGGAAGCTGTTTAATCTTTTTTCGTGTCTTGTATAGGTGGTCCACGTTTCGCAGCTATACAACAAGGTACTGATGACACAAGCTTGATAAATAAGAATTTTGGTCTTGAGTGTCAGCTTTTTGTTGTTCCAAGTTCTCTGAGATAACCTGCCAAAAGTTGTAGCTGCTTTCCCAATTCTGGCGTTTAGTTCTTCATCCAGGGATAGTGATGCTGTTACTGTGGAGCCAAGATAGGTAAACTTTTCAACTGAGTTGATCTTGTTGCCGTTCAATGAAATGTCGGGAGGAGATAGTGTACCTTGTCCGATTACCTCTGTCTTTTTAACACTAATTGTCAAGGAAAAGAGGTCGCATGCATTTGACAATAAGTCCATCATATTTTGCAGTTGTTCGTTGTTTTGGGCTACTACTGCAGATAGAGTACACATTGTATTCAACACGTGTACATTACTGTTTTTCACGGTTTCGTTCTGTGGAAATGTCATTTTTGATAATTTGGTCTACTGAATTATTTAAGATGTCGTATAGGTCTATGCGCTTAGCTGCCTCTCTACTGGAAAATGACCTTGATTTTGTTACGTCAAAAATGAACATTTCCACCACCTCTCTACCCCTTTATTTTAAAAACGTTTCGTCATCTATCTATCTATCTATCTATCTATCTATCTATCTATCTATCTATCTATCTATCTATCTATCTATCTATCTATCTATCTATCTATCTATCTATCTATCTATCTATCTATCTATCTATCTATCTATCTATCTATCTATCTATCTATCTATCTATCTATCTATCTATCTATCTATCTATCTATCTATCTATATCTATACCTATATCTATCTATCTATATCTATATCTATATCTATACCTATATCTATCTATCTATCTATCTATCTATCTATCTATCTATCTATCTATCTATCTATCTATCTATCTATCTATCTATCTATCTATCTATCTATCTATCTATCTATCTATCTATCTATCTATCTGTCTATCTTTAGACATCTGTTTGTCGTCTATCAATCTATACTATATCCATCCGTCCTCCCGTTTGTCTGTCTGTCTATACATGTACTTATCTATCTTGATAAAGTTAATAAAACACGAGTAGCCTAGCTATTACTTATATTATACTTATGATCAAAAGAAAGCAGTTATACATGTAACTCAAGAGAGAAAGGGCTGAGGATGCAGAGGAACGCACGGTGCAAGCACATTTTGTTCAATACAATGTAGGCCTACTTTTTTTTTTTAAATTCCCCCACTAATACATGTATATAATTGTTCCTCGACTTACGTCAGAAGTGGTTAACATAAAATGTACAATATTCCTTAATAATCACAGATGTCTCGTCAGGCGACAGTCTCTGAAAGCCCTGTGAGTGGCAATGTGAACAAATGTTGCTATTGTTACTTATAAAACCTGTGAAATGGATTAAACGGCTTTTTTTTTTTTAAATCATGTCATGTAACTCACATTGAGATATGATCTGATGCACTTATTTCTGATTTTGTACAAATGGCGCTTATCATGTTTTACGGTCAACCCCTTCATTTGAATACTTGAACAGATGTGTTTTTCTCTCCGTCATATGATGTAAACATCAGTTGTTTTCTGTATAAGTGCTAATCCTAAGTGACTGCTCGAGGCAGAGTGTTTCTTTTAAAGGGTAAACCTGTATTTATATGATAACAGCTAAGTGGAATTCAGCACTACCAAGGACTACTGATATAGTAGTCCTTGAGCACTACTTATATTAACAGATGTCTGCGAATAAGATCAGAATCTTATTCGCAGATGGATTTTTGGTTTTGTGTTTTCTTTAGAAAGAGCTCCTTAAGATCACAATTCTGTCTTGTTTTGTTGAATAAGGCTCTTCACTCGATTCGGAGTAGCTAACTCATGGTGTTTCTTATGGTAATGATGCACCGGGTTGTCTTTTTTTTTTTTAGCTATACTTATCGGTTGTTCCTAGGTAGCAGAGACCCTATAGGCTTAGTAACACTTTTACTCAGGTTCCCCGATGGCATGCTAGGTAAACTCGCCTGCCAAGTTGGTAAGGGGGGTTCGAATCTCCGCAGGAGCTGACTTTTTGTTTTTTGTTATTGTTACTTTTTTCTGCTCCCCCCCCCCCCTCCCCTCCCCCGATCATAGTTATGCTTTGCTCCAAAGTATTCTTCTTCTTTCGTTCACCAAACTCCAGAGTATAAAATTGTGACTAGGATTTTTTTGCCGGGTGTGAAGTCACAGAGAAAGTCAGACAGAGCAGATGAAAATGAACTAAACTTCCATGCAAACAAAAAATAACAGGCCTACATGTGAAACAAAACATGACAAACAGCTGAAGCAGATATTTTTAGTAAATACAGGATAGATGTAAGTCACGACAGAAAGAGACGAAATTTTCAGTTCACACTGACTAAAAGAAATCATTTACGTGTTTAAAATTTGATTTACATTATTATTTCTAATGAGCAACTGTCCCGTTTAATGAAAAGGAATAAATCAAATGAACGGGAATAAATAAAAGAAGTAGTCTGGAGCACACTAGTAATGATCAATTTCTCCACGACATCAATTTTACAAAATCCTTAGGAAACAAAATGATTCCTAATAATGATCAGTACTAGGTTTAAAAAAAAAAAAAAAGCTCCGTCGTGGGGTTGAACCCAAGACGGATTGAACCCATAGTCTCCCACTGACAACCGCAGTCGCTAGGCATTGCGTCACGGCGGACCACGTTAGGTTGGAGGAACTTTTCCATAGTAAATAGGCTACCACGAAACCATGAAACCCCCCATCTGCAAATAAGATCGGGATCTTATTCGCAGATGCCTGCGAATAACCACTTCGTTGTTAACATTTCGAAATGCAGTGCAAAGTAACACACCAAAATAAATATTATATACACATGTTTTTTTGCTATCTCTAATGATTGTGCCTTCACGGATCTTTTGTGATTGTTGTTGTTGTTTCTACAACGTATAACTCTTGATTTGTATTTAAATGTGTAAATTTCACTTCTTTCCTCTTCCCCATCCATTTTCCCCTTATACTCATAATATCTCCTCCTTCATTCCCTTTTTCTTTTTCTTCCTGATTTCATTCTTTTACCCCCTCTCCCTTCTCTCTTTCTCTCTCTCTATATCTAATCTGTCTATCTATCTCTCTCTCTCTCTCTCTCTTTCTCTCCCTCTCCTCTCTCTATCTATGTTTCTATCTATCTCGTTCTCTCTCTCTATCCGGGAGTCTCAGAAGACCGTTGGGGCTTAACAGAAGACTTCCCAATTAGCTTCCTCCATTCCTCCTGGTTCTCAGACGCTCTTTGGCAGTTGCTGAGTGTGAGGCCAGTCCATTCACTGGTGTTATCCTCCCATCTCTTTCTCTGTCTTCCTCTCCTTCTGCCTCCTCGCACTGTTCTTTGTAGAGTATAAAAGGTGAATAAGAAAGAGTTTCAAGCTTTGTATTATTTACTGGGTGTGAACTGAGACCATACCATCTCATGACCAAGGACGGAAAACTCGGAGGGCCCGTGTGCACGTGGTGCACTTTAAAGATATCTTGGCAGTTGGAAATCGAAAAGAGCAGGCCGAACAGGCCGCTGTCGGGGCAAAATTAAATAAAATTTATACCTACCCCCCCCCCCCCTAAAAAAAACAACAACAAAAACCGCCGACTGGCGCTGTACTGTGGCGATGACGTGACTGCCCCAGTTGTAACTGGGCTGCAATGAAATAAGATTAAAGAAGTATACAAAATACAAATACCATTAGTCACACATTTGTCTTTCTAATTTTTTTTTTAACGTTTTGTCTTCATTCAGTGCTTTTCTATTTCCTCATGACACAGATCAGCCAGCATAAAATATATGCCAGAAGATATACAAAATACAAATCGTAGGTGTTGGGTCACAATAGTTAAATCAAAATAAAAACTCTCTCTCTCTCTCTCTGTCTCTCTCTCTCTCTCTCTCTCTCTCTCTCTCTCTATTTCTCTCTAATGAGCTACAATAAAAAAACAAACAAACAAAAAAAAAACAAGCTGGTAAATCGCCTTATGTGAAGAGGCTCTTAATGCATCTGACGCAGAAGACGAAAGGCAAAGAAACTAAAATAAAAATATGTTGATTAATTTTTTCTCTTTTCAAAATAATTGGCAATCATAAATATGTTGATTAATTTTTTCTCTTTCCAAAATAATTGGCAATCATAGTTTTAGGATACCCGTTGAGATGGGATACAGAAGGGTTATGTCACCTATAAAGCAAGTGTGTAGGGGGGTGGGGGGGGGGGGGTAACAAAACTCAGATGAAAAAAATTGGGGGCCAACAGCCGACCAAACAATTTTCCAGTGGAGGGGGGAGAGTGAGAGGAAGTGAGGAGAGAGAGAGAGAGAGAGAGAGAGAAAGAGAAAGAGAGAGAGAGAGAGATGCATTTATTTGCGAAGCTCCACAATGTAAGGTGAGTCACGAGAAAACTGACTCGCTCACCATTAAGCCCACCCCGCCCCTTCTTTTTTTTTTACATGCACGAGAGAGAGTGAGAGAGAGACAGAGAGGGAGAGGAGAGAGAGAGAGAAAGAGAAAGAGAGAGAGAGAGATGCATTTATTTGCGAAGCTCCACAATGTAAGGTGAGTCACGAGAAAACTGACTCGCTCACCATTAAGCCCACCCCCCCCCCTTCTTTTTTTTTTACATGCACGAGAGAGAGTGAGAGAGAGACAGAGAGGGAGAGGAGAGAGGGGAGAGAGAGAAGGCGAAAGTGAGAGAGGAGTGCAAGGTGTGTCATGAGAAAACTGAACCGCTCACCACAAAGCCCCCCCCCCCCCACCCCACATTCCCAAAGACATGCTCACAAGTACGTTTTATCAGCTCACTCTGTTTCATGTGTTGCACAGAATCTCTGCAGTTTGGGGCGTCTTTCTGAATGTTTTAAGGGAAAAATGCCCGACCACTCTCTATGTTTCGCAACTTCAGACTTCAGAAGTCAGGTGTGTTGCACACGTGGATTATACTGTAAGCAAAGGTGATGTGATACGTGTTTCAAACAGTGAAGGATTACTTTATCTGCAGTGTTAAATAAGTTACAAGTACTTTGAAACCCTTCGTTACAAGGTGAAGTCCATGAGGATCTATGAGTGGACTACATGTATTGTACACGGTGAGGAGGTAAATATTCCAGTGACTGATTGTTTGACTGCTAATTTGCCCATGGTAATACAGTGTAAATAAACCGTGTATTTATGCTACCGTACAATAAATAAGTAAATCATTAAGTAAACAAGTAGATGAATAAATAAATAGATAAATAACATAAATAATGATCGTAGAGGATGGTGGCTTCTAATAAGTAGACCTGTCATATGTTTAAATTTAGTTGATTGATCTTTTTTCTCCCCCCCCCCCCGTACCTCCACTTTAAATATTTTCATACAGAATGCTGAACTATTGGCTAAGGCGGATTTCATCCTCGGCCTCCCCCTCTCCCGCATATAAACCTTTCAGTACTTTTCAAGCGTAGTTCAGATTGTTTCGTTAGTTTTAGTTTGGATGCAACTAATAGTTTCAAAATACTGTGAAGATAATGTTCTGAAACGAAAGTGACGCAGACACTGTGTCGAACCTTCCATATGACTGAAATGGCACTAATACTGATGACAAGTGTTGGATTTAGAGGCAAGATAGGCACTGTTGACTCTGCCGACGTATAACTTTATGCTTGTATACAGTGTTTCTCCAGGCGATTATTATTATTATTATTATTTTCAATTTGAAGCATGAAATACTGATTTTTGTTGGAGTCTTTGACTATAAACTACATAAATTACTAATGAAAGAAAAGTCTAAGCGAGGTGTTATTTATTGTTCTAGTATCCATTCCATTTTAATTATTCACTCCGCACTGTACGAGTCATGACTGAGATTAGGCAGTTAATCAGCATTGGGGTTAGCACATTCACTATAAATCATACAATGCTAGAATAGGATCTAGGACTAAGCAGAAAGATGACAGTCAGGGTCGTTTGTTAGGAGGGATAGGCATAATTTTTGACTCACTAAACAAGAACTGGGGTTGGGAAGAGGGAAGACCAAATTTTAAAAAGAAAGAGGAAAAAAAGAAAACCCTAATCGGCTAATGCCTTTAAAATCATCTGAGTTGTTCTGCTAAGCTCTTTTGACTAGGCGTAAAAGAATAATGCCGACATCTTGATATGATTTATTGTGATCTGGGAGTGGTTCATCTGAAAGGCAAGTTGAAATATAGCTGCATCTATAAATATAAATCCACTGAATTTCAGCTCCATTCCTCTAGTTGTACTTCAACAATCGGTGCAACAGTATTATTTCGTTAACTTTGGGGCGTGTTGGTGTTGATGTGCATTTTAGTATTTTGATAAAAATGCAGCGCAAATTGCATTGTGAAAAGAAAGATGCTTTGGATATTTTTGAAGGCTATATTCATAATTTGCAAATACACATATAATATAGTATATATGTAATACAACAAATAATATATATTATATTGCCAAAATATTCTGTTGGTGGACAAGAACATTTTACCAGCAAGCTGGATTGGAGTTTAAGCATTAATTATTTCATTTTAAAGCAAAGTAGGCATTGCTGTTTGGTCTTTTCTAGATCTAGATCTTGCAGCTATCGACCTTCTGCATTTCTTCCAAGATGGACAGCAGCATGGCGCTCGGACAGTGTTTTAAAAACAAATGTTTGTTATGTAAGCAAGGAATCTTGATGTTAAATTATGCAGCAATTATGCAAAGTTAATTATTCGCGTTGCTGGAAATCTGTAACCACACTATGCATCCATCAAACTTTTACAAAAAGAGTGAGAGACAAAAAGAGTTCTTAACCCTCACCCTGCGCGGGGCGGCAATAGTCGGTATTGACTTGCAAGCGCTCACGCCGCACGGGCGGCAAAAGTCTCCCAGGTCAAGCTGACCGCGCCAAGCGCAAGCCCTATTTTCAGGCGTTGGGTCACTGACCTTTTTGAGACGTAACCACCGTGTTATTGTTCACTGTATCTATTCTAAATCAAACGCATTGTGACATGGACATGTTAACCAGTGAACCACTGGTCGGAATCACAAAGACTAAGCTTTCAAAGGCTCTCCCCACACTTTCAAAAGATGTAACATCGACATGCGAACTGTTGCTCAACAAATTTGCAATATTATCTCATTTTCTCAGAAGCTGACCACCATCTGGAGTTTTCTGTATCTAAGAACCAATCAGAAACAAGCTCTGAAATAATCTTTGCCCCAAATGCCCACATTGGTTTATTAGTATGTGTCAATCAGGATGAAACCATTTGTGTAGGGCTTGGGAGGGCGTGGCTAGTTATCATGCTTCGTTTTCATGAAAACTACAGCTGTCAGTTTGGAATCATAAGTCAGATCATTGGTTAGAGACTGACAGATTAATTGCTGGTTAATTCATTATTGAGCGTGATAAGGCATAGCAGCGAATGTTTTCATACCGATCAATAAAAACTGAACCACGTGGACAGCGTATGTGGTCATCGTCTAGCGGCACGGGTCAGTGACCCCAGATAAGATTCTCCGTGAGTAAGGTCACTGACGGGGCAGCGGGCTTTACGGGTAGCGCGCAGGGTATGGGTTAATCAGACACTAATTTCTGTGGACCATTTTATCCATTGTCGCGAAACTTGAGGCATGAAGAATTTACCACTTCTAAGATGAAAGTTTGAAATGGCACCTAATCTCGGGAAAAATAGTACAACGTAAACTAACTGGTGAAACAAAGTCAGAGCTGGGTAGTGTTTTCTGCTTTCTGCTCTTTTTTTAAAGCCAGGGACAGCTAATGCCAGAGCCAGGAAGAGGCAATTTAAGCACAAAAAAAATTAATTAATAAAGATTGTAAAATTATCACATAATGTATTATATTTCAGTATGTTTGCCTTGGCTGGCTGTTAATAAGCTCGTCCTTCGGTCTACATACTATATATTATTGCATAGAAATGATGTTCCAGCGCACTAACGAAGGAATCCTATGTTGGATTGATGTATGAAAAGTGACAAGATCATTATGTATAGGATTTAAGTCAGAACAGAGTAGTATTCTGATCAGATTGTCAACACCACAGCGATGTCATTCCTAGGTGAAAAGTTGATGTCAGTCCTGCGTAGAATACCTACATCAGATTGATTTAGAAAAAAATGACATCATTCCTGTGTATAATGTATGATTTAAGTCGGACCAAAGCAGTATTTTGATCATATTGCCAACATCGGAACATTGTAATGCCTATGCAAACTTGATGTCAATCCTACATAGAATTCCTACATCATATTGAGGTAGAAAAAAATGATGTCATTCCCAAGACAGATTCAAGTTGGAATAAAGTATGATTGGATTGCCACATCAGAATGTTGTCATTCCTAGGGGCAAACTTGATGTCAATCTTAAGTAGAATTCCTACATTGGATTGATATAGATAAAAATGACATCATTCTTGTGTCAGATTTAAGTCAGAACAAAGTCATATTTTGATCAGATTGTCAACATTGGAACGATGTCATTCCTAGGTGCAAATTTGCTGTCAATCCTACATAGAATTCCTACATTGTATTGATGTTGAAAAAATTATGTCATCCCTGTCTCAGATTTAAGTCAGAATAAAGTCATATTTTGATCAGAATGCCAACATTGTAACAATATCATTCTTATGTTCAAACCTACATAGCACATAGGATTGATGTAGAGAAAATAACATCATTCCTATGTCGGATTTAAGTCAGAACAAAGTAGTATTCTGATCAGATTGCCAACATCAGAACAATATGCAATGACATTCCTAGGTGCAAACTTGATGTCATTCCTAGGTAAAATTCCTGCATCGGATTGATGTAGACAGAAATGACATCATTACTATGTAGGATTTAAGTGAGAAGAAAGTCATATTTTAATGGGATTACTAACATCAGAACAATATCATTCCTATGTGCAAACCTGATGTCAATTCTACATAGAATTCCTACATCTTATTAATGCAGAAAAAGTGGTATCATTCCTGAAAATCGTATTCTGATTGCATTGCCAGCATCATTACAATGTCATACATAAGTGCAAACTTGATGTCAATCCTACATAGAATTCCCACATTGAATTGATGTAGAAAAAATGACATCACTGCTATGTTGGATTTAAGTCAGAACAAAGTAGTATTTTGATCAGATTGCCAACATCAGAATGATGCCATTCCTACAAACTTGATATCAACCTACATAGAATTCCTATGTCAGATTGATGTAGTAAAAATGACACCTTTTCTATTTCATATTTAAGTCGGAGCCAAGTGTATTCTGATCGGATTCCCAACTTCGAAGCAATGCCATTCCAACAAGCAAACGATGTCACTCCTACATGGAATTCCTGCATCAGATTGATGTAGAAAAAAATGACATCATACCTATTCAGGATATAAGTCGGAATAAATTAGTATTCTGATCGGATTGCCAACATCAGAACAATATCATTGCTACATACAAACTTGATGTCAATCCTGTGTAGAATCCCTACATCAGATTGATGTAGAAAAAATGATTTCCTGTATTGGATTTAAGTCAGAACAAAGTCATATTCTGATTGTTTGACATACCATTCCAACTAGCCAAGAGATTTGATCAGTAAAACAGAGGTCATACAAATGTAGGTGCCAGGCAGCGAAAGTTGCTTACCAGTTGCTTCATGCCATTTGTTATTTCAGATGACTTAAAGTCAGTGAACGCATTTCAGCACACGATTGCAGTCATACAGAAAAAGGAACATTCGCTTGGTACCAGCCACAAGCCTTCAGAAGTCACTTTTCGCGGAATGATGTAAGTTCATTATTTTTTTTGTCTTCCATTCATCGTGTACGAGGTGTGTTGGTCTTTTTGTCAACAAACATGGCGACAGATGAACTGCCAATAGAATGTGTGGGTGAAGGAACTCTTGAAGAACAAGCGACAGATGTCAGCATAATGTTGACCTGTCTTATTAAAGAAAATCATTTCGTCTATGATCTAAAAGAGCCAAGACATACAGATGGAAAAACATTGCATCATCTCTTATAATTTCTTTGAATAAGAATGGAATTCTGCTTCAATTTCACGGCTTGCATATTTTGGTCGCACATACATTGAACGAGGTCATCTATTTCTTTGTTGATTATACCTTTAAAATAACCACCAGATGAAAAGTACTGTGGCACTGTCTGCCATGTTCTTCACCTTTTAGCAAGTGGGATATAGCATGGGACCTTTTCTGTGTGATATGCTTGAAGTCGTACGGTGTGTGACTTTTGTCATAAAGCAAACAGAGAGTACCAACCGCCTACCATCACTATTGACCAGACTGCTCTTAAAATAATAGTTCAGCTATCTCGGGTGTGCAATATCATCAGACTCCAAGATCAACTAGGAGATTGATAACAGACTCTCCAAAACCAGCAGTGCCTTTGGCAGACTATATAAACACGTTTGGCCAATGGAACAACAAGAATCTCAAAACCTCTACAAAGGTCAAAGTTTACCGAGCGGTCATACTAACCACACTGCTCTATGGTGCCGAGTCCTGGGTCACGTATCACCGCCACATCCGTTTCCTGAAACACTTCCATCAGCGATCCCTTTGTACTATCCTTAACATCCACTGGATGGGCTACATCACAAACCCCCAGGTTATTGAAATGTCAGGCACAACCCACATTGAGACAGTGTTGCTTGGAACCCAGCTCCGATGGGCTGGACATGTCTCAATAATGGAAGACCACAGACTTCCAAAGATCGTGCACTACGGAGAGCTGGCTACCACACCAGGGGTGCTCCCCGCAAATGCTACAAGGATGCTCTGAAAAGGTCCCTCATCTCCTGCAATATTGATCTTAATCAATGGTCAGAACTCGCAGCGGACTGCAATACCTGGAGGAAAAAAACTAAACAGGCTACCGCCAAGCTCGAAAGTGCCCTACAAGCCAGAGCATCGGAATGAAGGATGCGGCAAAAGCACCACATACCTAATCCAGATCTGACATTCCACTGCAGCAGCTGTGGCAGAGTGTGCCTGTCCCGAATAGGACTCACCAGTCACCAGCATGCCTGCACCAGATGTGTCTCAACAAACCTACGTCATAGATCTTCGTCTGCGAAGTCAAGCCAAGAAGAAGACATTGAACATGGTCATCTATTTCTTCATTGATTATACCTTTGAGATAACCACCAGATGAAAAGTACTGTGGCACTGTCTGCCATGTTGTTCACCTTTTTAGCAAGTGGGATATGGCATGCGACCTTTGCTGTGTGATACGTTCGAAGTCATACGTTGTGTGACTTTTGTCATAAAGCTAATCACGTATGGCAAGTGACAGGTGACGAAAAACTTTTGACAAGTGACGAATGGAAATCAACATGCAACCTTCGCTCCGTAGCGAGTGATGAGTGACATGTGGCAAACAACTTTCTCTGTGTGACGCCTATCTGAGTCAGCAATGTTCACCACAAACTGAGAAAGATTTAGAAAACAGGAAAAAGGAGTAAAGGGAAATGACTGATTCACTTTATTTTATTGTCCACTGTCGTTTGTTGGATGAATGCCTAACACTCAACGGAAGTTCCTCGTTTCTGTTTTCTTAACGCTCACCCTGTGCGCTACCCGTAAAGCCCACTGCCTGGTCAGTGACCTTACTCACGGAGAATCTTATCTGGGGTCATTGACCCGTGCCGCTAGACGATGACCACATACGCTGTCCACGTGGTTCGGTTTTTATTGATCGGTATGAAAACATTCGCTGCTATGCCTTGATCTGACATATGATTCCAAACTGACAGCTGTAGTTTTCATGAGAACGAAGCATGATAACTAGCCATGCCCTCCCAAGCCCTACACAAATGGTTTCATCCTGATTGACGCATATTAATAAACCAATGTGGGCATTTGGGGGAAAGATTATTTCAGAGCTTGTTTCTGATTGGTTCTTAGATACAGAAAACTCCAGATGGTGGTCAGCTTCTGAGAAAATGAGATAATATTGCAAATTTGTTGAGCAACAGTTCGCATGTCGATGTTACATCTTTTGAAGGTGTGGGGAGAGCCTTTGAAAGCTTAGTCTTTGTGATTCCGACCAGTGGTTCACTGGTTAACATGTCCATGTCACAATGCGTTTGATTTAGAATAGATACAGTGAACAATAACACGGTGGTTACGTCTCAAAAAGGTCAGTGACCTGACGCGTGAAAATACGGCTTGCGCGTGGCATGGTCAGCTTGACCTGGGAGACTTTTGCCGCCCGTGCGGCGTGAGCGCTTGCGAGTCAATACCGACAATTGCTGCCCCTCGTAGGGTGAGGGTTAATGTCCAGTATGCAAGAGGCTGCTCTTTCTCTTGAATGACTTTGTAATTACTTTAAAAAAGACAAAAAAATATGAGAATGAAGAAATTATTAACACACTTTATTATCCATGTGTTTTTTTCTTTTTATGAATGCCAAACAACACTAACGAAGTTCGTCGTTTTTATTATATTTTTGACCAATTTGCAAAAGGCTTTTCTTTTCCTTGAATGATTTTGTAATTTTCATATTTGATATTTATATTATACAGTCTAGTTTATGCTCCTTAAATTTTCTTCCCTGTATTCAATATCTTGGAATGTCTGAAAATTTCTGATTTTGATCTAGTTCCTATGTTCAGACAGATACAGATAAATGTCAGTTATTTTCTTGTTATGTTTCATTTATTTATTTAAGTCCACCTGATAATATGGATATCTGTGTGTTCTGTTGGCCATTTTAAGTTCGAGCAGATAAAGTGATGTGTGAGCCCCTCTCTTGGTTTGTTTTGGTATCGAATTTGTTTCTTAAAAGTGGCTGTCTTATAATGTAGAAAACCAAGATGATGTGACATTAATTTTCATTCCCCAATGGACTTTACATTTTTAAGTGTTGTCAAAAAAAAAAAAAGTCTGCAGCAGGTATTTGGTAAGTATAAGTAAATGAAGAATTTGAGACAAAAAGGAAATAACCAGTAGTATTACAAGATTTACTTGGATAAATAGTGGTATCGATTCCCACTTCCGGCTTGTGCCAAGGAAATCAAGCTTGTGACATGGGGAGAAAGGTAGATAATCACGCTTACAATTCATAGTTTTTTTTTAAATGGATAACTATGACGCTATTTATATCAGTAGGCATCTATCAAATGCGCATTAATTATTAACAAGAATGGTTGAATGATAATTAAATGCTTTGAATGAGAGCTATGCAGAAATTAATTTAATATCAACTGTCAAAGCATGTCCAGTTCAAATCTTGTTAACCATAAGGGCGGATATTGTAAGGATTTTGTCGTTATATAAGAAACCCCAACCCTATTTATAGTATGGAACAGCCACTCGTGGGAAACCTGGGTGGTCACTGGCTCCTGCTTCCATGTAGCGTCGAGGTCGGCTGTCGACCAAGGTACTCGCGCGGCTAGTCATGCCCAACTAGCCTGTAAAGCTTAGGGTCTGGCGAGTTTACTCCCTTAAGGCGCTACTGAGGGACTGAGAGTTGGGGTGGAGTTTGGTCGGGGGTAGGCCGGACAAAACATACGGATTAGAACCTACTTCCTTAGATCTTAAGGGGCAACTGGTACTTTAGGGTATTAGACTTAGGATCGTCCATGTCATGGGAAAAGTGCTCTCGCAACCACATAGTCAAACGGCACACCTAGTGTAGCTAAGTAGGGTAATGTGTGCTGGAGTCCCCGTGCCACTTTTTTTTTCTTTTTTCTGTTTTCTAAAATTAGAATAAAGTTCACCTTGAGCTCAATTGAAAAGAAAATAATAATCATGAATTTGTCTCACATGAAAACCAGTGTTCACTGAAGAAAAAATCTGCCGCTTTTGAAAGGAGAAATGGAGTGCTCTCCCAACCACATAGACAGATCTAGTGTGCAAGGTAGGGTAAATGTGTGCTAGGTCCCTCACTCCTTTTCAAAAAAAAAAAATCCTTTTAATAAGTTCAGAAACCTTGAGCTCAAACTAAGGTGGGACAAAAGGTCAGACATGCTTTAACTTGAACAATAAAAGAATTGCGAATTTGTCCCACATAAAATTCAGGGCGTTTATTGACACGTCGAAAAAAAATGTCCTTGAAAGAAAAAAGAATGTTTCAGTTGTTTTGCTTTTATTATTTTTCTTGAGACATGACAAAGTTGGCCTTACAAAGTATAAATATTACATTTACGTGTGGTTTTTTTCTTTTTTATTTCTCAGCTAAAGATCATTTAATTAACACGGGAAAAAGCATTGGAGTCAGCCTAATGTTCTTTTCTGAAATCTTATGGATAAACTGGTAATATATGTTATCGCTTTAATAGTATATAATAATATAATAAGAAGGTGTAACGTTTGAGAAAAATGACAGTATAAAAGCAACCCCAAAACTATAAAATGTAGACGAGATTCTCGAGAAGTGAAGGTGATGTTGCACCTTCCTTTTCCATTGTCTTTTCCTTTTTCTCAACGAATTGACTCAGGAGCATTTGTACCTTTTCAAAAAGGCAGTTTTCATAAATCGAAGTCCTGATCCTATTTTTTTGTTTGTTTGTTTTCACATCACTTTTGTCACAGTTGGCTGGCCCTGAAGTGCTCAAAGCATCATTGGGAGTATAATACACCATATGAATTCATTCTTAGATTGCATCGTGTTAACGTTCTGAAGTTTATGAATGGAGTTAAACCTAGTCTACTGTGGCAAGTAATTCAAAGGCATCTTTTCTCCCTCGACCTGGAGACTGCAACAAAAACTTTTAGCAAAGAGCACAACATGCCCTCCTTTTACACTGTAAATTCATTTACCTACAGCTCTTTTCAAAATAATCCCCATCAGTTTTCCTTAAGTATCTCTTTTATATGATTCCAGCTACATGATTGTATTTTTTTTATTCCTGTATAAACCAATATGTCTCAAAAGAATAATATTTTCACACGTTTTTTTAGTAAAGCAATAGTTTTCTTTGTCAGAGCTTGTTTTAAATATTGATAATTAATTAGAATTGCAATCCACGGGTTGCTCACGGTAAAGCAAGGTAAACAACTTTTTACGCAACTTCAATGTCCTCTCAGCCGGTGCCACTCCTACTTGGTTTAAATGTCTTCTATGTTTACCAGTCACCAACCCTACTAAAAGCTGATAATATGTAGGATTTACATCAAGTTTGCACTTGGACAAAACATTGTTCTCATGTAGATCTGCTGGTTATGACATCACACCAACTTCGATTTGATGTAGGGGATGCACCCCTCTCATAATCCTACCAAGACAAAGGAAATCCAATACAGATCTACACTGGTTGAATTTGGGGATGCTGGGCATAGTTTATACATTTATGTTCCTTGAAGATGAATATTTTCGAACAGATTTTTCATTATGTCATTTTTTTTTTGTCTTTTGTCTTCCTCAGTGAAGATATGGCTTTGGGATCAATAATGAATGAAGGACTGCACAGAAGAGGCAGCAGTGAAAAAGCAGAGAAACTATCTCCTCCCAGTGCAGTCGGTCTCCAGTGTTTCCATGCTCTCACTTCAACTGACAGTTCATGGAATGGATCCTGCTGATCAGTCATCTTCGCACACACAAACAACCAGGCAGAAGAGATATTGAAGTTGTGGTCATCTTTTTTTCCAAAGGATGAGCAATAACAGCATGAGCTTTTGAAATATACTGGTACTGTACTTGTCATAATAGAGCGTTAAAAACATGATAGAGAGTCCGTGAACAGGATGAAGTGTTATTTTTGGCATGTTAAGTTGTTCCTTCTAAATCAATGTTACGCAGAGTTCTAGGCCACATTTCTCCCCTTGAAACCCAGTGGTTCTCCAATACCTTCCCCATTTTGAATTGTCATTAATTTTTTCACTCTAATACTTTTACAGTGTCAAAAATAGGCAAAAAGAAAAAGTTGTATGGATATAGCAGAGCCTCGCGTAAGAAATAATATCCAAACAATGCAATATACTTTTATAGTGGTAATTATTGTAACACTTTTTTTGTGAACTGTTAGTTCGTGATCAGCATTATAATTCTGTTAATTACCTCATATGATATTTATATACACAGTGTACAGAGCACATTCTTTCTCGAGTTCCTCCTCTGACTGAAATCCCTCCCCAGCCACACCCTTGCCATGAGGGTTGTGCGCCTCCCATCTGAGAATCACTGTCCTACACCTAGACTGCCCAAGACGCTTTGTGAAATTGTCCCTGTATATTATGTCCTGGAGAGGGTTGTATGCAACACTGAGCATATCAAATGGTCTGAAGTCAAATTCCCCAAATCATTGTTTTCAGTGTACCGTAGGAAGCAGGCGACATCTGATGTAAGGAAGTAATCAAAATTATAGAACGTTTGAATGATTAAGATGGGTTATAGCCGTTATTTGACAGTTGAACTTTAATAATTCCACAATGATGCTTTGCCTACTAAATATTTTTCCTTTTCATTGTTTCTTCTGTTTGAAGACCTTACCTAACTTCATGGTTATTCATGAGTATGACCTGTCTGCCTATTGAAATTTTAATGACCCAGTGCTAATATTAATTTTCATTAACGTTGTGTGTATCATAATAATCATCCATTATAGAATAAAATACATGTATATTAATGAATTTAACTCTTTGTGTGCCATGAATTTTTCCATGTTTGCCTATACAGGAAAAAACTAGTGAGGGAAATGAAGGAAGACTAACGACAGCAACATCTATTAATGGAAGTCGACTTTCTTTTTTCCCGACACAAAATAGCCTAGCATTCTTTCGCACCAACACATCGGTGACTGGCACAAAAACGTGACCAGAGGAAGAACCGATTTGTCGGTGATTGGTACACAAAGAGTTAATGAGCAAATTTTATGGTTTTTCTTATTATAACAGAGCTAGAGGGTGAGTATGTAAGCGCCTAAAGGGCCATGACTACTTGACCAAAAATTATGAAACTGTGAAGCCTCAATTTTTTATGATAGATTACATATCCAATTTGGACAAAATTTAGTCTATAATATACTTGTAAATCTTATTATAAAAGAAATGGTCTCAAGATTATTTCATTGTTGGTGTAAGTTTTCTTAAGTGTCAACTAGTCTAACCCAGTCTCCTTTCTATTGACCGGTTGTGTTTATCAAATTCCAGGCAATCTTTGAAAAATGCTGAACATGAAATATGACATGAATTATATGAAATAAAAATATGTATTTACAGTGGTCATCACCTAACGGCACGGTACCCGAGAGACGGTGTTTAGCATGCTGGTAGGCGAAAGTGCTGTTAGGCGTGTCAGGAGCAGAGTTAGGGTCTTGGGGAGCATTCGACTGCACGAGAGGCAGCTAACTCACACTCGGACACAACCACACAAGAAAAGTATTAAACAACTAGAGGATCTATATATGTCAGGCCGGTCAGGCCATGTTTTACATAAATATTAATAAACAAAACAAAAGACAATAGAGGTATATTCAAAGCAATAAATTCTAATTACTAACTTAATCTATGATACTCATGTAATTATGGTTCCTTATTGGATGTACTGCAATCAGTAGCAAATAGGTATATTATACGAAACTAGATATCAATTTAAAGTGACTGTTGAGTCGCCACTGGCCAGTCGCCAGGCAAACTCTCCCTAAATGATATGGGCTTGAATGTTAGGAGAGCCCAGTACGTTCCAAGCCTGCAGAAGCACACTTCGGCTTGTAGGTAATTATGCAGTTGCAAAAAAACTATTTATATATATGCACAATCATTATTCAATTCATCAACAATGTGCCATATTACTTCAATCATACTATGGAAATAATTCTATAACACAGGCCACTCGTCGTCGAGTGCCAGCTGGGGTTTCCTTAGACTTCCTATGAGGCTGTGGTTCTCTCTCTATCTCTGATCTTCTATTATGCTTGAACAAATAAGATATATTACCATTGGTCACGCCTACTGGTAGGCGCGAACATCAAAATAGCGCAGCGTGGGCTTTCAAAGGTCAGCCCACTCAGACCTTTCTTTCTAGAGCTCAGTCAGTCCGTTAGCAAGGACTTCTAGTCTTCAAATCACAGTTCAGGTACTGGCCAACCGGAGATACTTCACGACACGATGCTTCTGCTCGTCTGTATTCAATAAATCTGAACGTTACACAATGTTTTATACTATCTAATTACCCAGCAGTGCTAGTCCGCTGGCCCAATTAGTTCAGCTATCTCCCAAGGTCGAAATCTCCCACCATTTTAATTGTAGTAATACGTCTGCACTATTCTACCAGCCAGTTAACGTGCAAAAACTTGTCTAGTCATACTTAATAATGTCAACTATCCCCACCTTGTTTCACCCCTACTCCATTACTTATTAATCACGAACATTAAAACCGACAAGCGTGACTCTAACAGTTTAACTTTACATTTATTTACTCACCAACTATAATTCGCGAGGACCGTTCAAGGCCACCAGTCAATTTCTCATGGCCCTGGTAAAACAACAACAACTCACTCTCTGCGTGAGTTTTAACAACATCCGAATCATGACAAGGCGTATAGGGAAGGGAACCATGCAGTGTCCCTAAACTCATCAATGTAGACTGAGGCCTTATGCCTTGCGGTAAATTAATGCCTAATCATGACAAAATTGGAAAGAATCCGACCAATCGAATGCAAAAGCCGATCAGATGCACAAACCAATCAAGTGTGACGAATGTTTTCTCTGTTCTTTCCTATCCACCCACTCAAACCTTTGCAACTGATTAGGGCGGTCACAAACCTTCTGTTGTTCCCCTCCCCCCCCCCCCCCGCCATCCATACAGTCAGTTTGATGTACATATACGCAACTGATCAAAGCAGAGCCGCCGCCATGACTGTGTCCATTGTAAAGAGTGCGTGTCTGTCTGGCAAGAGATTATGGCGGTCCCATACCCTCTGTTGACTCCAACATGCCAGCTTGATCTACCTATACGTAACTGATTATAGTAGCAGCGCCTTCACAGGTTCATTGCAAATAGCGCCTGCCTGTCTGGTGGTCAAGTACATGTAATACACTTTGTTTGTAAAAATTTTTCATCTCTCTGATATGAAAAAAAGCGTGCTTTTATGCAAATGGTACTTAAATAAGTGTGCTGTTAGAGGGGATCTTTAAAAAATTATGTTTTTTTTAAAGAGCGTGCTGTTAGAAGGATCATGCTGGTAGCCGGCGTGCTGTTAGGTGGTGACCACTGTATTACATTCACATGTATCTTTGGAGGCAAAAGTAAAATATTTCATTGTTTCTGAATGAAGGTGTTTCCATTCTTTTCATTGCAGAGATGGTGCTTATGTCCTTTCTGAATACAGAAGATTATAACAACGACTGCAACTCCTGGGTCCAAAACAAAGTGTTGATGTGTGGATGCTGTAAAAACACAACAAGAAGTTAAAATGAATAAAATGGCTGGAATGCCTCACACAAGGGCTACGTGCTTTTGACCTTGTGTGTAAGAAAAGTTCCCACAGGCCAATTTGGTAAGTGGAGAGTCTTGAGAATAATTTGATCTAATCTGGGAAAGATTTCTAGTTGAAACCTATTGGGACTAATTCAGATAATTTGTTTAATTTGTTATTCTCTTCATTCAAATCTGATGTAATTAAAACAAATGTGACACCTTTTTGTGTAAATGTGACAAAGAAGGTTATTTGGAAATTTGAAACAATACTTGCATTTTTTTCTTTCTGACACTTTGTCTTTGTTCTTGATTTATGTATATGTAGGAATATATACATATAGTCCTGAAAGTCCTAGAACCATATTGTATGAGATACAGATATCAGCCCAGTCTGCCCCCAAAGTGACTTATACATTTAGAAAGATATTAGGCATTTATCGTACATGTATAAGCTTGAGGATATTTAATTCCATATTACTGCTTTAATAGTAATAATAGACAAAACAATTTCAAAACAGTTTGTGTTGTCTGTCATTTCTTCAAATGACTCCAAGGGGGGATGACAGTTTGTAAAATATGTGAGTGTGCCTGAGAAAACCCACATAAAGTCGGCAGAGCTGATTTTGAGAAAAACGGCTTTGAAGTGAAAATATGGGTCCGACACAAACTTCCAACTTGGCTGTTGTTTAGGGGACCGTGGCATGTTACAGGGTAATCTGTAGATGAGCAGTGAACACTACTCACTATGATCTCTATAACAGCTTTGTAATTAGACTACGGTCTCCTAATAAAATCCAAAAACTTCCGACTTGGCTGTTTCTAGAGGACCGTGGCATGTTACAGGGTAAACTGTAGATGAGCAGTTAACACTACTCACTATGATCTCTATAACGGCTTAGTTATTTGTCTACGGTCTCCTAACAGCAATCACTCCAATATTACTTGGTCAATTAGCTATTGCCACTGATAGGATTAAATGCCGTTTTCTCAAAATCTTGTTTTAGGGGGGTCACTGACTTCAATTTATCAGAAATGTCTTGTCTTTTATTACAAGTACAGAACTCAAAATGTCATGTTGCCGACTTTTTGTTGGTTTTCTCAAGCACACACACATATATTTAGTGTGATTCAGACCAGGTGCTGCCTGTTTGCACAGGTTAGTGAATGGATAAAAAATAAAACAAATATTTGTATTGGCTTATTTCTTGTCAGTGGTTTGTGTACGATGGATTTAATGCAGTGGTGTGAAAGTCTGGCAATGCATTTTCACGGTGAAATAATTATGTCTTAGAATGTAGATAAATCTATTATGTGGCTCAGATTATACTTTGATGTTCTGTGTCTTGGTTAGGCTGCTGTTAGCCCTTTTGTTATATTTTCCGATGTTAAGCCTTCAGTTTTTGAGGCTCGCTGGCTTGGGCAATTGCACCTCAATCATTATTATCTTATTATAACAGAGCTAGAGGGTAAATTTGTAAGCAACTAATTAAAGCCCCATGACTACTTGACCAAAAATTATGAA
Source organism: Onchidella celtica (assembly GCA_963931925.1). Classification (NCBI taxonomy): domain Eukaryota; kingdom Metazoa; phylum Mollusca; class Gastropoda; order Systellommatophora; family Onchidiidae; genus Onchidella; species Onchidella celtica. The sequence continues at coordinate 34,893,117 of OZ007575.1, read as the reverse complement.
ACTGTACGTGCTGCCTCAATTTTTGATGATAGATTACATATCAAATTTAAACAAAATTTAGTCTATAATATACTCATAAATCTTATTATAAAAGAAATGGTCTCCAGATTATTTCATTGTTGGTGTAAGTTTTCTTAAGTGTCAACTAATCTAACCCAGTCTCCTTTCTATTGACCAGTTGTGTTTATCAAATTTCAGGCAATCTTTGAAAAATGCTGAACATGAATTATGACATATATTATATGAAATGAAAATAATTATGTATGTATTAGTCACATTAGTTCCAGTTACTATAGACTCTTTTTGTGAGGTAACATTAAATAAATTAGAAATTAAGAAAACAAACCTTTCCCAATTTGAACTCATCAGTTATTCCAATTTTGCTCCCACAGGATGGAATGCATATTTCCTTTTGGACCTCTAATGAACTATGAGCACATCCATCATTATTTCATTAGTGCAATTACAGATGAAGGAGAGGACCCACACATAAGCAAGCCGTTGGTCAAAGGCAAATCCCTTTTCACGAGTGTACGTGTCTGAGATATGGAAGATAGCATGAGGGAGACTTGTTCTACATGTTATACTATACGTTAGCATTTTGAAAATGTGAATACATAAATGTTTCCCATTTTGAGAAAAGCATCAACTTATTTTTGTTCCAGTTAGCTCTTTTTGTTAACTGCTGGTTAAAAGAGCTTACCATAATATGTTATATAAAATTCATTCAAATACCAAAAGAAACAAAAGTATTTTTTACTTGCTTTTGATGGTAGCCCAGATCAAATGGATTTTTTTTTCCCAGCAAAATAAGATAAATTCATCGACATTTTTTAGAGAGTTTTCAAACAGCTAGAGTGGCCCTCTAAATGTAGATGAGTGAATAGGTAAATCTAAATCTAGGTTCTATTCAAACTGAATTCTGCTAAATCTGCTGTAAGTCTAGATTATAAGTCGAGATCAATGTCTAGAAATATCCATGTAGTAGACCTCACAGACTGAGTGGAATCTTCTGCTTAGACTCTGTGCGGTTGCAAACCCCCCCCCCCCCCCCCCCATTCCTGACACTTTTTCTTCATTACTTCAAATGCAAACTCGTAAGTAAATATGAAGAAATTCTTACTAGACGCTTGTTCACTCAATTGTATTGCTTTGGCAAATCTGTGCAACAATAAAAGCTTGACTGATCAGTGCCAGCGTGAAAAAAGAAAAATGATGGAAGTAGAAATTTAGGTTGATTCTACATAATTATATCTCTCTCTCTCTACACACGTATAATTATTAACTGAGTATAGGCAGAAAAGGCACTGGTAAAAATGGCAGAGTCAAAATACCATATGCGATTTTCTCCAATTTCTTCTGTCGTGTGCCATTTTCGCTTGTGCATTTTCTCCTGTGCCATATTTTACCATGCCATTTTTTTTTCCTGTGTCATTTTTACAGTGTGCCATATTATCTGCAACAAACACACAAATATTCAGTGACCCTTTCACTGTTGTGTTATTTCCAGCCTAGCAGTTCCCAACCTTTTCTATGCCCCGCACCCCCAAAAAATTTCCGATATTTATTCTCGCACCCACTGCAAAAGTAATATCTGGTTTGAACATGACCTGTACATTGCAATTTTAAAATTTCCAAATCCAAGTTTTCACACCACTGAATATCGTCTCTCACCACCCCTGGTTTGGGAATCGCTGTTTTAACCGAAATGTGGTCATGCTTCTTCACACTGGGTTTTTTTCCATAAGCTGTAACATATTTTATTAGAGGCACACCAAGAGAGAGAGAGAGAATCTTTCCTTGAGGCAGTGGCTAACTTTGCTGGAAAAATACTTTTGCTCACTTGGTGTTGCCTCTGGACCAATTGTCTCAAAATCTCATAGTATCAATATACCATATTCTCTCTCCTCTCCACTCCAGTGCACTGAACTACTGTTGTGTTGACTTGGAGTTCCCTCTGATCAAATTTTCTCAAAATCTCCGTAAAGTTACAATCAACCATTCTCTCTCCTTTACATGCTAGTACATTGTTTAAAAATATTTTAGTTTGATTTTTTAAAGTGGTATAAAAATTTCGCCAGATCCACTCACAAATTGTCCGTCTATGACTCATACAAACATACTAGTCAAATACATCCAAATGCTTTCACTTTCTCACTTATCAAAATACAACCACAAATGAATGTGATACATGTATATATATATAAGTTTAATCATTCCTTTCATAAATAAATATGCAAGTATTGGCAAAGTAACTGAAAATAAAGTATTTTAACTGTAATTCTAAACAAAGTTTGGACTTCCGTAATGATGATTTGACATACACACACAAACACACACTGCATTTTTCATATTGTCAGATGCCACGAATAATACCTGTGGTCAGCCAGATACAAGTAATGAAAATGGAATTAAAGGGGAAAAAAAAACATCATTTTTGTCCAGACTCAGAGCTGAGGTTTCTGTCTGTATCCATGGGCACTGAGAATTCAAGGGAAGTAATTCTTTAACCCTACCCTCACATTTGAACCAGATTACAGTATGCTGACGGTTACCACAGCTTGAAGGTTGAGAGCACACTTGTACAGCAACAGACTTCAGAACTGAAGCAACAATAAATGGTTAATGTTTTAACCTAGCAACAGCTAATTTGTCAATCAAGAAAGAATATTTTAAGTTTTTCTTTTTTCCTTTTTTTTTTTTTAATGTCTGTCTCGTTTTTCTCAGCCATTATTTCATAGCATTTTGTGTGTAACACTTCATTTTCATGCCACTGTAAATAAAATCATTACATGTAGATGTAGTAAAGATAGTGTGACATACGGAAGGATCAATGTCATTCGCATGTGCAAAATTGACGTGCGATTTTCGTAGGATTGTTGGCTGGGGACATTTTCCATGATTTTCATTCATTTCTCTCCGCTTTCTCAAGGAATTTTTGTTCTCAGTCTGTTTTCCCTTCTCCATTTCTAACAACTTCTTTTCTTCCTTTCTTTCATTCATCTGCTCATGCTGACGTGCTTCAGCTGCTACCACAAGGATGGTGGGAATGTACCTGTATAAAACTGGTGCATGGCTACTTGTTAAGAACAAATAAATAAATTAAAATTCATCCACAGTTCATATTCTGGCGTTAATTGTACAATGTGTGTCAGGTATATGCTTGTATACTTCTCAGCATAGCTCTACTCTCTTTTCTGAGCTGGTCATAATGCCTGGCCTGATTACATTCTCTATTTTATCTGCACTAGAGAATAACTGTTAACAATTCTGAAAGCCTCATCAATCACTAAATCACTGCAAATTCTTCAATCAATGGAAATTTTCATGTGACATCCACATTTTTTGTGCAGATGTATCCGAATGAATCAAATCAGTGAGTGTAGCCATCTTGCTCAATGATCTTTTACATGGAATGGGTGTTGTGCTTTTCCACAAAAACTAATCCTATCTGATTGTCAAAAAGGTTCAAAAACATTAAAGGTGGTGACAGAAATGACTGCTATGTTATCTAAACTTATGATCCAATTATTCTATTTCATAAGAAAGGAATAAACAGTAATGGAGACATGCACAGAAATTAAAATTTTCTATTTTAACAGTGACTTAATGGTGACCTGAAAAAATGAAGGCTAAGTCTAAACAGCATAACACAGATGGGTATCTGGTCCATTACTGTATATAACATAACTCTAACTTGCATACCATCACCAAGAGCCTTCTTCAATACTTCTTTCTCTCAGAAATTCATATAATTAATACAGTGTACAAAATGTCTCTCATCGTGACCAGAAATTCACATCCATTACTTTGACAATAACTAGTGTATTGTGCACTGTACAATATTCTCTCGCATGATAATTGTTCATCATTTATAATTTCTTTTGTTTCTGGTTTATTTCTTTTATGAAACATATGTGGTATGACAGTGAATAACTGGCACTGCAGTGACTGACCATGAGCTTACACATGAATAACACTGTCTTGGCAATAACCTGAGATCTCTGATGAATGCACAACTTTGTTTACAAACTGACTGACAAGGAAATGCAACAAGAAGAATGACGCACTGCAAGCATAATTCACATGGCGAATTATACTTTCGTTGAGATTTGAAATGCACGTTTCATTTAATTTGTTGGTTAAACAAAATATTCAAGATAAACAGAATTCCATCTTAAGGCTGATCATAATATCTTCTCTTCAGTGTTCTGTACTTCTTGAGCATGTATAGAGCTTCAAGCTCCTTCACAATGTATTCTCCTTTGGCAATGAGTGCTTCAATTTCCTTGGGATCGGAGACATCTTTATTTTTCATAAAAGCTGCATGAAGACGAGAGCGAAAAAATTCAGCACCCTTTGGATATTCTCTCCCAAGGTGAAGTAGCTGAAATAAAAATAAAATGGAATAATAATTTCTTGGGTCAAATGAAGCTATTATCCACATACCAAATAATAAAACAAACAAAAACTACAAATAATCATAATTCATGCCAGGGAAAAAAACCTGTACTGTATGTCGAATCACTCACAATGAGAAACATGACATGGAAGACTCAGACCAGTGAGAATGAAGATGACTATCTTATTACATTTACCACTTACAACTACCAAAATATGAACACATTGCCAATAAGGAATGCTGGAATTTTTCCCATTGTTTGTTTGATACTTTGCTGTAATATTGGTATCAGTTTATAGCACAATGATTAGAAACCTCCCAAATTAAGCCTCATAAATATTGTCTTTCTTTTAAAAAGTAAACTTTCCATGCCAAGTAACTGCTGCATCTCAGCACTTAAACGGGAGTTTTTTTTACATTCCAAGGGAACCTCTACACCCAATTCTGGAAGCCCATGTTTTGATCCAGACGCATTGATAGAATATCTGCGACTGCGACCCTTCAACAAACACTTGTGCTCTACGTAGGAAGCTGTAAAAAATTCCATTTCAAACTAACAATTTTTCTTATAAATGGAAAATTACTCTCATGAAATGGGTTGCAAAATTTGTGATAAAAACCCAGCAGCAGAGACTTCTGAACACAGACTTTCAGTCAACCTACAAACCTATTCATATGAGATCAGGTTGCAATGCATAAGAATTGCTTGAAACAGTGAAAATTCCTGAAGTGATTAAAACTTAATAATGATGCAAGATATGACTTACATATATGGTGACTGCAATTCAACCAAAAGTAAAGTTACTCCAATATTTTATTTCATCCTTCATAATTAAAACATTCCATCTTACTGTTTTGTACAACTGTTTGACTTTCCCTCTCAGAGCTTGATTTGACATTGTGACGGCAGGTATCAGTACAGTCTCTCGCAGCTGGTATTCCAATGTAGAAATGTCTTGGCCTTCTCAATGTGGTTATGAAGCCACAAAAATTGTCTGGTGTGTATTCGCTGTGAACATAAATTAGTCTGCATATAAAAGATGGGAAGCAGAGTTTAATATTTTGGGTGGTCTTCCAAATGTGACTCTTGGTAAGATTTTCTTACAACCGTAGTAAAATTTTCCAAAGTACCGGGGTATACGGATGCCTGCAAGAACACAACTTTAGGAGCAACCATATGGAGGATGTCTAAAGGGATGTTTGTTATAGTTTACTCATGGCTCAGCAATGAACTGCTGCGGACAAACGGTGCAATTTGTCTTACTTGACAATACTGGCATGGAACACATTCAAAAGTCTTTCCAACATAATTATACTACTATACATTTTTGCACAATATCTAATTACATGTGCTAGTCTACCTTCTTTCTGTTATTGTTTCTCATTGACAGCCTGCAATGAAGGCCTCCCATCCAATGTCATGAGCTTCTGAAGCTCTACTCGCTGGATTCAGTCCAATTGTGCAGTACTGAATTTATCCTTGTATGTGATTCTACAAACTGATATTATTAAAAGTATTGTAAATGTAAAGTGCATGGAAATCATAGCTGAACAGATGAAATTAAATCCAAGACAATAATTTGTTTCAAGTAATTTTCTAAACCTGATAAAATGTTTATTTTTCATAAAAGTGGAACCGGGAGAGAGAAGTACCATGTAACTGTAAATTACAAAACTAGTTGGACACATATTTCATGCTCTGAGTGTTAAATGCCAAGCTGAACATCTACTGTAAAACATTCATCTTGACAACTTAACGAAAGTCACATCCTTTTACCAGTATCCCTGTCATGTGACTCAAATGAAGTGAAGATGAATAGAGAAAATATAGCTGAATAGTGAAAAGAACTCAACGTTTACTCCATTGCATTTGAGAATTCATTTGAGACTGGAGCATTGCAGTTGGTAAGGAAAGAGGTTTCACATAAAATTTACTAGATCTAGTAATTGTAATACAGTGGAAAACAGTTAAACCGAAAATAGCGGTAAACTGAAAGAAAACAGGAGTCCTCGAATTTTTTGCCCTTTACCTTTGTTAACAAATTAGGGCTAAACCGAAATGGCCCTATTGTTAAACCGCAAAAAAAAATTGATGGATTCAGTGGCCAGTTCACTGTGATTCGCCATAGGCCAAGTCAAGTTACTGTACCATCCTTCCACCCCTCCCCCCTCAGAAATAATTTCAAAAATTTCAGACGGCAGCAGACAAGGCTTTTGGCGCATCGCAGGTGACCTTTCCTGTAAAATGTATGACATCGGAGAAACAACACGGTGTACTAGCGACCGTGGACAGCATATTCCATGGCATCGTGTACGGTAACGAGATCAGCAGGACGGGGGTTCTGTACTGTCTGTTCACACTCATGTCTCTCTACTCTGAGTGTTAGTTCACATTCACCTGCATATAAATTCTCTGTGGGGCCCTAGGCTGAGCAATCGCCAGTCCTTGTTATCAGTCAAATACACAGCAACAGAGGACGTGTTGAGTCATTTTTTGCTTATGCACTTACTTGATTTCACCCCTTCGATAGTGATTTGGGCTAGCTCTCTTGAATTTAGTGTTTTTCAAGCCTCCTAGCAGTAAACCAAAAGTTCTCTTTCTATACCGAAAACAAACCCGTGGTCCTGCCGATTTCGGTTTAACCGTTGTCTACCGTACTATCTGGGAAAACACATTATTATATTTTTTTATATTTTAATTATAAATCAGAAGCTTTGTAAATTGCAGGCCCTGTAACCATCTGTCCCCAAGAACGATGAAGGTGACGTAAATGACCAACACTCGTTGGAGTCCTTGCATGATTTTGGTATTCAGTCCGTATGGATTAAAGCCCTGCAGTTCCCACTTGTCATTGAATCAGGCCGATTTCATAAAACAGTGTGTCTATTAGTATTAGGTTAGGCTTCGAGTTCGTAACATTAATTATAGTTACTAATTAATGTCTGGCATCTCTTTGGGAAATCACCTCAGATTATGTTTTAACTTGCCAATCAATGCACTTGCAGGCATGCAAAGAAATGATGGCTTATCCAATTTCTAAAATCAACAACAGCAGTGGTCAAAGTCGCAGTTATGATAAGGCAACCCCAGAACAAAAATGTACTTTCGCTTTCTTGAACACCGAGTTGCGGTTCTTTTATTTTGTTTTAACAGGAAGTGGTTATAAGAAGGTTCTCTGGTCATTTTTTTTTTCGGTAAAACACAAAATTAATCGTTCCGTGATGGAAAAATATCATTGCAAAATAATATAATAAGCTAGATAGGTACAGATCCTGGAAAAAATGCATATATTATTATGCAGGTGTCAAGCTGCTCGATTTCTTTTTCACAGAAACTGTATTTTCTGACTGATTTAAAAAAGAAAAATTTACTTGTTTGAAACAGGTAGGACACTGGAATTTGTCAGCGAGCAATAAATTCAACAGGGCTTCAAGACCTGATGCCATCGATTTCTTTTGGGTCAAAACAAAAACAAAAACAACTACATCTATGCGTCATTTTCAATGATAACAACGTTATACATGTACATGTGTTATAAAAACATATAGTTGTTAATTCATAAACAGAAATACAGAATCTTATTTACAAAGCCTTTTCAAAAGATTTATGACAGTTTCAAAATATAATGTTATTTGCTAACAATATATTTTAACAGGTGAACGGAATGGGAAAACGGGGAAAGTAACATTCTTCCAAAATAAACATGTAAAGTGAAAGTAACACTGTAACAACTTCACAAAACAAAAGCATGGTATTCTGGGAATATCTTTGTCTGATTACGGTCTCCTTTTCTCTTTTAATTAAGCTGAAACAATGGCTGAGTTAAAGAATGTCAAAACTGGGCAAAAAGAAAAAGTTGTATGTATAGCAGTCTCACGCAAGAAATAATACCCAGGCGATACAATGAAACGCAAACTAAAAGAGAAGACAGAAAATGGCCGATATTTCGGCAGCCGACTGGGTTAGAGAAATCTCTGTAAAATTAGAATAGTCTTCCACTACAGTGAATCACTGGACGAGAACATGTTAGCGCGTTCATCTGTGCTCTTCTAATATACTCGCTTGATGAGAGAATAGGATACCTTGAAAAATTCCAACTAACTACATTGAGTGGAAATGATAGAGGGAGCCTTCTGATTCGCTCAATAATTGATGACGTAGAGCACAAGTGTTTGTTGAAGGGTCGCAGTCGCAGATATTCTATCAATGCGTCTGGATCAAAACATTGAAAAAGATGTAAGAAAATGTTCTTAGACGTGTTTGCTTTTCTTAGCCGTAGTATAACATCTTTTCATTTGCTCGGAATACCAAATTATAGGAACGTAAATTGATGTAATGCATGGAGATATCCATTATCATTGACATGGAAATGGAATGTCGAATTGGGTCAACACCGACCCTGGTCAATTCCATTTGAGGACCATCACTTCAATGTGGTTTGATATCCTGTGTATCTCATTGCAACCTTATATGAATAGTAAATGTTATTTGCGAAGACTACTCCATTAATTCTGGACAGTGTCAAGACCGACAGGTACGGTATACATTTGTGCAAAGCAGGCACTCAAACTCGACCACAAATGGATCATGTTGATTGTTGGCATTGTTGCAAAAAACTTGTTCAGCATGCAGGTGGTGACATAGACTAGGGTGCAATAAATCTAAGATCTAGGGGAAAAAATAATAATACAATCCAAACATAGATGTACATCATATGACTTTTCATAGATGGCTAAAACTGAAGGCTGGGGATCTCATCATCTACTGATCTAGCCTACATTTGCTCAAATTGCTGTGGTTTATTTGTGGTCAACTTCAGGCATGAGACGAGACCTTCATCTAGACCTAGGCTAGATCTAGATCAATTCATGTGGCAAGCCAAAGTTAAGTTAGGGTCATGGATATAATTTGTGTTTGAATACTTTCTCGATGTAATCAATGAAGTTTTATTATCTTTAGCTATTCACTCAGTAAATGACTGATAGTGACATGCTGCCTGCATTAAATTAATACAGCCCTTACTTATATAGCATCACAAATAGGCCTGCTGATAGTAATGATAGTTATTTTTAAGTCTCAAGAAAGATCTTTTGTCCATTTGAGTTACACAGCTTTGGTCAGGGACATATTTCATGCACTGAATATTAATTGGTGGAGCTGTGCATTTACTATAAAAAACATCTATCGTGAGGACCAACTCTTCCTTGAAACTCTCTGCCCATGGATAGTCCTTAAGTTGTGTCCTTGTAGTATCTGTATTGTATCACTTTACTCATCAGTTCCTAGTAGTAGTATGTCCATGAACATGTTGACAGAATTCCCAGTGACAGTACAGTTGTGCATTTTTTTTAACAAGCAAAAACAAAAAAAGCAGTATATCGCAGGTAAATTTGGGTCCACTAAGTACTATTATTATAAATTTAAAGGCTGTTAGTACTGTAGTTCGTTTCATAGGACAGGGAAAAAAGCAGTGGTTTTTGGAAATAATTTTGTTTTACGAATGGGCTAATTTCGAAATTTTGCATGTGGTCTTTTAAAATACAATTTGTGTTAATTACACAGTTGTTTTCTAGTGCGATCCATTGAGTTTTGGGCCTTTCTTTTTCTTGTTGTAAATTTAATACACATTAAACTGTGCATATTAATTATTATTGAAAGTTTTAGACTTTTACAGGAGGGTGGTGCCACAAAAAAAGCATTGCTCAGGCTCTCGAAACAACTATGATAGATATAACACTGCATGTGTCATGCAACATTTGATAACATGTATCATGCAACATTATAATTTCCCAAAATTTCAAGGGTTTGAACAATTGAAATCATCTCCATCCAATGCGGTGAGCACTGCTGCTCACTCAAAATAAACGTAAACAACGCATGCTGTAAATCACTAAACAATGAATAAAGAGACAGGGCCTGATGCACCCAATCTGTAGAGAATAAATCATAAATGGCCTACTTAGACGTTAAAAAAAGTTTGAAATTCAATACATAATCATACAAAGACAGTCCAGTGTCACATCACATGCCGAATTTCAGAAAGATGCAACAGGATAAACGCTGTTAATTTTAATATTTTTTTCACAAAATGAATTATAATTTTATTAATAGTAATTGAGCTGAAAGGATGAACTGAAAGTATATTTTGTTTTAAATTTATGTTGAAACAAGTGAAGTCGAACCACATGCATGTATTGTAAGTTTGATGCAAAAATATACCTTTTTCACTGCAGGAAGACTTGTAATACTTGAATTAAATGAAAAAGTACATGATTCTTAGAGTCGATTCAACACCCCCATAGAGGGTGGGCTATAACTTTATAAGTAGGTGTACAGTATTTTCTACATTTGTTTTTTTTTTTTTTCTGCTTGCTTTCAGTTTCAGGCATTGAGAGCGGTGCCTGGAAGTCTGGGTGAAGAGCCTAAACAATACCTCAATAAGAAAAAGATTGATAAATAAATAAATAAAACAAAATAAATACTGTAAACCTTCATTTGGCCCACCATACATCTACTGATCTACATTGCAAAACCAATGCATAGTGTGAATAGGGTAAACTCTGATTACCTAGTGAACAGGGTCAGCACTATCTGGTGTGAAACCAAACATCACATTATTCTGTGAGTGTGACACAAAATGGAGGTTTTACAGTTACCATTAGTTTTGTAAGGTGCATCGTGAAGAGAATTTTTTTATAGGTAGTGCAACCAGGTTGATTTTCGCCCTTAATAATTATCTTTTTTATGTGATTGCATTAATCATACACTTATATTAGTTTATTAGAAATGTTTGAAGTTATATTATATTATGTCTTATGATAATATAGGAGCAAATATTTCACCTTTCTTCTTGAACAGTGGTGTACTTAGCAGTGACTTGCTTCAAATAGCATGAGTCGACAGACGGCATCAGGGCCTAAAGGGAGGACTCTTCAAGTGCCTGCGATGCCTAACCCAGCACTTCCTATGCAGACTTCAGACCTCCCAGCTGCTGTTTGTGAGTGCAGTTTCTGGGCCATTCGGCATTATAAAATATGATGTTAATGAAGATAATTTGCTAGTACAAGTGAAATTCTAGCCTGCATATCTTATAACATTTTTTAATGAGATATTTGATTTTAATTTCCTTTGACAGAAAGAGGGAGTTGTATTGACAGAATTCATGTTAGGTAGTTCAAACTCCCCCGCTGAAGGGGGCGAAATCCCGTTTTGGCATAATTTTTTTTAGGCCAGCATTACAACTACAAGGCTACTACTGCTGTGTGTTTATGTAAAACGGCATGCATCCGACATCAAAATAAAGTTCAATTCTTCCTCTGTCAAAATATATTATCTTTTGTATTGTTTAATGTGTGTAGCTGTGTGTTTTTATTGATTGAAGGAGACATAGCCCTGCTGTTTATACCATGAGCCGCACATACAGATTTGACCCCCACATAACAAAGGGTCGCGGAGCGTCACGCCGATGTAGCGTACATGTTTGAAAATAACTCACACAGAAAGCCAGATAAATGAGGTTTAATTCAATGTATTTTTCATCCTCTTTAAAGATGAAATTCCTTTAAAAATCGTTTGTTGACCGAAAAACTGGCGGAAATTTTAATAGATCAGGATCAAAATTATGCACAAATAAACCTCAGCCTTTATATGTGAGTGTGCCTGAGAAAACCCACATAAAGTCGGCAGAGCTGATTTTGAGAAAAACGGCTTTGAAGTGAAAATATGGGTCCGACACAAACTTCCAACTTGGCTGTTGTTTAGGGGACCGTGGCATGTTACAGGGTAAACTGTAGACGAGCAGTGAACACTACTCACTATGATCTCTATAACAGCTTTGTAATTAGACTGCGGTCTCCTAACAAGATCCAAAAAACTTCCGACGTGGCTGTTTCTAAGGGACCGTGGCATGTTACAGGAAAAACTGTAGATGAGCAGTGAACACTACTCACTATGATCTCCATAACGGCTTAGTTATTAGACTACGGTCTCCTAACAGCAATCACTCCAATATTACTTGGTCAATTAGCTATTGCCACTTATAGGATTAAATGCTGTTTTCTCAAATTCTTGTTTTAGAGGGGTCACTGACTTCAATTTATCAGAAATGTCTTGTCTTTTATTATATGTACAGAACTCAAAATGTCATGTTGCCGACTTTTTGTTGGTTTTCTCAGGCACACACACATATTTTCAAGGTATGCCAAACATAGACATAGATATATAGGGCATATTTCGGCGCAAAGCGCCGACTGTTTTTATGGACCCACCCAAGGCTTAAAATGTCGTCACCTTTTACCGACACTCAGTGCTAAGTAATGGCGTTGCGGTTGACCTCCATTTCAATTAAAAAAACAAAAAACATTAATTTTGTCTCCCCTGTAAGAGTTCACAAAAAATTGACGTCAGATGAAGTTTGATGACTAAAAAAAAGTAAAATGAGATGCTTGTATTACATTTGTACCCGTCGCAAAAAATTGAGCGTAATGTACACCCCCTGGACTTGGAAGCTGGTAATTTTTAATGCTGTGACTCAATAAACTGTCATTTTATGGGTGGTCAGATTTGGACTATTGTGCAATTTGCAAAGGTAGCAAGTTCGAGGTGTTTTTTCACTTTTGAAAATGCCATAACTTTCAGAGCCTTTTATGCCAGAATGATAAATTTGGTATTAAAATTATTAGAATATTAGTTTGGACTAACTATTTATATGTTACAAATATATATACAAATATCATTCACTCTGAAAATATCAGTGCATTATCCTTGAAACTAATTGCACTGAAGTATTGATAGATCCATGCTTTTCTAAACAATCATGAGGTCATGTCAGTCAAATGATTTTTAGATCAATCTACAGGTGCAAATCTTATTGAAATGTTGCAAACAAGTATTAATCTTGTGATTCTGACTTTTTGTTTGCAGGGCCAGTTCCAAACAATGGCAATTCAGATTTGGCTAGTTACTTTGAATGCCCTGTTTGCTTTGATTATGCTCTACCTCCCATAATGCAATGTCAGAGTGGCCATATTGTATGCCAGTCTTGTCGACAAAAACTGAATATGTGCCCTACATGTAGAGGACCACTGGGTAAGTAAGATATTACCTATATAGTATTAGTAGACAATTTGTAAATTTTAAGTCGTGATTTTTGGTAAATATATTTATATGCATAAACACGAGAAATCTTTGGCAAACATTATGCAGGACATTTGTGCATCTTCACAATCAAATATCAAGCATATCAAGGCAGCTTCTATCAGACATTCCTGGCAACAGCACCAGAGCAAAGATCAATTTTGCTAAATGTTCTTTCTGTGGGCAGGGCTCTTTTTCAGTTTTGGCCAGGGCAGATACAAAGAGCTGATAATAAGATAGGGTTGAACTGAAAATGGTGTATCACAGTATGTGTTTAAAAAATTTTTTCCAGCCTATTCCTGTGTGCTCATAAAGAATATGTAAATTTAGTAGTGGCGTAAGTTTAATTTTTGTTGTAGTTCGTGCTGATTCAGATTTTTTTCGCCAGATTCAGATTTTTCTTGGCTTGATTCAGATTTTTGTTTTTATTATAGGGTTGTATCTCTGTTACTTACACATGTTTACTTGCACAGAGCTTTATTTTTCTCTGATTGGCAGTCTGCATAAATGTCTAATTTCTTTTGCCTCCTAAATCAGGAAATATTCGGAATCTTGCAATGGAAAAGGTAGCAGCATCTGTCCTTTTCCCATGCCGTTACTCAAACAATGGATGTCTGTCAACACTGCTCCACACAGAGAAAAGTGAGCATGAGGACACTTGTGAACACAGGTAATTTGTCCAATTCTGGTTGTTGTTTTTCTTTCAGAAATTTATTGGTCAGTTGAGAAGTTGTACATACATGGACATATACAGCAGTAAACACCAGTATTCATATGTGTGACCTATTTACTGATAAACTTTTAAAAGTCTTCATGTTCATATATTAAGTAGTTAGCCCTCGTCCCACGTTGAGTGAACTCGTCCATGTAACGCCTTGTGCGGGGATAGCCAGTAGCCAGTCAGCTGATCGTTCGCGTGTTGCCAATAACCTTGCAGTAACAGCAGTAGTGGTGGATAAATGGTTAGTGACCCCTATGATATTTGGTTAAAGGACGTTTGATGAGATGCAGCAAGTTCTGTCGTTAAATAGAAGGCCCGTAATCCAGAATTTTCTGCATTTACGTGATGTTTAACTCACTGAAGCCCAGCCCGCCAGGGCGGAACAACTCTTAAAGACCAGGGGTTTTGGGGGGTATTTCAAAAAATTCCCACAACCACATTTATTCACGAATCCATTCCATATTTTGACACATAATAGGTTTTAAATTGAACAATGCAAAAAACAAAACTTGAATAAATTTATTCAGATAGTTTTTTTTTCATGAATTTTCAAAATTTGGCAAGTTTCTTTGTTTCGCAAAAATTTCTGGCCTTTGTGTATTGTACTGATGACCTAATAAACATGTCCAAAAAATTGTAAGAAAGTGTCACAAGTGTTTGAAAGTAATGTTATTATTCACCTTAGTCAACAAGAACTCGACCTACTACTGGCTTTGCCTTCCCCCTTGCCCTTACTCAGTGCACTGGCCTTAGCCTTAGCACGATCGCTGGTACTGGGAGGGCTAGATCTAGAATCTGAGTCAGAATTTCCCTTCCCAGGCACGAATTCAGGATCTAGATCTGAATTATAGGCTACATCTACCTCAGATTCATCACTGGTGTCTTCAAACAGCTGGAAAATGTTTGTTTTCTTGCGTTTTGAAGCCATTGTCTTGACTAGATCTAGTGATCAGCTGTGACAGATCGCGCAACTGACAGAAGTTCTTATTTCGACCCGGCATAGATTGATAGTTTTTAAAAAATTGTAAAAAAAAAAGTTGCCAGCCGAACCCGGTGAAACTTTCAACGAAACAAGTCAAGATGTTAAACTGCCGCAGAGAACCAATCCCGTAAGCGTTGCGGGAACAGTGCAGGGGTTAGAAATTTTATTCATGTACCTCGCAGGCGGTGCAGGATTGGGCTTATGCGTCAATTTAGGTATCCCGCAACTTGTGCGGGAACGGGCGTCAGTGAGTTAGCATACATTTTATCCTTTTCCCAAGAGCTCTGGGCTTTTTTTTGTCCCAAAGTTCAGGTGAAAATATTATTTTTTAAGACACACTCTTAATTTACTCACCACATGTATCGTGACATTGCCTTCTCCCTCCTCCACTATGTGGAGGTTCCATGAACTATGATATTAGTTTTCTTGGCACACCTTTGGCAAGAGATTTGATTTCCAGCTTGTAGAGTACATACATGTTTCGAAAAGCGGTTTAATGAAGGCAACACAATATCTCTCTGATTACTACATATCAAATAAAGACAACGACCAACCAAAAAGTCGGTCTTTTTCTCCAGTTTCCCTGATGAAAAACCTACTGACAGACACCCTTATGCAGCATGCCCTAGTATTACATTGGAATTCATCATTACAGACATCAAACGGTTTCTCAAATACGCAGATGATCGCTTTCTTCTCATTTCACATGTAGATGACAACCAGCATCAAACTTCAAAGTTCTTTTCATATTTCCTTGGCATTTAGCATGAAATCATGATCGGTTCAGTTTTTAATTATTTTGTGCGTTCCAGATTAAAGGAACTGTGAAATATAATTCCAGTGATAGAAATCTGAAGATCTTTGAGGCATAGAGATTGCAATCTTGATTTAAAAGCATGATTAGTATTTATTTGAAGTAGTTTGAAAGCATTAAGTGTGACAATTTTTTAAGTTTGTTGGAAATTATTTACATTCAGTCAGTGCAACCTAGTGCAGAGTCCGTAGGCCTACCTTTGCAAAGATAGTTTGAATCAGGTTCACTAGGAAATGTGCAGTTGCATATCAGAAGTAGCGAGTACATACATACTTTATGCTGATCAAGGGTAAACAAGTATAGGTGGAGAAAGGGACCTGGATGAGGCTGAGTGTAAGAATGGTATGAGGTTTCATGTGTATTCCTGTTGTCTATTGCAGACCGTACACATGTCCATGTCCTGGTGCCTCCTGTAAATGGCAGGGTTCACTAGAGCAGGTCATGCCACACCTCATGCAATCTCACAAGAGTATCACCACATTACAAGGTAACCAGTTCTCGACACTTCATCTCCTTGCTTGTTCAGTGTGTTTGTACATTAAATTCTTTTGTCAGGATTTATTTATATTATACCATCATTCATTTCTCCTTGTTACAAACAGTAAACCCACCATGATAATTAACCTACCTTACGTGTAGAACAAGTTCATTCCTAGTCATGTTTATATATTAGCCTTTTATTTGGCAGTGAACAATATTAGCATCCATTATTTGATAAAAGTTCAGTTTGCACAAAACAAAACTTTTTTTTTTCTTGATCATGTGATTGTTAAAAAAAAAATCAAATTATCTTTTGCGGGTTATTAAAATAACAAAGAAAACTGATGTTACCTGGTTAAATGTCATCACCAGATTAGTACAGTTTATTTGTTCCGATCAGTATATTTGAGCTGTGTAATTTTTGCCTCTCCAGGTGAAGACATTGTCTTTCTAGCCACAGACATCAATCTTCCAGGAGCTGTAGATTGGGTTATGATGCAGTCTTGTTTTGGTCACAATTTTATGTTGGTTTTGGAAAAACAAGAAAAAATAGATGGCCTTCAAATGTTTTATGCTATTGTCCAGCTCATAGGCACTCGTAAACAGGCAGAGAACTTCATATACAGGTAAAATAAACTTCTTTTGTGATACATTTTCCCTTGGATGAATGAGTAATTACCGGGCTAACATGCTGTGAAATCGAAACTTGATCCCATTCTTAAGGTCTCATTAGATGTATTCAAACTATTTTGCACATCTTTCAGTTGAAAGCCTCCTGACAGGGAAGTTTTGTGTGTCCGGTTAATGTTTTCTATTTAGTTTTGGGCTTAAAAGATGAAGCTGAATTCTTTTGTCATGGAAAATGTATGTTTTCTGACAAGTGGAATTACATAGTTCATTTGGAAATGCCTGAGGAAGCAGTCAGTTTTGCCAGAGTCCCAGAAAACTGATAGAGAAAGATATGTTTTAGAGGACGGTTATTTTATCAAAACTGCCGCATGCCTCAACCCCTTTATGCCTAAATGTAGTCTCTATTGGATTCCCTCTCAAGTTAGCAGTGACACTAGGGCAGATTTCCGTGGATCCGAAATATGTCACCACCAGCGGGTGTTTTGAACCGTGTTGTGAAAGAGGGTCGTTCTCTTGTATACACTCGTACCGTGTTGTTTCTTAACCAGTATGAATGAAACTTGGCAATCGATCAGAAGGTAGATCTATATAATGATATGCGGATGGCGATCTTTTTGGCAGTTTAAAGTTTTCCGAACTCGTTTCATCATTATGTATTTCGCGAACCACAAGGAGCAGCAGTTTTGTCTTTGACAGGGCAAGTCTTGAATATTTCTTATTTTACGTCCTAAAATTTGAAATTTTTGTGTGGTTTGCTTTTCACATACCACCTACAAACATGTACATATCCCCTATCAAAACCGTAAGGCATTGGCCATGCATTTCAGGTAACCCCATGACGCAGAATAGTCCAGCGGTTAGCTTATGATCACACATTTGGCAGAAAT
The DNA here is from genome assembly GCA_963931925.1 of Onchidella celtica. Taxonomy (NCBI): domain Eukaryota; kingdom Metazoa; phylum Mollusca; class Gastropoda; order Systellommatophora; family Onchidiidae; genus Onchidella; species Onchidella celtica. Next base: position 34,875,065 of record OZ007575.1, on the reverse strand, counting down.
AAAAAGTTGTATGTAGCAAAGCCTCGCATAAGAAATAATACCCAAACGATACAATGAAACACAAACTAAAAGAGAAATTAAGTGAGGCTTTGGTACATGTATACGACTTTTTCTTTTTGCCAAATTTTGACATTGCTTATAGCCTTGCTGCGACTCCACAGTTTTTCTGTGGTTTTTATGATAACGCATTGTGATTGGTCGCTTAAAATAACTCAGCCGGACTGGTCACACACATTTTATTTATTGCTCTATTCCTCTTTAAATATGTTTGGGCGGTGAGTGACAGGACATAAACGGACGACGCAAGTCATTATTATAAGTGTGTCACAAATCCCAGACTGGGAGATGTAATAATTTATGACAGGACAACAATCACGAACAAACAAGTTTAACACTTAGCAGAACAACCCATCAGACTCACACATTTATTTAAACATAATCATACAGATAATAGCGCAAGTACATACATTATATTATTGAAATTAACTGCCGTACAACGGCCTTATTCTCACATGCACTCTTCCTCGGATCCACAACCCGGTAGTTACTTCCTAAAGGCACTTCGGCCTCAGCCTCTCCCCTCAGGGTCTTAATAGCACATTAATAATTCACTAGCACCGCAGTCTCTCAATATCACCTTCCTATTGTCATACACCTTAGCATTCCACTAGCACCTCAGCAGGGCAATAGCACATTATCATTTCAATAGCCCATCAACATGGCAATAGCACATTATCATTTCAATAGCCCATCAACATGGCAATAGTACATTATCACATTCACGCTCATATCTACGTCCCTGTCCGTGGCCTGACTGCCACGACTTTATGTGCCTCTACTGTCCTGCACCGACAGCCTCACTTCTGGCCTATGTGTGGCCTCCGGCCCTATGCTGGCCTATCCCCTGTGCTCACCGAGGTGGCTCTTTGGCCCGTCCCCGACACCTACAAGAATAACATTACATTGGTATAATACCCTACCATTTCTATTCACTCCACCTCTCCTTACAACCCATGAAGCGTACACACAATAGTTCACCTTTCACTCACCAAACATCTTACGGTAACACACCTCCATCGGAGTACACAATACTCACTCGTGCTACAAATCCATGAACTCACTTTCATCTATCGCTCATGGCGCACATTGCTATATCCAATATCAAGGACTTCCACATTCCTCACATATACTTATTTACATCATGGTAATAGACGAATATAATATAATACATCAATCATAATTATCAATCAACGTTCTACCTACCAGTCATCACTGGAAAAAACACTCTCATCCGTCTTCCGACTGCTCCCCTTATGTTCGCCCGCTGGGCTCTTACTAGCGTCCGTTCAGTAGGACCTTCTAACTTGCAGTGATAGTAATACAGCGCTTTCGCCTCATTCAGACCCCCCACTACTCATAACAGCACGCTTTAACTTACTTGTCTACGTGCGTTAATTTTACTCTCCTCCTTTCCCCCCGTAATTATTAACTATCGCTCACTCCACTCGTGACAAAGTGTTTGTGTTCATGTCTGTCTTGACTATCCTTTGGTAATCAGCTTGCTATTAAATGATAAAACAAAGGAAAGTGATTTAAATATGAAATATTAACAAAATACAACATAACATCGTATTATTAGTAAGAGTTGACATGACCCCATTTCGCTCAACCATTTTCACGAATATTGGACTTGCTGAACTACAAGGTTTAAGAGCACAAACATGGGCTACGGAATGTTGTGTCATCGCCCTGTTTTAATGTCTATATCTAGATAATTCACACCATCATTTTTAAAGTAAGTCTAAAAAATAATGAAATTATAGTTTTTGTGAATGAAAGTAAAGTTTCAGCTAGATAGTCGAATTTGAAACTGAGATATGGTCAGTTTTTGAAAAAAAAGCTCGTCGTGAGAAGGTCCGCTTTTTGAGAATATTTTCCCCTATAAATGTGTTCCAAATTCTGGTGGTCTAAAAATCATATAACTTTTTTATTTTTGGGTGGATTTTGATAATTTAAAAAGCATAATGCTTAGAATCGACTGTACTTTCCAGTGCATAAAGCTAAAAACACTTAACATGACTAAACAATTTTTCAGTGGCATTGCTACTCAAGTGGTAATGAAACAACAGGTGGGAAAAGAAGATCAACACTAAATATATGCAACCAGTCACGTTACAGCTTTGTAGTCATGTGTGTTTATGACTCTTGTTATTCTCCTGAATTGTTTTTCAATTCTGTCCATTAGTTTGCCTGCAATCATTGCTTTTATTCTGGGTATGCAACTGTTTATGTTTTCACTCAGGAGGCCAGATGGTACCAGTTATTCCCAGGGGCCCAGGTCTGAGAGGATTAATTTGCAGAATTTTTATGAACTCTAGAACCAGCAAAGCTTTGTTAGGGCTTTGTAGAGGTGTTGCTGTATAATTTGCACCTGACATGGGGGATAGAAATGTGGTAATCTTTTATGTTGTTCCATGTCAAATGTCACTTGAAAAATGAATAATCAGTTGCCTGGGAGTTAATGTAGAAACACACTCCTATTATGAAGCGTTTCAGTAATCAATAGTAATCGTATTTTGATCTTGTAGCCTTATATTTAATGTATTACATTTATCATATTTTTTTACTTTACAGATTAGAACTGAATGGTCATCGAAGGAGACTGACATGGGAGGCGGCTCCACGAAGTATCCATGATGGCATTCAGTCAGCCATCGCAAGCAGTGATTGCCTTGTCTTTGACACCAATATTGCACAGCTGTTTGCAGATCATGGAAACCTTGGTATCAATGTCACAATCACCATCTGCGACAGATAGAATGATCTCTGCCTCCTCCCCCATCTCCTCAAGATTTTGTACTCACCAATGTTACACTTGTTTCTCAGATCCATTCAACTCTCAGCAACCGTTTTCTTTGAAATTCATTCATTATTGATGTGATGTCATCAGTAGAAACAAAGTTCATCTTCCACATCTCTGATGTCATTGTTCCACCCAACATCCTCCATTATCAAGTTGTTGTCATTGAAAGCATCATTGTTTTCTTTGTAAACATCCTGATCAACTTGTATTTCATCATCACCTGCCTCCTCATCTGTGGAAACATCAACCATTTTTGGTGTCATCAGATAAATCTCTCGACTTCAGCTATACAATCCACATTCAGGATTCCTGTCATCTTGGGTGAACATACATTGTAGAAAGTGCTTAACCAAAATGTTCACTGAAAGACTGTTCTTTGTTTTTGCACTTTTCTTTTACACATATACTGTTTATTCAGTGAATATGATCTGGGAATGTTTCACCAAAGCTTGCAATTCGCTGATTGTGGAGGAAACAGTTGTTGTTTTTTTTTCCTACGTGTAAAAATTGGAGACATCTTGTTGTGTTTATCTACAGATGTGAGAACAAATCAGATACGATCCACAGATATTTGCTGTGGTTATCATGCAGCTGATATGAAAAAGAGGACTTCAGGTTAAAGGAAGACAGATGTGTGATGTACAGAATGTAATATGGAATGGCTGAATGATTCAGAAGCTGCCAGCAACAGCAATTCTGGAGAAAAGTAAATGCAAAACACAATGTCAGTGAACGTGTATGAGTGTGGTGTGCACATCTTGAACTGGGCATTGTTGAGTCTTTATATTGTGTCTATGTACAAGGTTTTTGTTATGACTGTTGTTGTTATGTATGAAATTTGATGACAGGTTTGGCATTTCATAAGCTAACGGCATTTTAAAATTCCAAGAAAGCAATTGCAGATATAATGTTGCTTTGTCTTGTGGCATATTTAAAAGATAGACTTGCCTGTTAGGGCTCTTATTTATTGAAATAAAAAAAATGGCAACTAGGGTTTTCATAGTAATAAAGTTCAGGCTTTCGCTTCTCAAATATTTCTTGGTTGGTTGTCTGAAACCCTGACACCAGGCCAGTAGTAAGTCTTTTCAAAGGATATGTAGAATCCTTGAAAATTTTATCTTCCTTTTGCACTCTTTTCAGTGACATTTGATTTCCAGAACTAGATCCAACCCTTCAACTTGTACAAAACAGGGTGGAGTTTATTCTCATGGAGGAATTTTTATATGATTTCAGTGCTTTTTAATTTGAAATTCCAAGTATTGTGAAAGTTCAGACATTCTCGTCCTCTTTATTGTCTGTTGGTTATAATTTGGTGCGTCATACAGATTATCTTGATGCGCACAGAGCAAATATTTTAAGCAGTTCTGAAATCACTGCTCTTACTCTTGTGTAGGTTTACTGTACAGAGGCTGAAGCAGGTGTACAGTTCAAATAGACCTGACTGCTTTAAAATGTCTTGAGCTTCAGCTGTTGATGTACTGAGATAGTCCAATATGATTGATATGTTGCACTGTTTGGACCAGTTTCTCAGTGAAACCATTGTTAATGTCCCACATAACCAGAAGTTGTTGTGGTTTTGCCTTCTTCCTTTGTGCAAACCTGTCCAGTGATTTTTGTTTCATATGAGTATAAATATTTCATCCTGTTATTTCTGATTTATCCAGGCACGGTCTGTTGTATGGAAGTCATTGTTGTCAATGAAGTACCAAATCCATTGTATTATGACAAAGCTAATGTAGGAAGTATGAATGTGTAGCTGTGTTAGACAGTGGTGACTGGGCAGGAAGCAAAATGCAATAGTGATGTTGGAGATGCATGTTGTGATCGTGACATGGCGTACTGTAAGTCCTATGGTATCTCCACAAGTTGCATTTGTTGTGTTCTTTAGCATCTGTTTCTGTCTGAACTTTACATAGTCAAGAACAGTGGTCATTCGGAGCCTTTCTGTCTTAAATGCGCAAGAAAAAAATGGGGGGGGGGGGGGTATTCTTACTAGTTCATTCGAAAAGTTTATACTTCAAGATTCTGAGCAGTTTTAACTTCAATCCTTTAGTCGCTAGTGAGTTGCTTTTGAATATGTTAGGTGCCAGGTGCAATAAACACTATTTCAGACATGAAATTTCCAGTTTTATTTTACAGAGTGAAAGTGTTATTGATAGTTCTGATTGTAGTGTTGCACTTGGCCAGCATATTGAACACTGTGTCATACAGTTTAGCATTTCATGCAGGAATTTGGCTCTCGCTTCCCTCAAGTCCCAGAACTTGTTTTGTTGTGTTTGCACGTGCTACAACATTGTAAATGTTCTTGTATTTGTGGTGTACATTTAATCACTGCTGGGCATTGAACTGTTCGCGCAAAGCTTTAACACATATGTCACAGTTTGCCATTAGTTGTTTGGACAAAGCTGATGACATTTGTAATCATAGCCAGCGTATTTAGCATACTCAGAACAGCCTTTGCCGAAGTGCAAACCAGTCCACATGTAGTGTTGAAAAAGCCAGTGAAGTTGTTTACACCCAAGACTAAATCACCTTAAAATAACAAGGTTCTATCTCCATTTTATGGCTGTACTGAGTTACACAATACTTCTACAGGCCTTGTCCATTGTGTGTCAAAGTATCAAGCGGATTGAGCGTAATTCGTATTACTAAAAAGACAAAAAATTGTATCTCTAAAAGCTCTGAGCACATGAAACTTCAATCATCAATTTCTCAAAAGTTGATGGAAGAAAGAACCATGTCATTCTAAGGGGGGGGTGGCAAGTCAAGCACAGACAATAAATTACCTGCTTTCTCATCAGAATCGATATAGAGTTAAAAATGAGAATTTTGGCATACATTTTGAAACTTTATCATAATTTGGAAATGCCTGAGCTGCCTACTCACCCGCCTCCCTTTTCTGCCTCTTGCATAGTGTGTTCCCCTCACTGGTAATTACTGGTAATAATGATAATATGACAATGTTCATTTCCTCAGTAATACATGGAATAACATTGAAAACTTGGGCTCCTTGCAGTGGCATGCAGAGGTTTGATGATGGCCCCATTATGCCTTTGGCTAACTCCTTGATTGTGTGCCCCAAGACTGAAATATAGGGCCCAGAGACTTTGATTGAACGCCCTCTGAAATGGATGTCCGGGGCCATCCCCCCTCAGGCTCCTTTTCTGCATGCCACTGGCTCCTTATTAAGACTGTCTCACAACCAGCAGGCACTGTTCTGTGAGATTCATACGTTTCCTGTTATCACCAATGAGTTCAATTTCTTTTAATCAGATGGGTTCTCCGTTGTTTGTTCAGACGGATCCTGGATCTGTGTTGTGTATGTGTCAGACAAGGGATAATTCTTCTCTATGTTTACCTCTCTGCTTATCATATCATTGTCTTTCACACAACAACTAGTGGAGCAATAGCTAGAGTAAGTTGCTTTCTTTAACTTCCCCTTCCTCTTTCATTTCTGAGGGGAATTTGTCATGTGTGGCATTTCTTTGCCATTTTTTAATCTAAGAGAAGATGGTACATAAGTTGCTTGAATTTAGAAGAGAATTTTTGTTTATTAAGTTCGTGTAAGCACATCTTAATTTATGGTCTGGAAAAGAAGTTGGTGGAGAGGGAATAATTAAATTTGTTTGCATAATTGTTGAGCGTGACCATGTTAGTCATTGTAATGTAAAGTATGGATGGACAAATTTGATGATGATGTTTGTATTTAATATGTTTGCCATCAGTTTTTTCTGTATTGTCCAACCTATAAGTTTGGTTTTATTTATTTATTTTTTTCTCAGGAAGGTTTGGTTTTCAAGCTGAAACAAGCTAGTAAAAATATCAATAGAGATACAGAGACAGACACTTGGTCTTTGCAGTGATATTGTTTTGGGACCTGAAAAGCTTCTGGTTTCCCATATGGAAAGACCAGACAATGGCAGATCTATTGATTAGAGCAGACAAAGTGTTTAATACCTTAAACCCACCCTGCTGTAGATGCAACACACAACCATCCCATGCCATGTATTGTTCAGGTGAATCAGCATAGCTGTAGGGGGAAGTGTAAAAACCCTGCAGAGGAAAGTGTTGCTTTAGCAGAAGTTATGTCTTGTTTTCTCACAGGGCATTTTTGTTTGTTTGTTGTTGGGGCAATTTTTGGGCCATCTAACCCAAATACTCAAGTTGGCATTTTGTTATCAACGTGGCTGGTGAACAAAAGAAGGAGAAGTTATCAACATGGTCAATTTTAAGAAAAGTGAATGGCCACATCACCAGGGAAATTCCATTGTGGCCAGTGACTTAGCCCCAACCCTAACCCAAACCTGAAACATTTTGTTTAAAAGTCATCGTGCAAACAAAACTCAATTTGGTTGCAATACGCAAATAATCTCTGGTATTGTTTTTGTTTTTTAATTTTATTTTCATATGGTGTTTTATGAATGTGTGATGAGGGTTTGGGGAAAAGTGAAGTTGATTATTGCAATGATGAGTGATTGTAATGTATGGTTGTTGGAGAGAAATATAACTATATATAATGTATTTATTTTGTTTGGCCATGGAATTCTGAGTGCAGATTTATATATATATATATCCAGAACTTAAGACTTGATGGTGTCAAAATTGGAGTAGTAGATTTCAATGGAAAGAGTAGATGGATTGTCCTGTCCTCCAGTTTTCCTTTTTTTTTTTCTTATTGTAATGAGTAGATCTTCTTATCTAAGCAGCGATGAGAGCCAGTTGAGATAACTGAAAAAACTTGATTCCATAGGTTGTGGGCATGAACAAAGGAAATGAAGCAAAAAATGGATTACAATTTTGCTCCCACTAAGTATTTTTTGCCTTGCTTGTGTAATTTGTCTCATGTAAGTCAAATAGTTTCATGTGTGTTAGTAATATTAATAGTGATTGAAAATTGTTTATGCTTTTTTTTTTAATGTGCTTTTAGCTCAGTTGTGTTTGCAATTGAGAGTAGATGAATGGCAAATCTTGACATCAACAAGTTTGAAAGTTCAGGTCATCAGTTGGTCAGTGTTTGATTTTGTAATATAAAATGAAAAATCAGTCAGGTTGCTGGATGCTATATCCTTTTGTACAGGAAGAACTACGTTTATCTTCATCTAATCTCTTTTGGGTATTGTTTTTCCTTTGTCAGATGTTGTACAGAAACTGCAGATCTGGTGTTTGTGTCTTGCAAACAGTCAGTCAGGCATGGTCTGATGTAATTTTGATTTAACTGTTACTTAGCAGTGAAATTGACAGATTGATTTATTTACAGTTTATTATTGGTGTCCAGAGCAGAGAGTCTCACAGATTAATTTGAGTTGAAGAGCTGAATTGCATGGAATGCCAGAAGTTACCAGAGCATTTGTATTTTAAAGCTCACCCTGCACCTGAGGCTTAAAGCCTGCTGTCCGGTCAGTGACCTTACTCACTGAGAATCTTATCTTGGTGACTGACCCTTGCCGATGCACGATGACTACACTACCGCTGTCCACGTGGTTCGGTTTGTATTTGATTGGTATTAAAACATTCGCTGCTATGCCTTATCACGCTTGATAATGAATTAACCAGCAAAACCTTTGTCAGTCTCTAACCATCTGACTTCTGATACCAAACTGACAGCTGTAGTTTTCAGACAATGAAGCATGAGAACTAACCGCGCCCCCCAAGCCCTAAACAAATAATGGTTGTTTCATCCTGATTGACACATACTAATAAACCAATGTGGGCATTTGGGGCAAAGATCATTTCGGAGCTTGTTTCTGATTGGTTCTTAGATACAGACAACTCTAGATGGTGGTCAGCTTGTGAGAAAATGAGATAATTTTGCAATTTGTTGAGCAACAGTTTGCATGTCGATGTTACATCTTTTGATAGTGCGGGGAGAGCCCTTGAAAGCTTAGTCTTTGTGATTCCAACCAGTGGTTCACTGATTAACATGTCCTTGTCACAATGCCTTTGATTTAGAAGAGATACAGTGAGCAATAAGATGGTAGTTATGTCTCAAAGAGGTCAGTGACCCGACGTGAGAATATGGCTTACGCGCTGCGCAGTCAGCTTGACCATGCCGTATTTGTACACCCGTGTAGAGTGAATGCATGGAAAGTCAATGCCGTATTGGTATGCCCATCACAGGATGAGGGTTAAGTTATGACATTCACAGCATAGTTTATGTTGCTTTCTTTCAGAGCAACCTGGAGTGACCAAATCCGAAATCTCACTTTTAGTTTAATTGTTTACTGATCTGCATATGTGTCCTGGCCGTAACATGTCTGATTTTTGTACATAGACCACTGACTGCATAAGTTTTTACTTTCTGGTCCATCTTTTCAAGACCAATGAAATGGTGAAAAATTGCATACACATAAATATATATGGAGAAGAAAATGGAATACATCATAATACGCATGACGTATTGTGATCTTAACAGCAATTTTAAATTAGGTAGTTAAGGTAGCTTAGCTGTTGCACCAGAAAAGCTACACTCGGATAGCTAGTGTTCAGGGTAATGTGTATTGCTGATCTGTTTATGTTATCATTACAGGAATGAATTGTAAATGCATAATTCGTTTTAATGTGGGCAGATGTCATTGCACATAGCAGCAGTACAACAAGTTAGTTGGCTGTAAGGAAATGGGTTCATTACATGCTTGGGATGGAACAAGTTACTGTATACAACATTTTGGAAACATCTGGTTGTGAAACATTTCATCATGTTGCCCGTGTCCAACCATAGCATTGTCTTGGTAGAATTTATCAGAAAAAATAGGAACTAAAATTGTGTTGAAAGTGGTATAGATCTGCTCAGTAAATATATTTTGTTTGCACTGGTAAACTATCTGATCAGATACATTTGAACTATGTACCATTGTTAGAAAGTTTCATGTGGGTTGTAAGCACTGCTAAACGGGGAATTATTATTTTTTTTCCAGTTTATGTTCCATTATACATGTACATTTTCTAGTTATCTCATTAAGGGGGGGAGCGGGTACTGAAATCGAGTTTTTTGCTTCAAAGTATCGATTTTTAGTTTTTGTGTTCTTGAGAACGTTCAGCCATTTGAAATCACAAATATACCACATTTATTGTCTTGTGACACGTTTTTTTCATTCAAAATGACCATATGTGGGAAGTGGGGGTCATGAAAAACGACCTCAAATTAGCTCAGAAAGACCAAAAAATGACTGAATGCAACAGCTCGCCACAGCGGTCTAAGCTCATACAAAAGCGAAAGTTTGGTATCGATACCTTTGTCTGCATCTCTGCCACACGTTTGTGTCAAGGTTGCAGGCCTTCACCTTTCCTAACATGAACTATCAGTATCAAGAAACAAACCCCCTTACAGGGCTGCATGAGCTCGTAGTACAACTGTGCATGATCGCTCTAACCTATGACCCCAAACTGCCGCGTTCATTGGCTGGCATAAATGATGCAGATGAGCGGCCCCGGCTTTGAGCGCTCTGACTGGCTAGAGCTGAGGTGAAAGTTCGTGGTTCATGTAAACATGACCCGGCGGCTGCATGTGCGTTACAGCTAGCTGCCCAACAAAAGGAGCAAAAGAGAAAGAAAATGCGTGCAGCACCCCGGGAAAAGGCCAGATAGGAGATAGAAGTTGAGGAAGGTGGCCGAGCATACCATTCTGGAATGCTCTAAAGTGTATGACCGTTGAAAATTTCATTTGGGCTTCCGTTTCATGTTAGTAAAGTTTCATTTGCAATTTTCTCAAAAAGTCATTTTTTGTCAATCATTTGTCAACTACATTTTTAATTATGAACCGATTGAAATAATATTTTGCATAAAACACACTTACACCCCAACGCATGGAAATATGCATTCAATTTTGGGATATCATCTGAGATCTTTGAAAGACACTTGATTTTTTAGCAAAATTCAGAACAAAATTGTGATTCTGTAATGCACCAAATTCAAAAATGTCTAAAAAATCAATCACCATAGATATAAGAAAAAAGGATGCATATTTACAGAGATACTGCTCTTCATAATATGAGGTGAAAAAATCAGACAAATCCATTTGAAATTGGATGAGCATTTGCAGTTTGAAAATTGCTAATTAGCATTACCAAAAATTCAAAATGGCGGCCTTATCATGGCAACCGTGTGCATCATGATGACTTGCGTACTTGTATCCTGCTAATTTGAATGTGCTGAATCCAAAATATCACAAGGAAAAAGCCCTCCCTATAAGTGTTTAGAAAATCACTCTCAGGACCCGCTCCCCCCCTTAATAAGCTGGCCATTTAACTATGAGGGTTTGTTTTCTCAGATTACAGAACCTCAAAGATACCAGCATTTACTTTTATTTTTTTATTTGATGGAGTCTGAAGGTTATTTCATGAACTGTGAAACTCTCTTCATGAGATGGCATATGCCTGCACACTGCATCTTACGCTATATTTACTGAATGCAATTTTGGGTCTGTACTATTCCAGAAAGCATGCACTGTGAAGAGATAGGATGGGTAGAGTTCTATTAGCTAGTCACTGATGAATGTAGGACATTAATAGCAAGTACATGTACATGTAGTTTTCATTTATTCATCTGCTTCAGTCAAACCAGTCCACAGAAGATATTGTCAACACATGTTGCTTAAAGACTTTACATATTTTAAGACAGAGATGGAGAGTATGTGAGTGCATCTGGCAAAATCAGGCTTTAGGCTTACAGTGAAACTTAAATACCGCTTTAAAATTCAAAATAAAATACATGTATTATCAAGACAATTTTAAGCAAAATATTTTAACTGAATACAGAAAAATGGCTAATCTTTCATATAGTAAGCAGGCCTCAATTTTTCTGCCATTGGAGTGGTTTTGTTAGGAATTTGGTCTTTCACCTTTAGTCCGATTAGGCCAGATTGACTCACATTTTATTTCTGCTGCATGTTGAGGTTCTAATGTGATTTGGCATGGGCAAGAACATGGAATCCACAGATGGCCAAAGTGGTCACGGAAACCTCTTGTTTCTAGATCATAGCAGATTTTATGATGTGTACTAAACGTGATCTTGAAAAGAACTTGGTATTTTCTTGGTGTCTGAATGCAAACCTTCATTCAGTAAACTGTCGTATTACTAATTCATGTTGATTAGAATTAGTATAGCAGAATATCGTGTGGGTTTAGAAATTACGACAACAGTGCAGAGATACAGTATGTTGGGCTGATATCCTTACTGAAACTTAAGAATACAGGGGGTGTCATCATGGTGACTTACCAATGTTTTTCATTGTGCAGTCTTTGCTAAATCTTCACCCTGACCCATTCCTCCCTCAGTTCAAAGGAGAAAAGAGCAAGTTTCAAGCAAGAACAAAAGTGAGCATGATTTAGAGACTGCAAGATGTTGTCAGAGACCATGCAGATGGTCACTTTATATGATGCCCATATCATTGTACATGTATAATAGATGCATTCATTTAGTGATCAAGAAAACTGAACTATCAGTGAAGCTCTGGATTAGTACCGTACATGTAGCGACTTGAGAAATCAAACTCAATTATCAGGAGTATTTGGCTTGTCTGTATAAATAACAATCCCTCTTTTCAGTTCCATGATTCAGTGGTTGCAGTCTTTGAATGAATTCATGTTTTCCATCTTGCAAACAGATTCTGTCATTTTGCACTGGTGCATTTTCCTGTCTTGCCTTGTAATATTATGTATTGTTTGTACAGATCAAGTTGCTCCTTGTTATCCCTGATCATGTTTGTGAATACTGTTGCATTTGTTTGTTTGTTCGTTTGTGGTTCTTTCTCTCTATCTCAATTTCCGTTCTCATCTCTTTTCTTGTTTTCAGTTGGTCTGTGATTGTTGTGCAACCGAAATTGTATCCATTGTATTTATTTACAAGAAAAGAAATACCCCAAAATATTTCCTCTTGTTGGTCTTTATTTATTGTTGAGTGCAAACTGATATGTCCTGTGCTTGGTATGTTTGGAGAGTGGAATACATGTATGTAGAATGTTTATCTTCATTGCTCAGGCAGCACCGAAATAATTATTTCCCCCATAGATTTGCTGTGGACTGGAAGCCAATACATAGGTGTAAATTGCAATAATGTGGATTGGGTTGAAAAATGGAGAGAGTAAGCAAAAAGATAACATTACTTGAAATGTTACATAATCTCAAATATGTGAAAGCTGTTAATACATGATTACAGATCTACCAAGGGTTTTATCCGAGATGGTTCAGTTCGCCAAGTTCCCGTCCGTTGTTTTGCGCGGTGTATATATATATACATGTACATGTATAAATTATGTACATTTCAACCGCCCCAATCTCATTGGAAATAAGCAAACGAAAAACAAAACACACACACACATACGCATCAAACATTCAACAAACAACAAAAGAAAATCATACAAAAATTACGTACATGTAGATGATTTCCATTATGCGTGTACAGAACAGTTTGCGCGCCTGTCTATCGCTGTACCGTAATGGCTGGGGTGTTGCAACTGATACTGTCATATTATATAACCTACATGTACAATCATAATTATGTTAGCCTAACTTAGCGCCATTGCGTGAGTCGTGAAAAAAAAATTGAGACACATGACCGCCCGTTATCTGTTAGTATTGCATTTTCGAACGAAAGGTATTTGTTGGCCTCATTCACTATTTTTTTCTCAAGTTGATAAATAATTTCAAAGGATTTAAACGGGGATGAGCTTCCGGATAAGACCTTTTTCTTGTTTTCTTTACTCTGGTACTCATAGTAGGCCTACCGGAGACATCTCGAGACTTACACATCGATGGTGTCGGGCGCAAACCAGCTACCAGCTATGTCCGAAAATTTCATATTTCTCTTTATAGTACCAATTTATGAAGATCGGAACCCCGCATCATCTGTAAAAATAGCTCTTACCATAATTCAATAGAAACATTCAAAATAGACATGTGATCAAACCAGCTAAGTACATTTCGCTTTTGTGCTATCCGCAACTTTTTGTTCCTCCTGTAAAAATTTGCTTATCTTGACTTGGCTGGTTTGCGCCCAACACCATCATCATTTCCCGCAGACACTGTGTCCGTCCAAGATAGGCCGGTCAAATCGCCGGAAGATACCCATGGGCAGGGCCCAGTTAAGACCTTCGGTGGGGAAGGGGGGATTCAGATTCGGTGGGTCCCCTCATACACAGAAATTAAACTACACGTGCACGACAAATCATCACCAGATATATGCACACCAAAATACATGTAGACCTACGTTTATTGCGTGTATTTGGTACTGACAAGTTACACCTGTATACGCCCAAAGTAGATCTGACAGTAAGACGAATTATGCTACATGTAAAATGTACTTTTAATTTTAATTTTCTATAGATAACAATGGCTGATTCAATAATTTACACAACAAATTTAAAACCCTGTTACATTTTTGTACTGGAGGTGGGTAGCAGGATAAAAATACGCAGTGTCATAGGTGTAATATTAATTTTCACACATCTCTGCGTTTTAGCACCCATGTCGTTGTCATTATTATACATTCTGACTGGGCACTCTGAACCCTGCAATGTTGTGCTCTTAAAACAAAACAGTATCCGCTGGATGGGGCAAAAAGGGATGAAATGGTCCACTCACATTCGCAAAACTTGTTTGGATTATGAAATGAGATGACAGCAATCGTGATCGAGTAGCCTTTTACGAAAAAAAAAAATATGTGTGTGTCCGGGGGGGGGGGGGGTCTAAAAGTTTACACAGTTATATAACACTTGCTGTTTGATGTGTTTTCAACTAATAGCCATGAATTCTATGTTACTGTACATCATGTTCTTTGTACCACGATCTCACTTCCCCTAAAATCCTGCCCATGTACTGTCCACTTTGACACTCAAACCTGAATCTAACAGTAAGACATCGCATTATTAAGCGTAATCTTTTTTTTTTTTCTCTCTTTAGTTTTAATCCAACTTAAATTGTGTTCAGCACTGATGCTTTGAAAACTTATTGAGTCACAAGAACAAATACATATCGATGGTGTCGGGCGCAAACCAGCTAAGTTCGAAAATTTCATATTTCTTTTTATAGTACTAATTTATGAAGGTTGGAACTCCGCATCATCTGCAAAAATAGCTCTTATCATAATTCAATAGAAACCTTCAAAATAGACATGTGATCAAACCAGCCAAGTAGGGCCTACATTTCCCTTTTGTATTATCCGCAACTTTTTGCTCCTCCTGTAAAATTTGCTTATCTTGACTTCTCTGGTTTGCGCCCGATATGACAATTTTTGTCGTACTTTCAGAAATCCGTTTGGGTTTCAGACATTTGGTTTTTATTATGAATTTTTCCTGGGTAGATAGTCGGGTTACCATACTATAAGTGGTTTTCAGTTCTTTGATGCGTTTCCAAAGAATAACATCTCAGCGCTAACACCAGCATACGATTTGCGTAGGCCTAGCCTACGTGGTTAAGGTCCTATCTCTGCATTACACCCAGGATTGTTAAAAGAAAGTATTTAAAGAAACAACAACAAGAACAGAAAATATATGGAGTAGCAACAGAGCTTGACACAATGAAAACATATGGCGAAAAGTAAAATGTAGCCTACGAATATATATATGTATATGATTGTATTACGCAAACTCCGCGTTAGAGATAGAGAACAGTACAAGACAACATAATAGGCTAATGTACAATACATTCCAAACGACTCAAAATTGGGAGGAATAATTAACGAGCTTTCGGACCTGGAAGTCCTTCGTAAGGTTTAAAAAAATGTAATAAAAATATCTTAAAATCAATAAAAGATTACGAAAGGGGCCACTATACATATGTATCTGTCGCTGCTGCCGATCCTGCCAAAGTTGACGACCCAAACTGGTAAACATCAGGGATACATCTCACACCGTCCCCTCCCCCCCTTTCCCCCATCAATTTCTCATAAGCAAATGGGAAAGGACACGCTGACGGGGTTGATGCTGTGAAAGCGAATCTACGAATAATATAAAAAAAAAAGCAAAAATTCCCATCCAAATTCAATAACAGCATCAGCAAGGGACTAGAAAATATAGCTAAGGTTATCACTTGTAAGTAGACAGAAACTGAATGATGTCATGCACTTTTTGACTGTTAAGCCTGCTGTATTTAGCGTCTCAGCTGGCATAATCTCACTAGACTAGTCTATTTATACATGAGAACACGCTGGAGTCTTTGTCGTCAACAAAAACCGATTACCCCCCCTTGAGAAAGCAGCGGAAACCATTGGAAATACATTAGATGGCAGCACTCGACGGAATGCCTGCTTGGTTATTGATAAAAAATAATTTAAATGGCCAAATGTTTTAGTTTTTACTTTCCTTATACGTGATGATGCTCTTGATTCTCATATTATTAATAAAAAATGAATTTAAAAATTGTGACAATTTTTTTTGTAAAATCTAGATCTATGATTTCAGATAGTAAGTTACTTTAATTTTTTGTTATACATTTTAACCAATAATAAAAATTCTGGTGTACGCAATTCTGGCAAATTTTGATACAAGTCTGGGCGAACTTTGTGCAATCGGTAGTGGATCCAATTGAGGTTTATTCGTGGACAAGGTGAGTGTTCGAGCGTGTAACTGCACAAGTAATCACCAAATTGGATAGTTTATTCACATTTGATGCCACTAGAGGGTCCATTTCAGCTCAGAGAGCCGTAGAGTATCATTTTGTTCAATTAAAAGCTGTGTCCATGCCAACAAAATGGCGTCTTTGAGTTTGAGTTAATCTAGACAGATCTAGCTAGATCTAGACTCTAGATTCTATTGAGCACGTATTTTTTTCTGGACATGGAGTGCAGGCGTATCAGAGAATGCTACGAAACTTGAAAATTTTATTTGTCTTTTTTTATTATCAGCAGATTTAATATCAGAAGCAACAATTTAAAGAATAGGCCTAGATCTACTCTACTGATTGTAAGAAATTATTTTTCAGGTGGGGAAAATTAGCCTCTAGACCTCTGTCAATCAGGTGACCATGGTTTGATTCTCAGGCGCATCCTTTTTTAAAATTTTAACTACAAGTCTTTGTTGTTAGGAGTCAGTCTGTTGAATTTTCTTCCTTTTTTTTTTTTAATCCAATAACAATAATATTATATTAATAGGGAATCAATTCATTTTCTTTTCTTTTTTCTGTACTTAGTCAACGCCAATACTGGCGGATAAATCTGGGCCATATTGTTGGCGGATAATGGCAGCCTTTTAATATTTTCAAGTAGAGCTTTTAAAAAAAAATTCTTTCATTTTTTGTTAATGCACTTGTTCATGTTGGATTTGGTGGCTATCTTGACATTTTGGCTGATTTAATACTGTCAGTAAATAGATGTTTATCATAACCTAGAATGCTACAGAAGAGAAATAACCTACAAAGAACATACAAAAATATTTGATCACACCATTAAGTCTTTACTTCTGTGGGCAATTTGTTCATTCCGCACATTTATGTAAGTTTTTCCTCCTTCTGCAAAAAGTGGATGGTTTGAGCTAGAGACCATCAACATGATTATTGCTCGGTTCAATATACGTGCTGGACAATCATATATAAGAATACTACAAAGAATAAATTTATTTTGCCGTTGAATTTCAGATGCCAAATATCAAGCTTCAGAGTTCTGACGGTGAAGTGTTTGAGGTGGATGTTGAGATTGCCAAGCAGTCAGTCACAATCAAAACAATGCTTGAAGGTAAATTATGAAGGGAATCTCATAAGAAGTTCACACTAACTTTCGCAGGACTTGGGTTGATGATATCTAGAGTGGAGTTGATGATATCTTGAGTGATTGAGAAAAGAATGTGAAAATCAGGAATCAGAACTTGTAATTTAAGTATGTGCCTGAGAGGACTTCCGGATGGGTCTCATGGCCAGATTTTCTGACAGTAATGAAATATTCCCAATGATTGGGGTTATAATATGGATTGTAACAAGAAGGATATGACTTAGTTTAGGAATAGGACGGGAGATCACAGGAGAGGTAGAATTGGTGAGTTGTCTTCTATAACAGTGTAAGGATATTTTTAGTTAACATACAACATAGCAATTAATATCAAGGTGCTATGTAGCAATACTGGCATGGGGTGCATTCAGAAATCTTTCCAAATGTCATTTTTAACCTTTATTTGGTGTGGTTGTTGATTATCCCCAGGACTTAAATCTCTTAAAAGTGATGAAAAATATACTTTGTGGTGAGGTGAAGCTGTTTAGTTTGCTGAATTACTATCAAAAAGAGAAATCAGCAAATCAGAAACTTGTAATTGATTACATGGCATGTAAGTGAGTGAGAAATAAGTCAATAAGATCACAGAAGGAAAAGGAAATTCGAGGGGGGGTGGGGCAGTGCATCAGCTTTGTAGAGCTTGGAAACAATTCTGCTGATCGTATTAGAACACATTTAATGTCCTGTCATTGTTATTGCAAGGAAATGAGAAGCTTTGCTGTTATCATTGTCTCTGATCCTTTTTTTTTAAAACCACTGTGCAGGAATAGCTTCATTTTATCCACCCCCTAATAAACAGGGTGACATGCTCTCAATACTCTCATCATTAGATTTTTGTTTATTTTCTGGATCTATTTTCTTTCACTTCGGTATGTCAGATCCATATATTGGCGGTCCGTTGATTCTGATTCTGCATAAAATTTGGCAACTGGTATTATTACAGTGAATTAGCTGAAGTGGTTTCCAGCAACTTTGAATACTCTTGCATATGACAAGTTTAGATTGACGGTCCTTAATGAATTTTACTGGGACCATTTCACGAAAATGGAAACTGTCCATTTTATCTTTACTTTAATCTTACAAGGACTGAAATTTTTGTTTTCATTATTTTGATGTCAGATTTGGGTATGGATGAGGATGAAGATGAACCTGTTCCCCTGCCAAATGTGAATGCTGCTATTTTGAAGAAAGTGATCCAGTGGTGCACATTCCACCGGGATGACCCCCCACCCCCTGAGGATGATGAAAACAAGGAGAAGAGGACTGATGACATCTGTTCCTGGGATGCAGAGTTCCTCAAAGTAGACCAGGGCACTTTATTTGAGCTCATTCTGGTTAGTTTCCTATGTTCATTTGTTTCTGTATAGACAAAGTCTGTTTTCACATTCACGTCTGCCAAAAAAATTATTGGGCGTAAGAATATTTTAAGTGTGCATGGTTTAAATATCAGGTTAGTGCCCAGTGGGCCAGTGACTGATTTCGTAGTTTGTTTGGACCAGGGTTTTGTTGGAGAAACTCGGGATTCACATTTTGGTTGACAGGTTAAGGCCCTGTTAACTTCTCATTGATCAAGATAATTAAGTATCAAAAGGACAAAATGATGCATGCAACGTTTTGATCCTCCTGGATGTCTTTGCTTTTGAATGAAACACAGTAGGACCTTTTGCTGGGACAACTGTGACCCAAAAATTGTAATTGATTTTTTAAAATTAGAATTGTGTTTGTTTTGAAAAAGATTGATGTGTGAAACTTGTTTGTCAGGGAGTTACTAATGGTTGTCTCAGGAAATATGCCTGTGAGAAATACAGGGAGGTGGAAAACACATACAAATGACCAAGCGTATGTCAGGGATGGAACCGGTTCCGGAATTTTTTTTCCCGCTGTCATGTATCCCAGCGCTATCGATATTTTGTCCGGCAAAAAAGTTAAAGTGCGAAAAGAGCATAAAAAGAGCGATAGCCTGAAAACAACGATTGCCGGATATAAGCATGTCAGCACTTCTGGTCTTCTGCCCCGGGTACTTTTTGTTGTGTAGGTCTTGGCTTCCCTACAGTCTATCAGTTTAGCTCTTTCCTTTGCGTTTGAGTGATAGACCATCATCCGCAAAGAGAGATAATATGATGAAACATCGAGCGTGATCGTTGTAGTGACTCATGAGTGATTATCTGTTGGATTTATAACTGCTTAAGCTTGTGAGGTGAAATTTCAAGGTAGTGTTAGTGATAGTCATAGTACTAGTACCATTACTACTATTACATGTAGTAGTAATAGTGGATCTAGTCTTTAATTTTCACGGCATCGACCAAATAAAAATAGAGAGTTAGACTGTATATTAAATCTAGAACCAGGTACGAAGAGACTTTGACAACATGGTGCAATGTCAGGGTCACATGTTTTTCAAAATGTAGTTTAGGCCTAGAAATAGAAAAGGATCACTTCTAGCTTACGTGCAATTTTTTCAGTGTTTCATTTAGGATGAATTGTGACTTGGTAGGTTAAATATTATCAGCTGTGTTAATTAGAATATTAGACTTGAATTAGATCTAATTATTTTTTTTTTAAGGGGGGTGGGGGTGGGTGGAGAGATTACTAAACAAAGTTAGATCTATCTTACATTGGGTAGGGATTAGTTCAACAAATATTTGAATAAAGTCACTGACAATAAGGTATGTGTTTTGGTAAACATGTAAACTTACAGGGTAACCCATGTAGATCTAAGAATAGTGTGGTCTTGAGAGACAAGTGAGAAATGACTTGGGATCAAGATGGCACCTAATGTCATTCATACTTATCATAGCTCTCGTACAGATTCGTCATGGTATTATTAAAATGCCATTATGTATTGTTGAGTCACCTTTTACAATCACGCGAGACAAGTGCTTGCCGGAAAAAGTTCAGGAAATTTTTTTGTGCCCTGGTTCCATCCCTGGTATGTGAAGATAATGTAGAGTTGTTGCAATCATCCAGTGATCCACTAAACACGGACCATATGTGCAATGAATATCTTTACAGGGTGGAAACATCTGAATTGGCATTTGTTAATGTGACATAGAATAGCTCCGAAATTTATTGACACCCACTTTTTTGTTTGTTGTGCAGGCGGCAAATTACCTGGATATCAAGGGATTGCTGGATGTCACTTGCAAGACTGTAGCCAATATGATCAAAGGCAAATCTCCAGAGGAAATCAGGAAGACTTTTAATATCAAGAATGACTTCACCCCAGCTGAAGAAGAGCAGGTAAGTTGCATTTCACAAAAAGTAGACAGAGATTGTAACTCAGTTTAAAGAAGGATGTTTGTGAAATGAGTATTAGGGTGGGTTTAATTTATCAGTTCTTTATGGGTGTGGTGTTTTTGTTCTTGGGAATGCAATTAAACAGATTTGGAAATATACACTAAGAATGGATCATGATTTCACATATAAGGGTGACATGGTCAACTACAGTAATTCAACGTTTACCAGAAATTGAGATATTTGACATGCTCACAGGTTGTGTTGTAAGTTGGGGGTTAAATTTTGAAACCTCAGGGTTAAATAATGCTTTTTAAAAATATTCTAACAGTCTCATAAAGCTTGGTAAAGAAAGCTTTTCAATTATTTCTTCTATTGATAAGTTTGTAAAAACTGAGTTGTGAATTACCACTCAGCCGTTGATGTAATGACTATGCATGATTTGATATTTTTTAACTCCATTTGATTATTTGTGGCGGTTGGAGGGTGGAGTATAACAAGATAATACCAGATAATACTGTTTTAACACTCAGCTGCTTACTAACTTTCAGAAGCGCCATAGCACTTCTTTCTGGTTGTGGTTATTCCTTACCATGCCCATTGGTATAGTTTAGTATCACTGAAGGCAAGACAGTGTGTCATTTGCCCTATCTGTTCTTGAGCAGCAAATACAAGGTTGAAAACGAAACTCCCAGCTGGAACTTAGAAGTGTCGTGTGCATCATACGGTGTCTAAAGCTTTGCCTCAGAAAAGATAGCATATTAGCAGCTCTTTGAAGTAGGGGAAATGTTTAACTTTGTTTCTGACAAAAAGTATTATGAATTTTATTAAATCTTCCACTTATTGTTTGTTTCTATTTTCAGGTGCGAAAAGAGAATGAATGGTGTGAAGAGAAATAGATCTAACATCTCCGCCCAGAAGAACCCTTCCCCCTGCAAACCCATTTTAAAATATATATAATGTGATAACTTTATTCAAATTGATTTTTGGTACTTGTACATATGTTGCCTGACCTCTTGAGTCTCATGGCTTTTTTCCCCCTGGAGCCTGTGTGGAATACTGGCATGTTACAGGGGACCTGCTATCTAAGGCCAATGGACAGAAATTGATCACCTTCACCCGAGAAATTTATTCTGATAAATCACATTCTATGTATCCATCAGGGTCAGCAGGTTGATATTAGAGGGATTTATTTTGTATTTCTCTTCCATGTATAAAGAAAACTGCTGGTTCTCATCTAAGAGTCAAAACTATGGATCCAGCTAGAATTTCAATTTTGTGTAGTTTTCTAAATGTGCATCTAATAGGAACTTACTTCCTGCAAAAGCTTGGTAAATCCATGGGTGCTAGAAGATACTGAATGTTATATTAAAGGAAGAGCTTATTTTTAAAAAGAATGTACTGGAGCAGATGAAATTGGAATTTTAGACCAGCAGGGTAAAATCAGAGTGACATGCTAGTATATCATATGTGCTTGCATAAGTATGTGTGGAATATCTGAGTGGGAATTCTGCCTGCATTTTCATAGTGTGAGTGTCTGTGTGTGTGTCCCACCAGTATGTTTATGTAGCTGTGTTTGTAGGCCCTTACAGAAGATGGTCACCATAGGCCAAATCTGACCAATTAAATTTTGTTGTTGTGAATTCTTTCCCATTTGATTCAGTAAACATTGGGTTTTTGTCAGCAAAACAAACTCATGATGGTTGTGAAGATGGTGGTTTTTACTGGTGAGCGTTTTTAGCTTTTTTTAAAACAGGAACTGCTTAATTAAAATGCAAAGCAGAAATGCTTCTCAAATTGAACTCATGATATCCTTTGGTTGTGTGAAACCCCATAAAAATTCACCTAACCATTGTTTGGAGAGGGAAAATTTTTTATAAAATCTTGGTGATTTAAAAGTATTATTCAAAAATGTTTGTCAGCAGAATTATTGTAACTTTTTTTTTTTAAACTCGAGGAAATCATCTTGTCTGTTTGGGCCTGTGTTTGATGTATTGTAACACAGGGTTGTAGCAACCTGGCTTAGCACTTGAATCATCAGTTTGTACAAGAGCATTTTAATTCACGAATAAACAATTGCCTCCATTTCAATGTGTTTCCCTGTCAGTGAAAATAGTCATTTTTGTATGCCCATGTGTGTCAGTGGTACAGCCGAACATGTGTTTATTAAGAAGGACGTGCTGTGGTGATTTTATTGCTTGTGGTACTAATGCTGTTTCGCTGTTGACTCGGATGGTTTTCTGGGGAGGATACAGCTTTGGCTACTTATGTAAAGTAAAATGTTGTCTTTGCTAAGGAACAGAAGTTTGTAACACAGATGTCGCTTACAGCTGGTGTTAGACACAGCAGTACCTGGTTGTGACATGATATAAGGTATAAATTTCGTTGTGTGTTTTTATTCATTTGTGAAACTTGACTGACATGCTAACAGGCCAGTATACTAGTGGCAGAGAATGTAAATATATTTGATCATTTCTCATGTTTTGAATTAAGAGGAGCATACATGTATATAACTTTCATAGTTATTTCCCATAAAGACATGTTGTGACAAAACACACCCGAAATTTACACAAATTTGTTTCAGTTTGTCACACAAATTAATTTATTCACCTCTTTTGTATAACAGGAATACCCTTCCCACTCCAGAAAAAATTTTAATCTGTCATTTAAATCTATAATCTGGTATATATATTCAGGTTAGATTCATGGTACGTTCTGTCTCCATACTTGCTTAATTCATATGTGAAATCTGGAGACACAGTAAGGCTGACAATTGTATTTGATCCAGAAAGAGATGGTAAAAGAGTTTTCTTGACATGATGTTCTCTGTGTCCTTTTTTTCTTCTGAACTGGTTTGATTTGAAACAGGAGTTAGAATGAGTGGACAGCTGAGCACTGTGCTGTATGTTGTTGATGTCCGATGGTAACCAGGTTACTGCAAAGATAGAAATGTACGAGTTCAATTTGTAGGGAAATACAATCAGTTCTACACTTGCTGTGTAAAAATATCTTTGGACTGGGCTAATTAGTAAAGAGATAGGTAGATATGATATACAAAGCTTCATGAGGATTGGTGAAGATTGCTGAATGGGAACGAATGTTTTCCATTTCCCATGCAGCACAGCACATTTTACTTACAGTACTTGCATGGGTATTGTCGGACACCAAGGGCGTGTGGCTGTGTATGTTGGTTTTTGTTGATCTGTGACTGCTGGAATTGACATATTCCTTTTTCTGAAAGTTGTCATTCTGTCCTCGCAGTCCCAATTCCCTATCTGCTCTGGTCAGTCACACTCTTTCAACTCGTATTGATAAAATATGTACCAGGAAACTAACTTTGACAGGAACATGGCACAAACTCTGCTTCTCAACTTTCTAGCCTACTGTCATTTCTGTGTCTGTGGTAGAGCAATTGGGAATCGGCCTAATTCTCCCAACATCAGACAAAAAGTAAAAATCTCCGTGAAATGATAGGAAAGTAATTAATTAAATAGGAATAAAAAACAATAACAGTGCAGCATGAGGTGCTCAGAGATATATACATTCTATATCAGTGTTTGAAATGTCAGAACTTTGTACTGTTTGCCTGGAGCATTTTGACATTTTCAGACATCCACACAAATGCTCGGACAGAAATACGCACACATACTGGAACACAGTGGCAAAGACAGAAACGGGCGCCCAGATACAAAACAATTTATTTTGTAATGTATCAAAAAGCGTAACATTACAATTTACTCGAGTTCAAAGGTGGTCAATATGGTTTAAAAATTAATATTGGACAAGAATGAAAATATTCTTTACTGATGAAATATTCAGTCATAATCAGATGAATGAAACTGGAAGGCATGTTATAGGATGCAGCAGCTTATCGTTAATAATAAATATGTCTACTTCTACTTTGTGCAACCAGTAGCCATCCAATATACTTTATGTACATTGTAACAGCGAGTCACGGGCACTCGGTGGTGATTCCAAACCCCAGTAAGCTCATGGGCTAAAGCTTTCACTACTTTCAGGTATAATTTTTACACCTTAACTCTTTCAGGACGTCAGTTTTATGGGCTTCGGACAAGTCTGGACGTAATTCATTTTTTCCAACTTTGGTAAAAAACAGCATGGTTCAGAAAAACGCTTAGTTACAGAAAAAAAGGGATTGATAGTAAAGTAAAATGTTATACATCAAATAAAAGAGAATAAAATGTAGGCCTACAATACAGTATCAATTGTCCAAACGTGTTTTTCACTGGCGCCGATAAATCAGTGATACGTCCCGAAAGATTTAAGTACACTGTACTACTACTAGGTACATTTTGAAATTTTACAATGGGAATTGAATATTCTAACTGGATTCTCTACTTGCAGTCATCATCATCACAACATGTAAAAAGTT
Source organism: Onchidella celtica (assembly GCA_963931925.1). Lineage (NCBI taxonomy): Eukaryota > Metazoa > Mollusca > Gastropoda > Systellommatophora > Onchidiidae > Onchidella > Onchidella celtica. The sequence goes on along the minus strand of OZ007575.1, from coordinate 34,849,884 downwards.
TAAGTAGAGTGAGCATAAATGCCTGTATAAGAGTACATTCATTATTGTGGACATTCATTCTTAAGTGAAAACCTGGCAGTCATTTTGATTACGAGTATAACACACAACCATCATGAGTCTGACTCAAGTACAAACAGTATATTCATACAAACATGATTGTTCCCTTTTTCACAGGATGAAGGTTGCTGAATAATCGTCACAGTTCCCTAAGACTGCAATAACTCAAAACTTCAAAAAATCTATATTATATAGCTCAACTACATTCAAAGCTGCATCGAATATTCTTGCTTACAGACTCATAAGCCGAAAAATAATCGAAAAGCACTTTCAAAAATCCATCGTCACTATTCCTTAAAACTATAGTAATCCAAACATTCGAAAGATCAATTTTCATATATTCAACTACGTTCGAAGCTTTATCAAATGGTCTTGGTTACAGACTCCTAAGGTGGAAAATAATCGAAAAGCAAACTTTAAAAAATTCGTTAACTAATCCAGTTGTGCTAAACTAAACCTTTTTTGCTTCTACTGGAATATAGCCAAAACTGGTTACATGTACTACAGTTTTAGGGAAGGGTAGTGACATGTACATGTATGACCGCTTGGTCCAGAATTGTTCAAACCCACATAATTTTGATCCTGCTTTGAATTACTGGGTAATTTATTTTAGTCAATTTCAAAATTTTCATAAGATAATAATAATAATAATAACGGATGGCATTTACATGTATATAGCACATATATCCATTGCCATTAGAACTGCTCTATGCGCTTTACAGAAGCTCTCTCACTCGCTCTTTCTTTCTCTCACCCTCTCTCTCTCTCTACCTCTCTCTATCTCAGTGAGCTCAGAGCAAATTGTAACCGCAGCCCATTAGGCGCAGTTCACAACTCACAACTTGTATTCTAAAGTATTATAATAATATTTGAATATCTATTAATATTTATTTAATAATGAATTATAAATTTTTGTTGGTGATATGGGGGGGGGGGGGGGGGGGGGTGATATGGCTAAATTTTAATCTGTTAATTTTAATAAACATTAATAACACCAAAAAAAATCTCACTTCTCTGAAAACACGACTTTTTCTAAATGGAACATAAATACAGTGGTCACTGCCTCACAGCACGCCGGCTACCAGCACGATCTTCAGGCAGGCGCTATTTGCAATGAACCTGTGAAGGCACCGTTACTTTAATCAGTTAGATAGGCCTATAGGTAGATCAAGCTGGCATGTGAGGGTGGGGTTGGAGTCAACAGAGGGTGTGGGACCGCCATAATCTCTTGCCAGACAGACATGCGCTCTTTACAATGGACACATGGTGGCTGCGCTGCTTTGATTAGTTGCGTCTGTAGATCAAACTGACTGTATGGGTGGGGGGCGGGAACAACAGAAGGTTTGTGACCGCCCTAATCAGTTGCAAAGGTTTGAGTGGGTGGATAGGAAAGAACAGAGAAAACATTCGTCGCACTTGATTGGTTTTAGCATCTGATCGGCTTTTGCATTCGATTGGTCGGATTCTTTCCAATTTTGTCATGATTAGGCCTTAATTTACTGCAAGGCATAAGGCCTCAGTCTACATTGATGAGTTTAGGGACACTTATGAAGCGTGTAAGCATGTTGATTACCCAGTGCACATGCCTGCATGGTTCCCTCCCATATACGCCTAACAGCACATTCGCCTACCAGCACTGTCTCCCGGGTACCGTGCTGTCAGGCAGTGACCACTGTACCACACACAAGTAAGGATTTTTGGTTGATTTCAACACAAAATTCACAAAATAGATAATAGAAAAGAAAAATAGGCCAGACCCATGACTCTCATTATCGTTACTATAAGTAAATAAGTAATAAATATAACAAAGATGAGAAACAGAAGGTAAACAAATATTATTTGATCGTTTTATATTTGGTATGAATATGTGTACATTAGATTTACATTACATGATGATCATACAAATCATTACAGATTTATGCATTCACAGCCAATGCTTTTGTACCATAAGCTGAACATAAGCATATATCCTTAAGTTGGAAGTGTCAAAAGACTTTGCACTCACACACAACCTTTCACTTTATGGGACCATAATGTCATTTACAAACAACAAAATTTTGTGCGACACATCTGTTAATGCTCATAAAAATCTGTCCGATTTAATAACCTTTCACACCATCTCCTCTGACTCCCATAAAACCAAACAAAAATTTTTTTGTGAAAATACATGTAAACGACATTCCAAGGCAGGTGAATGCACTTCAGAAATCATTTATGTATGGTTGTTTTGTTTGTTTTGAATTTAGTAAGTTATTTGAAATTTGCATAATCAAATCAGCTGCTCCAGATCAAGATTTTATAATGTTCGCAGAATACATGAAAATACGATATCATTATCAGCAGTTTTGATCGATGTCTTGAATCAGTAGGCCGGGTCTGAGTAGATCATTATGCATTGGTCAGTGTCACATGAGTGAAAATCACTGACTGCCTGTACAAGTGTCCATATTTGTCATAGAGTGGGATATGTCGGAACCCTGCAATACCAGAAAATGAGAACAATGACAGAATGTCAAAATGAAAGCTGGTCATTTTCTGCTAAAAGTCAAAACTTTCACAGCTCATAAGTCAAAATGTTTGAGTCCGTCGGGTCTTCCTTGGAGGTACTACAGTACTAAGAAGCAGATTTGAACCCTGTCTTGCAAGATCTCAAGCCCATTTAGAAATTGTTTGGAAATTTAATCAGCCAATGCAAGTTGAATTATATCATCAATATTAATCATATATATATGTATTAATACCAGCATCTTAACGTTTTTGGGGACACTGACTTTTATGAGTCATTTTATATCTATCACCATCTTTGTTTTGTAGCTGAAAAGGACTCAGGAATTTCGCTAGTACATAATAAACAAATAATGTCATCAAACCAAATCAAACAAAACTTATACATGTAAATTCACCTTCTTGGATGCTGAGTACAGGCAGACAGAAATAACCAATAAAATCATCTCTCCCTCTGTCCTCGTCTATGACTGTAAATCTGACCAATGCTAATTCTGGCACTCGGATATGGAAAGTACATGTCTCATACCAGCGTGGGTTGAAACCTGAAAAGAACAAAACCACCTAGAAACATATGCAGTAGCAAGAAATTGTCAATGCAGAATTTTTCATCATTTTTTAATGAGCAACCATGATGACGGTCTTGTACAAAAATGGCCTCTTGAAATTTCACACATGTATTTTTTTTTTAAGTGGGAACAAAAGAAGTCCTCATTCCACATTGTATATAAAAATATCTCATTACAGCACACAATAGAAATACAATCAAAATACAGTATTCTAACTTGATTGTTTCTTCCACATAATTTTTTTTTGTTCAGTGAAAATAGGAGAGCACCTCTTGAAACCATCAATGCAGAATTTTTCATCCTTTTTGAATGAAACACTATGTTGACGGTCCTGAGCCAAAAGTGCCCAGCCTGAAATTTAACATTTTTTTAAAAGTGGGAACAACAGAAGTCCTCATTTCACATCATATTTAAAAATATCTCACCACAGAACACAACAGAAATAGAATAAAATGTTCTTTCCACATAAAACACATACATGTAATTTGTTTCCCCTCCTGTCGACATTTCTAGACTTAAGTGGTTTGTGCCTGAGACCATTAATGCATTATGTTGAATATTACGTGGAAAATTTTACAGTAATTCACTTGTTCATATACTTATATATGTACATGCACCTGTTTAACATTTTACTTATTTAACGAGCGTTCTTAAGAACACAATCCTTACATTATTTTTTTTAGTCCCTCCTTAATTCAATGGTACAGTTTTGCAGGAAGGCTTAAGAAATAAAAGTACAAACTAAAATTAATGTAAATGCAACCACTATAACATTAACAATACAGTGCACTCTCCCGATTACGACATCTCCGAATAACGACATTCTCCCGATAACGACATTGACCCCCGGTCCCGATTTTTTTACTATATGTTATTAGTAATAAAACTCTCTAAATAGCGACATACTTTTTAGACCACTCTCCGGATAACGACATTGAGTTAGCAATAATCGGCTGTGACTTTGCTAGATACAAAAATAAAAATAGCTAAAATATTGTTTCCGGTCAGTTTCATTTCATTCTCTGAGCCAATAAAAACACTTCTTTTCCGACCAATGAAATGTCCTACCAGAGGCACCTCATAGCCAATGAGATCGCTTTGTTATCGGCCAATGAGATCGCTTTGTTATCGGCCAATGAAAACACACCTGTGTCTATTGTCGTCGGAACAAAAAGGGTGACGCGCATTAAATGAGTCAGTCATCACATCGCTGACCACTGAATCGATTGTATTCACTCGAGAACAATAACGCACCCCAAGATGTCGACAGCTGCTGTTAAAAAAAGAAAGATACTGACAATAGATGCCAAGCTGCAAATTCTGGCTGATGTGGACACAAAGACATTAACCAAGAAACAGATCCACTGATCACCCACTATGGTTGGTACGTTACATTCTAAGGGTCTAACCGCACCCCTTTTTCCGCCATCTTGAAAATCTCCGAATAACGACATGTTCCCGATAACGACATGCACCTCTGGTCCCGAGCCATGTCGTTATCGGGAGAGTGCACTGTATTATGGAACTCAACAAGTTAATTGAAGAATATCTTCTTCTTCTTCTTCTTTCATAGTTGGCACGTCTAGAAGACGATTCCCCCAACTGCACTACTATATGCGACTCAACGTCGCTCCTCTGAGGCTAAAAGCAGGGTAAAACCTTCATAGATGTTAAGACCATTTAAAAATATCTTAGTTGTGTAAAATCTTTTGTATATAATAACTCTGGTATAAATATCTCTTGGTTTCCAGATTGTGCACAGAAATACAACCCGCACTTTAGTTACAATGGTAGCTGCAACGGATAATTATGTTCTTTAATTCATTGTCGAAAGTCGTTGCAGACGGTAGTGTTTGGACTTCTGCCGGGAGGTTGTTCCACATCCTGATGACACTAGGGTAAAAAGAATAAAGATGGCTGTTAACCCGTGAGCTTGGGATGTTATATTTTATATTATTCCTTCTGTTGCCTCTGGTATTAATGGTGAGGTGGTTCAGTGGGATATGGATATTTCCTTCCCTGCCCTTATAAAATATTTTTACTTTGTTTTTTGCTCTCCTCTCTTCTAATGGTGTCCACTGAAGGTCTCTCATCATTTTGTTTACACTACTACTTCTAGTATAGTCATTCGTCACAAAGCGGGCAGCTCTCCTCTGGACCCTTTCCAGTTGGTCTATATTTATTCGACAATGGGGGTCCCAGACACTGCAGCCATACTCTAGGGAGGGCCTCACAAAGGTGTTATAGCATTTCTCTTTTACTTTCCTATCGCAGTTAGAGATGTTCCTTTTCAGAAATGCTAGTATGCTGTTTGCTTTGTTACATGTGATATTAATATGTTGGCTCCATGTAAGTTTTCTGTCCAATGTTACACCCAAATATTTAGCCTCATATGTTTCGCTCAATTTTTCGTCGTGTATAAAGTAGTCTCAGGTGATGTTGTGGTTTTTATTTGAAATTCTCAGGACTTGGCATTTATTGGGGTGGAATTCCATACGCCAGTCCCTCTCCCATTTTTGTAGACTGTCTAGATCTTTCTGTAGGATTTCCGTATCTTCTTTTGAGTTTATTATTCTATAAAGAAGGCTATCATCAGCAAACAGTCGTAATTTAGTGCCTGGAGAGATATTACTTGGCATATCGTTAATATAAACTAGGAATAGTAAGGGGCCCATTAAGGTACCCTGGGGTACTCCCGAGAGAACAGCTGCAGGATTGGATGACTTTCCGTCAACGACGACTATCTGTGTTCTGTTTTCTAAGAAAGACTTAATCCACTTCAAAGTACTGTTTCTAACTCCATAATGGTTTAGTTTAGTCAATAGACTAGCATGGTGCACTTTATCGAAGGCTTTACTGAAATCTAATAAGATGGTATCAGTCTGCTTGTTGTTATTCAAGTTATTAACAAAATCATTGCAAGTTGTGACCAGCTGGGACTCACACGACCTGTGTTTTCTAAAACCATGCTGTACATGTGTTAAAACCGAGTGTCTCTCGAGATGCTTCATGATGCTGGTGTGCAAGATATGCTCTAACAGTTTACAGGATATTGATGTCAGGGAGACTGGTCTATAATTTTCAGGACTAGCTCTATTTCCTTTCTTAAAAATGGGTACTACATTTGCTTTTTTCCAGTCTTCCGGTATTTTTCCTTGTTCAATTGAAGCTCTAAATAACAAAGTGTAAACGGGTGCAATTTCCTTGGCACAGAGTTTCAGTAATTTGGCGGGAATTCCATCAGGCCCTGTAGCTTTATTTTCGTTAAGGTTTTCCAAAAGTTTCAGTACTCCATTTTCTGTGACATATATTTCATCCATATCCGGCAGTTTGGCACCACTCAGCTCTCCCGAGAAGACACCCCCTGGGTCGGAAAAGACCTTACAAAATTGAGTATTTAAGATATTGGCTCTTTTTTGGGCATCTTGCTGTGGGTGCCCTCTCTCATCGATCAGTGCGGCTACTCCTAAGTTTTCTTTATTTTTACTTTTCACATACCTCCAAAGTTTTTTACTGTTATCAGATGTATCACTTATCATCTCATGGATATAATTATTATGAGCTTTCCGGCATTCTTTCTGGGTCAATCTTTTAATTTCTAGATATTTGTTTTTCACTCGTTCGGAGTTGCACTGTTTCATTTTTTTGAACCATTTATGTTTTTTTCGAACTAATCTTTTCGTTAAAGTATTTATCCAGGGTTGGTGAATTTTTGTGGATGACATTTTTGTTGGGACATTTTCCATGATCATGTTCAGATTTAACTTGATACAGTCCCAGAGTTTGTTTGCGTCAGTTTTTGAAGAGTGGTATTTCATGAAGAAACTGCCAAAACTTACTGCCTCCCTTTTCAAATTATTTTCGTCTGTCTGATTCCATAGGTAAATCTATCGCCTAATAGGTCTTTTCTTAAAGGGTTTCAGTTCTGAATCAATCTGGACTATGTCATGGTCCCCTAGTCCAGGAAGAATTTTGATCTCTCTTGTAAGGTTAGGGAAATTAGTAAAAAATAGGTCCAACAGCGCATCTCCTCGAGTGGTCTCTTTTACTGCTTGCTCTAGGCCTATATCCGCAGTACTGTCTAAAAATAGGTCATTTATGTCTCTTAAGTTTTGGCAACTCTTCACATTTCCTTCTTCCCAGTTTATATCAGGTAAGTTGAAATCTCCTCCTATCCAGATGGTAGCCTTTTTGTTCTTTTGGTAGGCACTGAGAAGTTCATTACAAATGTTCTTACTTGTTTCCAAGTCACTACTAGGAGGTCGATAGACTGCACCCACAACCAGAGGAGGTTTACCCTTCACACTAATCTTACAGAAAACAGTTTCTCCTGCTTCCTCACTAGGTATTTTTTCACTAACTAAGTTCTTCTTCACTGCTATCAAGACCCCACCTCCCCTTCTCTTCTTCCTATCATTTCTGTAGATTTCATAATCATCGTTAATCGAAATTTCACTGGTTTTTATATTTTCGTTTAGCCATGTTTCTGTTCCGATGATTACATCAGGTTTAGTTTCGTTCAGAAGTAAGCTCAGTTCTTCTTTCTTATTCCAAATGCTTTGAAAATTTATAACCTGGGTTCTGAACGTAGTTTTCTCTTTGGCTGGCTCTTTTTTCTTGGATTTGGGGTGTGGGGTTGATATATACAATGTAATGTCTTGGAATGCAAATATTTAAAAAAAGACAATATGAGTGAAGTGGTAATATGATTGTAATCTACAAGTTACTTCAAGAATGGAATGATTCATTATCAAAAAAACAAAAACAAAAATAAACCCAAACAACCTACCATTGTTTTCAACAACTTTTGTCTTGTATTCTGCAACATCAGATTCCACCCCATGGATTTCAATCTTGACAAAAGGGTCTATGACTTCTCCCTTACTCCTCTCATTTGGTTTGGGGATCTGGTAGCCACTAATTATCTGATGAGAGTGACATGGGATTAAGAAAAAATAGATAAATTTAATAATTTATATTTCACACATGAATCATTCCTTTGCTTCATGCTGAAATATTGGATTTGTGTTTTATGTTCCAATAACACTGTCTTGTGTCTGTTCAAAGATTTATCAACCCTTTCTTTTCAAATACATGTACATATACATATACATGTACTTATTCAATTTCACTGAATAGAGTTACCAATACACGTAAACATGTACATGTATTTGTCATCATTCCTTCCATTCATACACTTATCTACCATCTGTTCATCCATCCATCATCCACCCATCTATCTGTCTGTCCATTCATCCACCCACCCATCCATCCTTCCATTCACCCATCCATCCATCTGTCCCTTCATCCATGCATCCATCTGTCCATCCATTCATCCATCCACCACCTATCCACCCATTCATGCATGCATCCATCCATCCACCCTCACATTCATTTATTACTATTATCTTCAATAAACATCCCCAACACACATTTGCTCTTCTGTTTTATTTTATCAGCATCTGAACAGATATTCTTCCTCATCCTCCCACCCATCTGTCCTTTTTGCCAAAACCTGAAAATCATACCACAGTGAAAACATTTAATTCTATACTCACCGTAATTTTGAGAAGCCTGCGTAAGCTGCGACTAACTGTACCATTGACAATTCCAAACATATCTGCAATTAATAGAAGAAAAGAAGGCATTATAAATGCATTTGTCAGACTTGGAGGAGTACCTTACGTGTTCCACAACTTTCGTCTGGCACCAATTTCATGTTTTGTATGTAAATTGCCAAGCTGCAGATTTATTACAAAAACATCTGCCCAGAGGATTAACTTGCTGTGTGTTGTGTGTGTGTGTAAACCCCCCCCCCCCTCCCCCTGACCTCAGGGGGGTGCTATACTGTCTACTGAAGGTTACAATTTTATGTGTGCCTGAAATTGGAACTTTTACGAAACTTGAATTTTAACATCTAAATTCAGAAGACTGTCATTTCTGACTTTGGTGGTTTAGTGGTTTATGTTTTTGTCTGTTTTTACCCCTGAGTAAAAATATGCAAAGGCTGATACATCATTTATTTTCACAATTTAAAATAAATTTAGAAGTTTATGTGCTTCTTTTCATATTTTCTACACGACATCTGTTTTTGAAAATGAGAACTGTCAGTTGTATATTTTGGGGGGGGGGGGGGGGGGGAGTGTTGCAGTGATCGGATGCACCCATAGTTACCTTTCCTGGGACACAAAATAGTCTTGCACTGGTCCTGGTCTCTTGCCTTCCAGCACAGTTTACATATAGACCACTTAAGTACATGTATATGTACATGCATTTTCTCACTGTAGCTCATGTGTTTCCTACCAAGAACATGCAAAATGACCTGCTTCTACTTGACAAACAGTTAGGGGCACATATATCTTGCACCTGACTATTTCATTCTTTGTCTTCAAGGGAAATGAAAAACTACATTGTGCATAAGTTGAGTTTGTGTTTGGAGAAAGCACATTGGCACGATAATGCTCATACTGTACTCAGAAGAAGCAAGACAAAAGACAGATATAACAGAACGATAGGACAGTGACCACTTCAATGGTAGGGCCTTTCTTCCTCCTGCTTCTTCTTCTTCTTAGTTTTCTCAAATCATTTGGTGCCCACTAAAAAACAAGACCAAGAATCAAGAAAGAACGAACAGAAAGAAAATGAACAAGAAAGAACAACAAGTAACAGGAAAGAAATTAAGAACAGGGGGTCAACATTCTTCGGCTGGAGCCCCCGAGAAACAAAAAGACCTTCCAGAGACCCTACCTGAAGTGCTCACTATAATCATCCTCTACATGTATGTTGTGAACATTAAAATCAAACCTCATTTCTGTGACATTGCTCTCACCTGACAGGAGAAATGATGGCTTGAGAACATAACCCACTCCTCCGTTGTCCATAAAACGGCCATGGTTTATTTGCATTGGTTCCCCACTGGTCTGGTAGTTCAATGCCACTGGAAATGATTGATGGTCAACAATAAACTCTTATTATCTTTTTGAGATGTCATGTTTCTAGTTTCTCAGTCAGCATAATACATGTATGTAGAGAACACTTAGAGTGGCAGGTGTGAACAAAAACAACAATGCATCACCATTCCCTAAAACTGTAGTAATTGGTTTTGGCTACTTTTCAGGAGAAAGCAAAATACTGTTCTATTTTAGCACAATTGGTCCAATTATGATGAATTTTTGAATGCCTCCTATTCGATCATGTTTTGTCTTAGGAGTCCATAATCAAGATCATTAAATACGGCTTTGAATGTAGTTGAATAGAAATATAAAAATCAATTTTTCAAATTTTGAATCACTATGTGCAGTCTCAGGGAACGGTGACGATATTTGACAACTTCTGACTTATTCATTAGACATTATTATTCACTGACATTTTTAAATACATATTACATGTCATAACTAATATCAGAGACAAAGTTTAAACATTGGAAGTACAATTCCATCCCATTATTCATCGCTGACTTGTGAAAATAAATGATTTCTCTGCATCTCTCTTTGTTCTTAATAGTGGTATCACAGCAAAGATGAATAAAAGCATGAAAAGAAACACTGGTAATGGTATTGTACAGAAAATCATTGAAATCTTTGCTCATTGTTCTCCATTAAACAGCAGATCAGTGGATGTAAATCCTATTCAAATATGAAACAAACCAAACAGGCTACGAGATCCCATCTATACCTAGAATTCTTTTCAACCAGCATCCCTCCCTGTCAATCTTGCATTGCCAGCTGAGATTTTAACATCTTGGCAATGTTTGGCAAAATTTGTGGTCAATGTTAGCAAATATTTCTACAGGCTAAAGAAACACCCCTGTAGCGTAGCTTTGACCATAAATTGCGGGTGATCCACACATTCCATATGGCTCGAAGAATATGAAAACAACTGAATAAATGAGATGAATAAAATAAAATAAAATGAAATAAAAAACCCAGAAAATCTGTAGGCTTGCAAGATGACTTAACACAATGTTAAACTACTAAAGTGTGTTGGAAAAAAAGGATGGAAAAGTTGTATGCAAAGTTTCACTTAGACACAAAAAACCAACCCCACCAACCATACAATAGAAAGTACAATGACAAAAATTAAAACAAGCAAAAAAAAATTGAAAAAAAAAAGCTAGAATTATTTATATTTTATTTTCACTCTGATAGTATTTACTGGATTTTTTTTTACATTGCTTGATACTTTGTAAAGAAATACATGTACAATCTTTTCTTTTCAGGTATGTTTTAACAATGTAAGCGGGATATATGATTTCTATTTAACAATTTTGCATACCAACTTGGCATCCATGATTCCACATTGGTACAGGGTTGTAGTTGCTAGAATCTGTTCTAGTGCCAGCTGGATACGTGCGGATAAGACGATGGCAGGTAATAGCATTGAGTCCTTGGGCATCCACCTGCATCAGCTTCTCCACCTTATTCTCACCCAGGGAAATCACACTAAAGAATGGATCTGGTGCATGGGAAAGAAGCAGAAAAATCATACTAGTTGTAACACACAAGACAGTTTTACTCTAGTGGAGACAAAGTTGTAGAGAAATAATATAATAAGGTTATAAATTTCAAATTTTCAGATATTCTTCATAAGAGTAACCTTTCTATTCATGCACAATCGCTATTACCTTCTTAAGTGTGTGTTTTCCTAGACCTTTACCTAAACCTTCAATTTCAATTCATTGAACTCACAAAGATCTTAGGTAGTGTTGGATGAACTACGAGTGGGTAATGTGGTTACTGCGTGGGTTCAATAGTAACTCCCTTAAGGATACACAGGATTAACAAACACAGGGTTCTGCTGGCAATCTTATTTATTCAAAAAGCCTAACAACGGTATCACTACCAAACAAAAAAAAAGCCCAAAAAAAGAAACCCAGAAAAAGAAAAGAAACCCAGAAAAGAAGAAGCCCAAAAAAAGAAGCCCAACCAGCCATAAGCTGGAACAAGAGAAAAAAGACAAAAATATGGTTAGGATATAATGACAACATTAATCAGGCAATCAATGGTGGACATACATAGTAATAGTATTAAGTATTAAATCAAACAACCACAATATAATATAGAATTTAAGCAATAACCAACTGGATATGTATGCATGGAATAAAATAGCGCTAAGGTTAATGAATAACAACTACAAGTGGCTATATCATATACACAAGGAGTTTCCTAGTACACTGGCAACATAAACTAATGTACTAATCAAAGTATGAAGGACATAACAAATGAAGGGGCAAGAACACAATAGTTTCGCTCCGCTGAGCCGGTGTACAACACATCCAGAGTGGCCATTCCATTTAATAACGCAGTGGCTAACATGGCCCACTGACCGTCCATAACACAGACGCTGCATCCCAATGCAGGCCATCCTCATAGGCCCACTCCCATTATTAGTACTAACCCGCCCCAGGGCTATTGTATTGGTTACTTCCCTTCCCAATCGATACTGAAGGGTCATGCCCTTTGACCTTAGCCGCGGAGCTATGCCGCCAGGCTAACATGTGTATGACACCCCACTAGATACATAAAGTAATGTGTACATTCCTTAAAATGAAACTGTCCTTCACACACTTACGAAACTCATAGAAGCATAATACATCTGGATAACCATAATACATGCACATGATATATATATATATGTCGGCGAGACTCATTGCAACATGTGTAGACTCACTGAAACATTGTTCATCCACCGCCGCACATAGAACAATCCTGGGGCTCACCCATGTGAGGCCCAACTAATATTATGCATCTCCAATACATGTAATTAATTACACATCTTAAACACTAAACACGCAATCACAATCACACTGCTCTCTATAGCATAGTGGTACTGGCAAGGTACACAAATACCCGTAATACAATCAAGCGTATAGTGCCGCTCGCTGTAACATAAGCCATCCACATTAACATGTCAGGAAATCCTCACTGCCCACCACAACAAGGCAATGCTACACATACACTATATATATAGGCACACAAGCAAATCTTGATAGCTTGGTTAGCGAGCCATCATTATCATCTAGCACCGCAAACGTTAACTTTGACAATAAAGTCACAACATCAAGACACTGCGCTGCATCGCGCATCCTACACGTCCAATGACAATGGCAATTACCGTTGAGCCGGACTCATAATAGTCTCTGTAGATCAGCATTCTCTACGTGGCATCCAAGAAAAGGGGGGGGGGGTGCGCAAATTAAAGTCACTTCTAATATAATAGTCTCCAACTTACCCAAAGTTTCTCCGGGTCCTGTGCTACCGCTACATGCCTTATGGGGCGGGGTGGCGATGGCAAGCGTCGGCAAGCCTCTGAGCTGCTACGGGCCCGGGTTGCTGGGCTGGGTTCACTGTGCTGTCGGCTCTTGTCTCCTGCGTCTATGATGGAGTGTGTTGACCACTCGAACCGCATCTTATTTATGAGCCCGCGCGGACGTCCGAGAGAGCTATTACGTAGCCCGTGTTGCACAAGTGAAAGGCTCGGACATGGAGTCCAGCCCGACAACATAACCGGTTAGGGTCCTAACACAATCGAATTTACAGTACGGTTAAAAGGGTGCACACAAAAGTCAATTAGGTATCCCAGTAAACTGCAGAAATTACTCTAACGACCCCTCCAGCAATAATTGAATAAATTTGACCCAGGTTGGATTTATCGGGGATAACATGCGTCTAACTCGTGGTTTACTTTAAATCCGAGATCCTCTTATTAATTATTTCAATAGGATATGTGCATCAAAGTACAACAAAATTGGTACCATTATAAATTGGAAACTTGCTGCTAAAATTCTAACTGACTACTTTTACCAGAAACCCGGTAATAGTTTTAATATAAATTTTCAAAGTGTCAGGACTAACAACATTCGACAATTTTGTGCGGGATACTTTCGTCCATTAATACGACGTATCTCCATTGATAACAAACGTTATCATGAGTACCTATTTTGTACCGATAGGGTATTGTCTACTCTCAAAAATGAATTCGGGTTCCCGTCTTTCTGTCGGTGGATAACAACGAGTGAGCGAGTTGTAAGAAACTCAAAGCCATGATATAAGAGTTGGAAGCCCGGTACATTTCCAACTGGCCAATCAAAATGCGCGCTTTTCACCGTGATGTGAATAACGGGTCCCGCGCTAGTATTACAAGGGAAATAATCCAATTAATGGTACTCGGCCAAGTGCCCATAAACTACTATGAGTGGCCGTCCCTCACTCACGCACCAGAGTTACCATGAAAGCACATATTAAAAATAGAAAATCGTTCATCCTCTCACATTCTCCCCTGCTAAGTCACGTAGTCCCTTACGTGACACATACATCAATTCAAAGGTTTACAAAAGACCACTGAAGGTATAATCAAACTCTAAGGGGCTATGATACCATCACTTAGGGTAGAACAATTGCAAAATACACACAGTGAACCGAAGTACAACAATGGTCCATCCTCTTTATAACTACTAACAGGTGGCGTGAACCGGCTAAGTTACTACTGGCATCCTGAAGATGTACACAACAGTCTCAGCTCTGGCTGTAGTAAGTTACATCATATGGACAAAACAACAGGTCCCAGACCTGCAACGGTGGTCCCAGACCACTATCAGGGTTAACGTAGGATCGAACAGTACAAAAAAATGCAATATGCTATAAGCTAATAAGGGCACTAGTGCAATGAAAAAGGTAAGGTCAACATAGGCATTAAAAGTAATTGTGACTAAGCTGTGGAGAAAGCTAACATGGGCATACTCTATGGCTTAAAATCTTGAGGCGAGCTCACTTGAATACGGTGGTCTATCATCTGGCCTGATGGAAACTCGGGGGGTCTTGATGGGTGCGCTCCCCTGCTCTTTCTGCACTCACAGTCAATGTCTAATGTTAATCACTAATAAGAGTCAGAGGTCCAATCTCTGGGGTTGTCTGTGTGGGCGGCTGGACCGTCGCACAGGAGGTAGGCGCTGGGAAGTTGTCATCCCAGGTTGAGGGTCCGGTCGGGCTGCAGGTGGCTGGCAAGGGTGGTGAGCCGGGAAGTACCAGACATCGGTCGACGCAGGCAGTGGAGGCGGGTGCTGTGGACGTGTGTTGACCACTGGGGGGTGAAACAACCGCAAGAGGTCTCCGTTGACCGCAGTGGCATCTCCATCTGGGTTTCTGATGGTAAAGTAACCACCATGAGGCGGGGGAACAGACAGGACGGTGTGCACAGGAACGGGATACAGGTCCTGAATCTTGAGTTGATGTTGGAGGGCGTTGGTCTTCGTGGCTCCATGGTTCCTATGGGGTGGGGCAGGGGTTGGCTGGCTGGCTGGGCTTCAAACTAAAAATTTCCATGGCTGGGCTTTCTACACTACAAACTAACCCTTCTGTGTATCCCACTTCTTGACACCAGAAAATGTTGGATTGACTAATGGACCGAAGTATCCCACTTCTGACACCAGAAAATGTTGGATGAACTACGAGTGGGTAATGTGGTTACTGCGTGGGTTCAATAGTAACTCCCTTAAGGATACACAGGATTAACAAACACAGGGTTCTGCTGGCAATCTTATTTATTCAAAAAGCCTAACAACGGTATCACTACCAAACAAAAAAAAAGCCCAAAAAAAGAAACCCAGAAAAAGAAAAGAAACCCAGAAAAGAAGAAGCCCAAAAAAAGAAGCCCAACCAGCCATAAGCTGGAACAAGAGAAAAAAGACAAAAATATGGTTAGGATATAATGACAACATTAATCAGGCAATCAATGGTGGACATACATAGTAATAGTATTAAGTATTAAATCAAACAACCACAATATAATATAGAATTTAAGCAATAACCAACTGGATATGTATGCATGGAATAAAATAGCGCTAAGGTTAATGAATAACAACTACAAGTGGCTATATCATATACACAAGGAGTTTCCTAGTACACTGGCAACATAAACTAATGTACTAATCAAAGTATGAAGGACATAACAAATGAAGGGGCAAGAACACAATAGTTTCGCTCCGCTGAGCCGGTGTACAACACATCCAGAGTGGCCATTCCATTTAATAACGCAGTGGCCAACATGGCCCACTGACCGTCCATAACACAGACGCTGCATCCCAATGCAGGCCATCCTCATAGGCCCACTCCCATTATTAGTACTAACCCGCCCCAGGGCTATTGTATTGGTTACTTCCCTTCCCAATCGATACTGAAGGGTCATGCCCTTTGACCTTAGCCGCGGAGCTATGCCGCCAGGCTAACATGTGTATGACACCCCACTAGATACATAAAGTAATGTGTACATTCCTTAAAATGAAACTGTCCTTCACACACTTACGAAACTCATAGAAGCATAATACATCTGGATAACCATAATATATGGCCTTTAGCGTCTTTACAGACGGTCTTAGCAGCTAGAATATTCACTTTCACTTTGACTGACAGCTTCTCTCGTGGCTTATTCTACCAATGTTTGACCCGAGAGTGCGATGGCAGTGATTGCAGGTCAGTCTTTTGGGTTCACTTTGGCGAGTGTTTTCATTCCGCCTCTGTCGTTTTGTCAGGTATGTTTCTTTTGCCTTGAAGTCTATTGCGAGCGTGCCACTGCGCAATTTTTGTCTCCATCTGCTTCGATCATTTGCAAGGTTCTCCCATTCATTGGGGTCGATGTTGAATGCTTTCATCGTGACCTTGCAAGTGTCTTTGAATCGCAGATGTGGCCTACCTCTGGGTCGGTTGCCAGTAGCAAGTTCCCCGTAGAGAATTTGTCTGGGGATGCGATCATTTTCCATACGGTGGAGATGTCCAAGCCACCGCAGTCTTTTTTTGCCTAGGAGAGCCTGAGTTGATGGAATGTTGGCTCGGCTCAGAACTTCGATATTTGAGATCCTGTCTTGCCACTTGATCTTGAGAATTTTGCGTAGGCAGCGCAGGTGGAAGGAGTTGAGGGATCTTTCATGTTTGGAGTAGGTGGTCCATGTCTCTGAGCCATACAGCAGGGTGCTTAGGACGCAAGTTTGGTACACGAGTACCTTTGTTTTGATGGTCAGCTTGCTATTGTTCCACACCCTTTTTGAGAGTTTGCCAAAAGCTGTGGCCGCCTTTCCTATTCTGGCATTTATTTCAGTTGTTATGTTTGTGCTACCACTGATGGTTGAGCCTAGGTAGCAGAATTTTCCCACTTGCTCCAGAGGAGAGCCATTCAGCATGATTGGGTTGGGGTTTCTCAAGCCTTGTGTCAAAACTACAGTTTTTGAGACACTGATCTTTAGCATGAATTTGTCACAGGCTTTGGCAAGGCTATTGATGAGAGCCTGGAGCGTGGTTTCATCGTGGGCCACGATTGCAGCATCATCTGCGAAGAGGAGCTCTTGTAACATAATATGCTCTGTACGAGATTTTGCTTTTAGTCTGGCAACATTAAAAATGGAGCCGTCCACTCTGGTGTTAATAAGTACTCCACCTGAACATTGACCAAAGGCATTCTTGAGTAGGGCTGCAAAATATATACCAAATAAGGTAGGAGCAAGAACACATCCCTGCTTCACACCGCTGTTTACAGCAAATGAATTGGATGTGCAGCCCTCAAAGTTGACACATGCCCTCATGTCAGTGTGGAAGGATGCAATAAGTTTTAGCAATGTTGGTGGACAGCCTATGGATTTAAGGACTGCATACAGGCCAGATCGGCTTACGGTGTCGAAAGCCTTTGTTAGGTCCACAAAGCATGTTATAAGCGGCCTGTTTTGTTCTTTACATTTTTCTTGGATTTGCCGAAGTGCAAATATCATGTCAATAGTTGATCGTTTGCTTCGAAAGCCACATTGTGTTTCTGGTAAGACTTTTTCCGCCAGTTGTTGAAGGCGGCAGAGGATGACGCGAGCAAAAGCCTTTCCAGTAATGCTGAGGAGGGATATGCCTCGATAGTTGTTGCAGTCGCCTTTGTCTCCTTTGTTCTTGTAAAGTGTGACAATTTTGGCGTCTCTCATATCATGTGGTATCACGCCTTCTTTCCAACACTGCAGTAACAGATTATACAGGTGTGGTAATAGTGGGCCTTTTAGGTCTTTTAATACCTCTGCAGGAATGTTGTCACTTCCTGTGGCTTTTCCAGCAGACAGGTGGTCGATTGCATTGGAAAGCTCGACTAAGGAAGGTTCAGCGTCAAGTTCGGCCATTATTGGCAGTTTTTGGAGGTGTTCCTCAAAATCTGGTGGAATATTTTTCTCAGTTGAATACAACAGAGAGTAATGCTCTACCCACCTATATAGTTGTTCATTTTTATCTGTGATGGGTTCACCATTTACAGACTTAAGTGGGGCGCTTTTGGTGATGATTGGCCCAAGAGCTACTTTCATCTGACTAAAGGCGGTTTTCATATCTCCCTTTTCATTTGCCTCTTGTATGCTGTTACACAAGTCTGTCCAGTATTTGTTGGCGCAACGTCTTACCTCCAGCTGAAGTTTAGCTTTTGCATTTTTCAAACAAGTTTTTGTACTCTGATTGCAATTTTTGTTATACTCATTGAAAGCAGATTTCTTTTGCTCAATGAGAGGTAGGAGAATTTCGCTGTTCTGGGCTACCCAGTCGTTGTTTGAAACTTTATGCTGTCCAAAAGACTTGATGGCACAGTCATGAATTTTTGAACTGAGAGTGTTCCATGTTTCATCTACCGAGTCACATTGGGTGACATTATCCATGCTTTCAGCAAATAACTTTTCAAATGACTTTCTATTTGATTCATCTCTGATTGCTGTTACATTGATCTTAGGGATTGAAGGGGCTTTTGATCTGTATATTTTCTTGGCCGAAATTTTGATTTTGCTGACTACCAGTGCATGGTCGGTGTCACAGTCAGCACTGTGGAGGGAACGAGTTATTTTTATACAGCCCAAACTCTTCCTCCTTGAGAGAATAAGATCTAATTGATGCCAATGGCCAGACCTGGGATGGCGCCATGATGTTCTTTGGCATCTCTTAAGGTCAAAGTACGTGTTTGTAACACATAATGAGTTTACGGAGCATAGCTCCAGAAGGCGCTGCCCGTTTTCGTTGATGTTGCCAATGCCGAAGTGCCCAATGCACTTTGGCCATGCGGAGTGATCTGCTCCCACTCGAGCGTTAAAGTCACCCAGAATTAGCAGGCCTTCGGTGAGAGGGATGTTGTGGAGAGTCCTCTGCAATGCCTCGTAGAAAATGTCTTTGGTTTCGTCAGAGGAGGTAAGTGTTGGGGCATAGACACAGATAATGTTGGTAAAACCAGACCGGGTGTTCAGTCTGAGTGTCATGATGCGTTCTGACACTCCAATTGGAGTTGCGATCGAATTGATAAGGGAGTTTTTTACGGCGAAGCCCACGCCGTAATACATGCACATGATATATATATATATGTCGGCGAGACTCATTGCAACATGTGTAGACTCACTGAAACATTGTTCATCCACCGCCGCACATAGAACAATCCTGGGGCTCACCCATGTGAGGCCCAACTAATATTATACATCTCCAATACATGTAATTAATTACACATCTTAAACACTAAACACGTAATCACAATCACACTGCTCTCTATAGCATAGTGGTACTGGCAAGGTACACAAATACCCGTAATACAATCAAGCGTATAGTGCCGCTCGCTGTAACATAAGCCATCCACATTAACATGTCAGGAAATCCTCACTGCCCACCACAACAAGGCAATGCTACACATACACTATATATATAGGCACACAAGCAAATCTTGATAGCTTGGTTAGCGAGCCATCATTATCATCTAGCACCGCAAACGTTAACTTTGACAATAAAGTCACAACATCAAGACACTGCGCTGCATCGCGCATCCTACACGTCCAATGACAATGGCAATTACCGTTGAGCCGGACTCATAATAGTCTCTGTAGATCAGCATTCTCTACGTGGCATCCAAGAAAAGGGGGGGGGGGGTGCGCAAATTAAAGTCACTTCTAATATAATAGTCTCCAACTTACCCAAAGTTTCTCCGGGTCCTGTGCTACCGCTACATGCCTTATGGGGCGGGGTGGCGATGGCAAGCGTCGGCAAGCCTCTGAGCTGCTACGGGCCCGGGTTGCTGGGCTGGGTTCACTGTGCTGTCGGCTCTTGTCTCCTGCGTCTATGATGGAGTGTGTTGACCACTCGAACCGCATCTTATTTATGAGCCCGCGCGGACGTCCGAGAGAGCTATTACGTAGCCCGTGTTGCACAAGTGAAAGGCTCGGACATGGAGTCCAGCCCGACAACATAACCGGTTAGGGTCCTAACACAATCGAATTTACAGTACGGTTAAAAGGGTGCACACAAAAGTCAATTAGGTATCCCAGTAAACTGCAGAAATTACTCTAACGACCCCTCCAGCAATAATTGAATAAATTTGACCCAGGTTGGATTTATCGGGGATAACATGCGTCTAACTCGTGGTTTACTTTAAATCCGAGATCCTCTTATTAATTATTTCAATAGGATATGTGCATCAAAGTACAACAAAATTGGTACCATTATAAATTGGAAACTTGCTGCTAAAATTCTAACTGACTACTTTTACCAGAAACCCGGTAATAGTTTTAATATAAATTTTCAAAGTGTCAGGACTAACAACATTCGACAATTTTGTGCGGGATACTTTCGTCCATTAATACGACGTATCTCCATTGATAACAAACGTTATCATGAGTACCTATTTTGTACCGATAGGGTATTGTCTACTCTCAAAAATGAATTCGGGTTCCCGTCTTTCTGTCGGTGGATAACAACGAGTGAGCGAGTTGTAAGAAACTCAAAGCCATGATATAAGAGTTGGAAGCCCGGTACATTTCCAACTGGCCAATCAAAATGCGCGCTTTTCACCGTGATGTGAATAACGGGTCCCGCGCTAGTATTACAAGGGAAATAATCCAATTAATGGTACTCGGCCAAGTGCCCATAAACTACTATGAGTGGCCGTCCCTCACTCACGCACCAGAGTTACCATGAAAGCACATATTAAAAATAGAAAATCGTTCATCCTCTCACAGTAGTACAGTTCTGCACAGCAACATATTGTTGGCTGGCTGTTGGAACCCCATTAAAACTAGCCTTTGAGACTTTTGCTGGGAACCGCAGTCTAATTATTTTGTTCCTTCTAAGTTGTGCCTATATATGCACATATTTTACATCAAGCCTACAAAGCAAATTAATGTATGCATGAAACGTTACTTGCCTAAAATAATGTGATAATTAAAATATTAATAATTAAGAATAATTTCACTTCCTGAAAATTTTAGCCATGATTGTATTTTGTGTACTCCTTTAATCCCATTTGGGAAATTTGCCTTTGTGTCATTGCAGCCCAGTTACAACTGGAGCAGACATGTCGTCGCCACAGTGCAGCGCCAGTTAGCAGGTTTTTTGGGGGGGGGGGGGAGGGAGTGGTAGAGATGAATTCTATTTAATTTTGCCAGCACAGCGGTCTGTTTGGCCTGCTCTATTCGATTTTCAACTGATAAGGTTATCTTTAAAGTGCGCAATGTGCACGTTGTCATGATCACACTAGGATCATAAATGCCGTGCTAGGTCACGACGTCAGTGAGTTAATTTTTACGATCTTGTTGATTATAACCAGCATAATTTGTCCTTGAGCTGTTCTCGTGAACAGTTTGTTTTGAAACACCTTTTTTCTGATGGATGGAGAGAAGGAGGGGCGAGACAGAATAAATGTATAGCTAGGAATGACAGAGCAGTTCTCGACCCCGTGATTTTGATTAACATAGATAAGGGGCGAGTAAAGGTAGTTTATTTAGACGCTTAGTTGGCGTTCGGAAATTCGTGCATAAGAGTAGAAAGCACGGGGTTTGAAGATTTTAGTAGTTAATGTTTCGCATTTTAAATTTTGTCTAGACCGTAAAATTGACCTTGATTTTGGCGCAAGGCCATGACAAGCATAAATTAATATTGCAGGCTGAGCTGAAGCGACTGCACCAATCAAATGTATGAATCTGGACGGAAGGTCGAGACATAGCTTTAGTATTTAAACCCGTGCAGAGCTTAGATAGAGGCCACATGTAGACAATCCATTTACGAGGTGGACGGCGATAGTCCTCAGCCAGATGAGAGACAGAGACGCAGTTGAGCAGTCCATATTGTGAGGAGCGCCATGATTTAAAGCTCCAGAGCCTAAGCTACTTGGTTTGATATAAACCCACAGCGTTTACACCCAGCGCTCTCAGTCCCAGAGAGGGCCCCATGGTGAGAGTTCATACTAATTTGTAATGATGAAAGTGAACCGTTCTACTTACTTTTGAAGACAGTTTCAGAGCTACCGCCAGACAACGCATGGTTGTACAAGTATTCTCCATGGCGTGTCTAGAGGAAATGTCCATATCATAACATGTCTCATTGAATTAATAGAATTTAAACTGTTATATCCGTCGCCACGTGCGCGGATTCTATTTGGCATCTAACTCATATGACCTGCAAGTAGTTAGAGTGAATAAGTTAGTCTTTATAGAAAGCTGTAGTTTCATTAGTTAGATTCAGTTGCCTTTGAATTGATATTTATATTTATAATTATATTTGTTACATTAATTCCTGTAATTAAACTGCCCTACAGTTCTGCTAAAAATCAAAGCAATTGATTTATTTAGTTTTTAGTAGTGCAAGTATTTTTTTTGTGTGTTCGTCGATTGTGGGAGCGGACCTCGAAAGAGTGTCAGTCGAATTCTCCCCATCTAACCCACATCGCGACACTGGAGGGGACTTACCAAATTTCTTAATCCTTAATTTCTTAAATTCGTTAGATTATAATCACCTTTTCTCTTTGTTTGCATTACATTTTTGTTCTTTTCATGATCCGTCGCTCACGGGGTGTCGCACGTTGAGCTAGTTTAAAATTATTTATTATTTAGTTTTGTATACTGCTTTGTTATTTTTACTTCCACATATGTCGCTGCTCTCCCATTGACCCGATGACTGAGGCCAGGGAGACTACAGAACAGAACTTGGAACGTTGAAGGACAAAAAAGACTGACTGTGGTGTACGCAAGGGCTAAAGGAATTACCACCCAGTTCCTTGAAAGTTAAGTGATTCCATCCTAAAATTTTGTCTGCGTCTGGGGAGTTGAGTGTTCCTCCTAATTCGCCTATAGGGAACTCCCGAACGCGTCCACGGGTTTCTCCCCATTTGAGTTATTATACGGACGTAAACCACGTGGCCCGATGGCCATACTTAGTCAATTGTTCGCCGGTTCTGAAACCGACGATTATGATACGCGATCCGCGTATCAATATGTTGTCGATCTCCGACAACGAATTATTAATGCATGCAAAACCGCTCTGCAGTTTGCATGCGCTAGAGCGAGTTCTTCAAAATTTTATCGCGATCAGGGCGCCCAAATGCGCGCCTTGTCAGTCGGAGATCTGACACTTGTTCTTTTGCCGCAAACGCAAAACAAACTCCTTCTAACTTGGAAGGGACCATACAGAGTCCTTAAGAGACTCTCCAGAGTGAATTATTTGATAGATATTCGTGGGCAGAGGAAAATATTCCATATTAATATGCTGAAAAAGTACCTGCTTAGCGATGATCGTCGTAACAACTCCGTTCATGTCGTCCCAATGGCCAACGCGGCTTTAGTTACTGTCGACGACGAGGACCCTTTGAGTATCGACAAATCGTTGCCCATATTACAGACCACCGAGAGTATAAACGATGTTAATATCAATGATGAGCTTGCGCCGTCGCAGAAACAGGATCTTACACACCTGCTCCAAGAATTTGCCACGGTGTTCACTGATTTGCCGGGTTGTACGTCTTTAGTCCAACATGTAATACGACTTCAGACAGACGTACCGGTGTTTGTTAAACCGTACCAGCGCCCCCTGCACGCTCACGAAACGATAATTACAGAAGTACGTGCCATGCTACGGCTAGGCGTCATAGAGCGATCAACAAGTCCGTATTGCTCGCCGATTGTCCTGGTCAAGAAGAAAGACGATACCGTGCGTTTTTGTATTGACTATAGAAAGCTCAATGCTATAACCATCTATGATGCGGAACCCATTCCCAATCAGGAGGACTTATTCGCGCGGTTATCCAATGCAAGTATCTTCTCTAAAATAGACTTATCCAAAGAATATTGGCAGATTCCTCTCGAAGAAGGAAGTAAACAATATACAGCTTTTCAAACCCCTTTGGGTTTAATGCAATGGAAATATATGCCTTTTGGACTGGTTACTGCACCAGCCACTTTCGCGCGCATGATGAACATCTTGCTAAATGAATTGCGCTGTGTTCTATCATATTTCGATGATATATGTATTTTTCAGGCCGATTGGGCTGGCCACTTAATGGCCCTTCGTGAAGTTTTTGCCGCTCTTCGCCGAGCTGGCCTTACCGCGAGACCCAGTAAAGTGTTCCTAGGATATCACCATATAAACTTTTTGGGTCATACCATAACCCACGGGGTTCAGACTCCAGACGATCGCAAGATATCCAGTATTTTGAAACTGCAACCCCCTAAAACTAAAAAGCAAGTCCGTAGCTTGTTGGGACTTTTGAATTATTACAGGAAATTTATACCAAACTTTTCCTCTCTCTCAGCCCCGTTATCTGATCTAACGAGGAAAAATGTTCCAAATAGAGTCGTCTGGATGCCTCAGTGCGCTGATGCCCTTCAGACTATTCAGAGTTTATTTTCTACTTTCCCCCTGCTTGTTTTACCCGATATACGCCAGACATTCGTCGTCCGAACGGATGCGTCAGATAAAGGAATAGGCGCCGTGTTACTCCAACAGCGTGACGGTTTCTTGCGACCGTGCTTATATGCAAGACGGAAATTACTTGATCGAGAGACGCGCTATGCGATTGTCGAACGAGAGTGCCTCGCAATTGTTTACGCGGTAGATGCATTTTCTCGATACTTATTAATGTCCGAATTTATAATTGAAACGGATCTTCGACCATTACTGTTTCTTAAGTCGAACAGAGCCAAGAACGCTCGACTAACCAGATGGAGCCTTGCGCTCCAGGAATACAAATTTACTATTCGGGCTATACCTGGGGAGGATAATTTACAAGCTGATGTATTGTCCCGTTTGATTTAGTGTTCTAAAATAGTCTGTTGAACATTGAGGTTGAGCATTTTTCACCTTTTTCGGAGACCGTGGATGGTTTCACAAGGTATTGTCCTACCAATTATGGACATTCTTTCTAAAAAATTTCCATGTGATTCCTTTTTCCACTAGCGTCCATCCTGACCATGACCTGAGTTTCAGACAACCTTGACGCCTTTGTCTGCGGGTCAATGAGATGAGGAAATGGCAAACCGAGCGACCAGACCTACTGCTGCCAGGATACCATTACTTTAATTAACTATCGTTCGTTCATGTTCTATGAATGTATTAATTACGCTCAGTGAAGCGATGAGCTAGTTGCTCAATATTTCAGTCTTTACAGTATGTCTGTGTAAGAGAAGTTTATCACTTTAATTCTTAAGTGCTACAATAATTATATATTATCATAGAACGTCGCATATAAATATAGGCTACATATGCTATTGTCCATCGATAATGCACGTTCTTAGAATTTTTTTTTTGACTTTCAGTAACGCTATATTTTTTTTTACAATATAGCCCTTTCAAAGGTACTATTACATAGCAACGTTGGTAGACAGTTATGTCGTTCAAACCCTAAGCTTTCACTGGGGTGGGGGATGTGTCATGATCACATTAGGATCATAAATGCCGTGCTAGGTCACGACGTCAGTGAGTTAATTTTTACGATCTTGTTGATTATAACCAGCGTAATTTGTCCTTGAGCTGTTCTCGTGACCAGTTTGTTTTGAAACACCTTTTTTCTGATGGATGGAGAGAAGGAGGGGCGAGACAGAATAAATGTATAGCTAGGAATGACAGAGCAGTTCTCGACCCCGTGATTTTGATTAACATAGATAAGGGGCGAGTAAAGGTAGTTTATTTAGACGCTTAGTTGGCGTTCGGAAATTCGTGCATAAGAGTAGAAAGCACGGGGTTTGAAGATTTTAGTAGTTAATGTTTCGCATTTTAAATTTTGTCTAGACCGTAAAATTGACCTTGATTTTGGCGCAAGGCCATGACAAGCATAAATTAATATTGCAGGCTGAGCTGAAGCGACTGCACCAATCAAATGTATGAATCTGGACGGAAGGTCGAGACATAGCTTTAGTATTTAAACCCGTGCAGAGCTTAGATAGAGGCCACATGTAGACAATCCATTTACGAGGTGGACGGTGATAGTCCTCAGCCAGATGAGAGACATAGAGACGCAGTTGAGCAGTCCATATTGTGAGGAGCGCCATGATTTAAAGCTCCAGAGCCTAAGCTACTTGGTTTGATATAAACCCACAGCGTTTACATCCAGCGCTCTCACTCCCAGTGAGGGCCCCATGGTGAGAGTTCATACTAATTTGTAATTTGATGAAAGTGAACCGTTCTACATACTTTTGAAGACAGTTTCAGAGCTACCGCCAGACAACGCATGGTTGTACAAGCATTCTCCATGGCGTGTCTAGAGGAAATGTCCATATCATAACATGTCTCATTGAATTAATAGAATTTAAACTGTTATATCCGTCGCCACGTGCGCGGATTCTATTTGGCATCTAACTCATATGACCTGCAAGTAGTTAGAGTGAATAAGTTAGTCTTTATAGAAAGCTGTAGTTTCATTAGTTAGATTCAGTTGCCTTTGAATTGATATTTATATTTATAATTATATTTGTTACATTAATTCCTGTAATTAAACTGCCCTACAGTTCTGCTAAAAATCAAAGCAATTGATTTATTTAGTTTTTAGTAGTGCAAGTATTTTTTTTGTGTGTTCGTCGATTGTGGGAGCGGACCTCGAAAGAGTGTCAGTCGAATTCTCCCCATCTAACCCACATCGCGACACACGTGGGCCCTCCTAGTTTTTCGTCCTTATCTGAGAAGACCAGGTGCTCGATCCTAACCCCCCCCCCCCCACCCCACCATAGGATCAGGGACAGGAAATTATGAGAAAAATTCCAACATTCCTGTACCGACTGTAACAGCTGAGGTTGTTCTGGCACGTTATAGTAGGGGGGAGTTAGTTGATCTAACTACAACCCTTTAGAAAACGAAACTATTACAGCTGTAGAATAAAAAAACACGAGATCTGACGATCGATTAAATAATACTAAAGTTTAATAACTGTATCTTAACAATAAAATACTAGGAAGGCACCAGCGAACAAATAAATATCCTACGCCACACGAGGAAAAGAACTCACTTACTTACTCACCGACCAACCACTCACATGGGTCCATATATATAGGTATTTCTGTAGAAAGTTCCCGAAATAAACGTAACCTCTGCCCTCGCCCGAACACAAAAACTAACCAATCACGTATCAATATGTCACCAGGTTACATCACTCAAGACCAAATCTGGCGTAAACTTCTATATCCACAACGTTATCGAATGTTCGGGAATATACTAATATTTACGATCACCCAACAACTACTCACTAGGAAGGGAGGGTAAGGTCACGGAGTACACTCTGGCGAACGTCAACAATTAAAGAAAAAAAGAAGTGAACACATGCTCAGTCACCAGTATAAAAAGAAAAACGGGGGAGGGCAAGGGGTAGCTTGCAAATGTTGCACCGACCCGGATTTGAACCCGGTACCTTCGGCATGAGAGGCAAGCAACTCTAGCACTTTGACTACAACAGACATGTACTGAATTCCAATTTCTGTTGGAAATTTGGTATCAAAGTTTAGTTTTAATGAGGTTCCAAAAGCCGACCAACGACAGACTCTCAGGAAATGATGATAACCATACAGCAACTCTACCGCTTTATTTGACCACAACAGACATGTACTGAATTCCAATTTCTGTTGGAAAATAATTGGTATCAAAGACAAGGTGAATTTGGTAGAATGTCTGCAAACTTTGTCCTTGGTTGAGGAAGTTTTTGTCAGTGGAGGGGAAGGACTCCAGCACATCATGATCCCTGGCAATTCTACTGGTACACAGACCCCACACTTCCAACTCTTTACTCCATAGCTGAGCAGTGCACACAACTCAGTATTTCCTCTATTCCTCTTTGTAATTAAACTATGATCCCATTCCAACAACTACAGTGCAATCCTAATACATTGTGTATCTTGACACCAGTGGGACCGTCTGATTTGCGTAGAGTAAAGAGAATTTCGAAATAGCAGATTAGTGGTGGAAAAGAAAAAAAAAGGAAAGGGGGGGGGGGGTGAATCAAACATCACCATTATGGGAAAAGTGTCCAATAAATAATGCAATTATGTCCCTCTTTCTTTTAATTATCGGTATGCCGTCACCCGTTCCTACTATAATTATAGGCTACCATTGTTGTGTGACAAAGATTTGCCTATATTGGTGAAATGCCATAGCTATACATCGAATGCACAGTGTTTTACTTTTTCTTTTTAATCTGGATCTGACTGTTTCTTCAGAAGAAGTGATGATACCGATACACACACAGTACGACAGTTAACCAAGAGATTTAGGTCAAGGCCTAGTATCAATGACACACGAATGTTTTGTGAAAAAAACAAAATTACTCAGTCTGTAGTACTCTGTATTTTTACTGCTGTGCGCTTAAGAATGGCACCCCCACACTCGCGTTACTGAAGGGAAGGGTCATCCTCTGTGTCCACACAACCCCTCTCCTATCCCTCCCCGCCAACACCGCAAAGAGAAATAAAGAGGTCTCATATGCGGGGAGTTGCATAGGCATTTTTGGTAGCACAGTAGTAAATCTAGTGCACTTGTTGTGCTCTGGTCGGGGAGAAATGTGTCAGTATAAGAGGAAAGAATGGAATTACCTGTCAAGTTATGGGGAAATACTTAGTAACATTAAAGAAGGAACAGGTTGGGACTTAAAAATTGTGTCGAGTTACCCGGAATGCTGATAAAAGCCATGTCGAGATAAGTGGATTGGACTGTATTTGGCAACTTGTGGCATTATGATTCTAGTAGATTATTACATTTTCCTATTTGTACATTTCTTTTTCTATAGTATTATCTGATAGCCTTCATACTCAGGAATGCAATGAACCGTCAGTTACCTTTAGGCATAAGTCTGACATAATAATTATGCCATTCTTGTAGAGCAGTGACTATATTCATTTTGTTAATGTTATCTCCATAAGCTGTAAAATGCTCACCCGGCTCAGCTGACCGCTCTACTGTCTTGAAGCCCACGCTTTGCATACTGGTGATTTTACTGAGGGCTGGGTTGAGTTTTATCTTTCTATGGCTGTCGCTGGTGCTTTTTCGTCTGTTGTTGTTGTCTGGGATGTCTGCTCCGTCTGCATCAGCTGGAATATCTGCTGCTTCATCTTCATCACTCACATCATCATTATGATCCATGGAAACGGGTAAACGTTTGCCCTGCAAAGTCCAGTCAATAATGGGAAACAATAATGGTAATGCGAGGATGAAGAATTTGATACGCCAGGAAAATTTTGCTTTGCTCATTTGGTGGTGTTTAATTTGCTTTTTGGAGTTTCAACAAAGATAGAATAAGATGTGACAGCTAGCATGTTTAGCGTGCACAGATTTCGCACTGCCACCTGGTGGTGAATGTGCCGAAGTTACGAACAATGCAGTATCTGGCAAAGCCAAATAGGAAAAATATTGAATTTTGTTCACTGTTCAGCTATCACTGTAGGTCTTGAGTGACATCACTTATTTTGTTATTTTAACTTCAATCGTTGTGGGAAAAACCCTGGCTCTTTTTTTCATTTTTCTAGTTGTAGTAGCACTGTAACAAATTAGCATCATTAATTTATCATTACATCAAGCATTCTTTTTATGCTGTGTGCCATGGGCCCCACACATGATCAGCAAGTACTCTGTGTACACGATTTTTTTAGGGGTGCGAAGAAGGGAGTGTCTCTTCTTATCGTTTTGAGTATCTTAGGTTTCAATTACCAAACGACATTCAAATTTCTTCAGTGCATTGTGCTAAAAATGCTTACTTCATTCTACATGTACCATTAATATACTTAATTCATCATAACATTAATAAATACATAGCAATATGCTTAATTCATTATAGTGACACCATAAATATTGGAAGTTATCATTGTCAGTACAATCTTATTTTTTAAGAATACAAAGCTGCCTGCTCTAAACAAGGTCTGATGACGAACAACATAACAGACAGTAGAGTTTATTTTTTTCTTTCTTATTAAGCTAAGTGGGAGATATTAGATTAGACCACTGACAATTATGTGAAGTCCTGTGAGCAAGTTTGGCCTGTCAAGTGACTTTCCACCAAACACCAAAGAAAATCCCTAGACTTTTCCCACAGATAGAAAAGTTCCACAAAATGGAGCACTAGTATAGAGAGGTTACAGGCAGATGTAGTATGTATTTGGGAGTCTTCCAAACTTTGATCACAAAACAGATTTCAAAGAGCTGATTAGAAGTTGAAATTCTGAGCTTGACAATTTCAAATGATACAAAAAGATGGGCTATTTTTCAGAGTCAATTTCCAGGCACATCAATAGATCAAAGACAGGAAAAAGACACATGCACACACACATGTATCATGATATAAGGAGTAAATTATATTTTAAAGTAGTCCTAGTAATGGATCGAAGGAAACCCTACACCCGCACTGTGCGTTTTTTTTCCTTAGGTTGCTTCTGCATTTTGTACCCATTATAAAAATTCCATGCATATTATACCCACTAGGCCTAGTTCAGTTAAGCTCATTTATGAGATGACCTGACAATTATTTTGTGGACAAGTTTTTTCTTCAAAGCACTTAATTTTTTACATGTAGGGTCTTTTGTAGGCAGTTATAGGGCTAGTTTACTTTTCAAATGAGTGTGATATAGCAGTATAGTTTGCTTTTCAGATGTCGCTTATGATGGATACTTTCGATAATTGAATATCAAACCCCTGACTGGGGTCTTAAAAATTACTTAAATGGTAGTGGCTGGCATAAAAGCCAGTTTCAACATTTAAGGTGGTATTTTTAAGGTGGTGATCCAGATAACAAGACTTTCATTCACATAGTTCTGACACATCATTATACTACACGTATTTTTAGAATAATGCATACTTGAATTTTATTTTTAAAAAAGAAATATATGTAAAAACATAATTAATAAATATTAATCTTTTGGAGCACTATTTCACGTGTTTATTTATTTTCTTTTGATATTTATACGAATCTGAATTTTCCAAAGTAAAAATATTGGACTGAACGTATCTGCACATTGAAATATGAGTAGTTTCCCTTAGTTATCGTATAATAATATCATTGTTATCTCTCCTCCTCCCGAAATCAAAGACACTGCGTGGTTCGCTCGGTTCTGCTATTTTACTGAGTCTCGGATCCAACAATGCCCCCAATCATGCCGCAAATGAACATTTAACACATACATAGCCATGTAACTATGTCTGTTTTCTGATCTCATGCCCTCTTTGTTTGCCTCATCCCTACATTGCCAAACGGCAATAAAGTTTTGACTGTAAATCTGTGCTGTATAAAAA
Source organism: Onchidella celtica (assembly GCA_963931925.1). Classification (NCBI taxonomy): domain Eukaryota; kingdom Metazoa; phylum Mollusca; class Gastropoda; order Systellommatophora; family Onchidiidae; genus Onchidella; species Onchidella celtica. The sequence goes on along the minus strand of OZ007575.1, from coordinate 34,818,257 downwards.
GTAAACTACTATTTCTCTTAGGATAGATCTAATTAAATTCTCTGTCTCCGTAGGCTAATAACACATTTGACATAGAGCAACCATCTCTTTTTGCATGAAATTGGATGGAAAAGGTTCACAACAGGGGAAATAATATTTCTCATCACGGTATTACAGAGATTATTGCCCTTAGACCACAGCTGGCTATTACTATTAATAATTTTATTCTTCAGCATTCACGTTAAGTAAATAAATGGTTCTATCCTCTCCCTATCTCCTTTTTCTTGTATTTCTACTCAGATCCCACACCACTCATTTTCATGTCATTCCTTTTCCAGTTTTATTACTTTTACTAAAGCTGTCAGGATCTCTTAAAATTTTCCTTCTGGGCTCCACATGTAGCCTATTGATCTGCCTAAAGACACATGTATATCTCATGCACGTCTACCTACATATTCATGTGTAGAAATGGCCTAGAAAGTCAAGTTGACAAGTACATCTTACATGATACAGCCAACTAGTCCAACTTTAATTTCTGCCTTTGAGACAGTAAAGTTTTCATGATTTTTCTGCCGTTAAATTTAGTTTATTTTGTTTTTGTTGAGATTTTATGCCTTTTTCAGAACAATGACAACCTTCATCAGAGACAAGAGAACAGTCAGACAATCAGTGATATGGGACTGCATTAAAAACAATGCGAGAAACTGGGCCAACTTGAACCTGCTCTGCTGAGTGGGATTCAAATCTGGCATCTCTCCCTCCCACCAGATCAATGTTGTAATACTGGGTAACTGGGCTGGAATTTAATTTGAACCCCATTCAAAGTTATATGAATTTTCCCTTTGATGAAATGGGATCCTAGCCAGTGTAGCCACACAATAATTCTCAACAAAATACTCAAGATAGTGTAATGTAAATCCCGATAATCTGTACTAATTAACTATTGTCACTGATTGACAGGGTTTATAAAAAACAACAACAAAAGATGAAAAAAAAAGAAGCAAAAGAAGTTTATAACTGGCAAGTGCTGTACAACAGGCCCTTCATTGCTTGTCTGTCTGTTTTTCTGTCAATTTATTGTCTTTCTGTCTGTTTTTTTTTTTTTTTTTACCTTGATGATGATTTTGTACTTGAGTTCCTCCGGTGAAGGAGTTGTGATCAGATCTGACTGAGAACACCAAAGTTTATCTTGATCAATGGTTAAGGAATCAGAAAGGTTTTCAGGGTTTCTTGTCTTAGTACTGGTCTTAGCAAATGTTCCTTCTAAGTTGTGCCTATACATGCACATATTTTACATCAAGCCCACAAAGCAAATTAATGTATGCATGAAACATTACTTGCCTAAAATAATGTGATAATTAACATATTAATAAATGAGAATAATTTCACTTCCTGAAAATTTTAAGCCATGAGAGACAGGCTGTGCCAAAATTTTCTTGAGAGAATTTCAAGCTTATATATATATGCACTCCTGTCACTGGAAAACATTTTGAACAACACAAAATTTTTCCCCCACTGTCTACTAAAAATCAGAGGGAACTTTGGTCCTAGTGCTGGAGTCTGGCAAACCGAGACCCTCATCCCTGCTCAGATTCAAACCGCCCTCCTCGATCTGCAAAGACTCACTGATGTCATTATTGATGCTCAACTAGATATTTCTCAAAGGATTATGACTCCTTTGTGATTTAGGACTGAAAACTGATTGGCTGGAGGTGGATCTCTTGATAACAAAGGTTTACAAAGTAACTTGTGATCTAAAGGCATTTCTGAGCTAATAATTGCCATGTCCTACTTGATCATCTAACATCCCCAAACAGATTTTCTACACCCTCAATGCCTCACTGTAATAAAACAGCAAATACTGAAACTTTTAGCTAACTATATTAAATCTACTTTACACCTGGGGGCTGACAGACAACAGACACTCATTCTTTTCATCATAACACTCCCCAACCAATGTAAAATAGGGTTAAGACACTTGGTAATAAAGTTGGTGTGTGTCTTTCATTCAAGCTGTAACTACTGCATATGATGTTTAAATAAACAAATATGGATCCCTGATTCTCTCACCAAGAAAAGTCATAGGATGCCTTTCACTGGAAAGGGCAGTAACACTTATTTACAGATTCAGATCTGAGAGTGCCACTCAGTGAGGAGGACCTGTACAGATTCAAGTATATCTCCTCTGAAAAAGGCCCTTTGCAGATTTAAGGATACCTCCCATTACAGATGTTAATATATCTGCCATGACTTTCTGCTGTTCAATGGAGCAATGATTCTCTAATGACAAAGTAACTGGATATCTGGGAAAAAGAAAAGGAGAAAAAGATATGAAATATGTCATTGCAAGAAACTCTGGCTTCAGAAGTTTGTGAATAATTGTCTATTTGGCGCCCATACTTATTTTAGGCAGTAAATTGTTTACGTCCGGCAGACACAAGGGGGAGAACTGAGCACACAGAGTCATGTATGGCTTTTCTAATAATTTTTAGCATCTCTTTCCCCTCCTGAGATTCTGGGATAAAATTATTTGAACAGTCATGAATGAAACCAAAAGTTTTGTTAAACATGAAAGGATTTAAGCAGCCAAGCAAAGATTTTTCTGACCTCAAGTGTAATGGATGCCTTTTTTTGCAAACGTGATTGCCTTTCCAACATATATTTATTTGAATTAATTCTACAGAGCTGACAAAATATTAACTGGATGGTTCACACTAATATAGTATCTGAATTAGACAAAGAAAAATGGCAGTCATAAATTCCTGATTTTATCCAGTCTAAATCTATGAGATTATTGTTGTATTAAACGTGTTCTGATACTTACGGTGAGGCTTCAAATGCGTAGTCGTTGATGGCTTTGATGGCATTACGGAAGAGGATTTTAGATGTGAGGGTGTGTCCATGATAGATGACAGGCTCATCATCTGAACCGTCCCAACAATCCACTGAAAAAGGCAGCAATCAAATATTTGAACTGTTAAACATCAGATCTTTTAATTTCATTATCAAAATTTCTCAAGCACCAAATTAAGGAAGAAAAACCAAAAATAAAGCTCTTTAAAGACTTTGGCAGCTTGTCAAATTTGTACACAAATAAGAGTTAAATTTCCTATGTTTAAATTCTTTTTCATTATTATTGTAATTTGTTGCCATCATATCTGTGGGCCATGTGATTTATAGCATTGGATGATATGAACAGTAACAAAACACAATGCAAAAAAAACACCCGCAACTGCTCAGTCTGTGGTAATGGTGGACAAGAAACATCAACATACAAAAGTAACCTCAATGTTTCAATTTTAACCATACACAGAAACTGAAGAAAGGATCTTCCTGAATGCTTCAAATTTAAGACAGTAAATAGTGATTCCCAACGCGGGCGAGATTGCCTGGGGGCGTGGGGGGTGAAAATGAAGAAAGAGACTGGGGGGGGGGGGGGGGGGGGGAGGTTATTGGAAAGAAAAGGTCGGGGGGGGGGGGGGACGAAAACCTGAATAGAGGACAATTTGGGGTCAAATACAGGGCAGCCACTGCCTTGTTCAACAGTACACATAGATGGGTTTTATGAATAGAAAAAGCCTGTTTTTTTCAATGCATTTGATAAAGAATGCTTTCTTTTCTATAATGAATCATCAACATGCCTGTTGTCATCAATAAGGCTTTGAAAAATTTAACATCAAAATTTGTGTATAGTCTGTCTTCTTGTGAAATGTATCTGTCAGGTTTGAGTAAGGAGTTGGGGGTGCGGCAAGAAAAATGGGGAGGGGGCGATGAAAGAAAATTTGCAGCCTATGGGGGTGGTTGCCTGATAAAGGATGAGAACCACTGCAGTAAACTGTTTGTAGCAGGTCAGGTTTGAACAGAAACTATTAACTGCTAAAACAAATGGTGAAGGGAGAAAAAAACAACCAATTCACTCTAGTGTGCATGCTTGAATGCATCTCCACAAACACTTATCTTACTGTTAGTCAGTATTGTCACTGCCCTCAGCTGATGGCATATAAATCATTTTTGAAACGTTTGAGATATTAAAAAAAAACTGTTTCTTTTCCTGTCATTTAGTGACTTATGCCATTATGATTCTATTGGATTATTACATTTTTCCTACTGGCACTTTTTCATATTATCTGATAGCCCTCATGCTCAGGCATGCAATGAACCATCAGCTGCCTTTTGGTATAAGCCTGACATGTGCCAATATCGCAGAGCAGGACCATATCTCTAATACACATATGCATGCTCACGGACATAATAAATTTATACATGTATTTACATGTAGATACTCATGTTCTTCTTGTCTCTCTCATTTCTTACCTTCCCCTGTCCTTCCCTCCCACTGTCTTTGTACACTCCACCTATACTCAAATGATCACTTCTTTGATCACACATTCACTAACTAAAAAAAAGCTTTAAAAAAAATGGGTGTATATAAAACTTAATCAGTATCAGTGAGCCTCATGATGTTGGATGGCAGACAACAACAACAATGATAACGACAACAACAACATAAAAACATATCAATCTCCTTAGAGATCCCCAGTCTTAAAGGCATGCAGATTTTTGTAGTAAAAGTAGTAATTAATTATCTAATGTGTGAAAAAATGAAATAAAATTTTTCAAAAACTGACTCGAGAAAAGTGGGATAAGGTCTAAACATCTCAAACAGACTAAAATCAATGACTGTACTGGAATATAAGGAAACTAATCTGTTGACAACTCTACCACATAAATTAATTGCGCAAGTACAAGAAATGATAGGATACTCTAAAAAATCATAATCTAGAAACAAAATGTAGGACGTCATTCGTTAGACCAGTGTGGAAATTCTCGCCTTCCCTTCCCATTCCACGAACAATGAAATTAAGGAAATGAAAATAGATTTTTAAAGTAAAGCGAGGATCAAGACAATGATAATATTACACAATAAGGCTAATATTTATACATGTATTATTATCCTTTTTAATTTTGTTTATAAATGTATGTGCATTACAGTCTGGAACACTTAGTCTAGCTCATATTTTAACAGGAAATGTAAATATTTTCATTAATAATGTCAGTTATACCTAATGAATTGCTGAGAATGATTGTAATTTATGCACACTCAATTTTCTGTAGGAAGACTTTATCTCCTCATCTTCTTAAAACAAAAATGTTACTTTTAAGGAATCCACATATGACTCAAATATTGTAAAGTAAAAATAATAATTGATAACAATAATAATAACATAAAGCAAGTACACATGTATAGATAACAAATAAATAATAAACAGCCAGCTGATAATACAGCAGTTTTTAAATTAATGAAAAAATAATTACAGCAAATGAATAAATAGAGAAAGAATAAAGCGCAATTTTGCGATTTGAGGAAGGAAGGGAAGGTAATTTTCCTGATTCAATTCAGACCAAACAGTGGAATATGAATTGTCATTACAGTTCTAGACATAGCATACGTGATGTTTGAACTTCTATTTCATGACGTGATTAAATGTCATTACACTGTTATTATTATCGTTACTTTTGTCAGTATTATTAGATTTTGCAACCAGCAGATTCTTTGTCAGATGAAGTTATTGTTTGTTAAGACAATGTTCAAAGTTCAGTCTGCAGGGTTGAAGGTATCAATGCTTACACTCCACACAGCGACATCCCTTCTGAAGTGCTCTGATATACATATCAACCTTGCTGGGGCCTCTCAGCTGATCTTCGGCCAAGTAACTGGATCATACAGTGACACAATCCAGGTCAGGACGTACGTGGGGGCAAAAGGGGACAAAAATCAAAACAAAATATTATATTGAAACGAAATCACCACATTTCACAGAAAACTAAAAATGAGAAACAGAGAGTGTAAGAAGAAAATAAAAAATAATTAAATTTCCTCATTAATGATCTGGTCCAACACTTTCAAGAGAGTTTATTTTGGGGAGGGGGGAGAGGGTATATATTGCATTAAACACCAGCATTTTGTACTCTAAAGGCAAGCATCCTGATTATTTGACATATATGTAAAAAGGCAGGTGGCCTGAAGGAAGGGTGGAACAAGTGCAGAAAAAAAAAAGAGCAACAAATTTAATTCCCTGCAAAAAACAACAACAAAAACAAAACCCATTTTTAAAAAAGTTGTTTTTTTTCATTAAATTCGATCGGCATTCACAGATTCTGTTCAATTGTAAAATTAATTGTCATACAGTTTAAATCCATCTAAAAGAATCAGGCTCCAGAGGTTCATCTTTGCTTTGTTTACATCAGATTCGTCAACAATTTTTCACTTGACGTAAGTGTTGATTTGCAAAGAATCATTTTACTGCAAAAACTGACGATCTATTAACTCTCGTTGGTGACAAAACACTAAGATTGATGTTAAATTGTTACAGTGTGTGAATATTAATCTGACATTTCCAGAGAAGTATCTGGGTTCCTGAATGTCCTGTGGACAATACAAGATTCACCAGCAAACAGACATGACTGAAACAAATGCTTAGAAAAGCTAGAAAATGAAAACTGAATATATCTCTGGAAAAGGAATTATAAAAAATTCAGGAACCAATCAGTCAGAAACAAGCTAAAATACAGGCAAATGGGGCTTAAAACAGCAATGCCAATGACAAAAAATAGAATTAAAAAATTTTCTGTTCCCTAAAAACCAGATTGTGTTATTTGATTTGCAGTGTGTTTGACAATATGCCTGCATGCCCTCTGCAAAGTGCCTGTGCAGAACACACAAAGTTCTCTATACTTCTAACTGTATACATCCATCTTAAGGACCAAAGTTTTTGGGAGGTCATCGCTCTAGAGACAGCTCATTAGCAATTTTGCTCACCTGTTCATTTCACTGACTAATGAGAAAACTGAAATTTGTTGCTCAATAAATCAAACAGGTTTAACTCTGCTCCAATCACAGATCTGTAATTAAACCTTATGATGCATTAATGGCTCTACTCACTTGGTGAAAAGGGGAGGGGGTGGCAGGATGAAGTGGTTGAGGGGATGGAGATATAATAATATGAATGGGTAAATCAGGGACTCAAAGGTCAAAATCAGTTTGGGAGTGGGGATTAACGCTAGCTCTAAATCACTCCAAACGAACATAAAAATAAAAATAAACACATGCTCAAGGTTAAGTAAAAACTGCAAGTTTTCGTTGACAAAATAAATATTTGCAACCAAGCTCCAAATTGGTAAGCAAAAGTGGGATTAAGAATAAATCAGACCGCCAAAAACGCAAACAGGTAGAGTAAAATCGTGAATGTGACGCCAAAATATTTTTTTAAAAAATGTGGGAAGGGTGGAGTAAGGCTGGTGGTATGCTGAGTCAAGTCTGTTTCCCCACTGTTTTGACAACTCAGTGCGTGAAGTCTCCTTTGTGCCAGGTGATTCAAGACAGTTTGGACACACTGAAACTAGTGAGACTATCTTGTTTCGTCTTGCCAGTGTGCGAGGTCCCATTTAAGTCCATAGTTCACACCCTGCACTAAAACCGAGATAAAACAGTCTTGACTCAGTATGCAACCAGCTAAAAGCACGCGTGAACCACACAGTTAATAACAAAGTGTACGGTCTTACATTCCACACACCGACAGCCATGTTTGAGTGCTTCGATGTACATTTCAACCCGACTCGGGCCTCGAAGTTGATCTTTTTGTAAGTAGCTGTAGATTAGGGGAATTTATTGTTAGTAGAAAGATGCTAAAATGCTTGAATTACACATGCAAAGAGAGGGACTCTATAATACATGGGGAAATGCTGGGACAATGAAAAGTTAGTGATCATGCTGCAGAATGGCAGACGAATAAAATGTAGCAATTTTTTTTTCCCCTGAAAATTGTTTCAATTAGTCCAGTTTTTGGTTTTGTATTTCAAGCCAGGTTGGGGGCCCTGGAGTCTGAAAGCTGGCATAGTTTCTTTTATTTTCATTCTTTCAGAATTTATTGTATAATTTCCTTTAAAAATTGTTTATTTCTACCGTGCCAATTTTATGAAACACATTTCCCCCTGATCTTTCGCCATATTTCAATTTTGTGCCAAGACCTACTGAGTCTCTCATAGGTTTTCTATGTTGAAAAAAAGATACAGGGTTACACAAGTGTACAGACCCTGAAAACGGCCACACAGTCAAGCGAAAGTGACAGACCATGAGAGCACAGAAAGTAGAATCAACCCTGCCTTCTGGGGGTGGGTAACATATTTTTTTCACCCAGCTACCCTTCGTTGACAATGAGCAACTGAAGCTCCCATAGACAAATAAAGCACAGAGGCCGCAGATCTTGAAGTGAGTGAGGGTCACAGAACATGCGCATCCCTACCAAAGGTCAGACAGCAACTTCAGAACGTGCACAGCATAGGTCAACCATGATCAGACCAATCAAATTTGGTCAAGATTTTCACTTCTAACTTTTTCACACACATTTCAGGATTGATTCTCGACTCTTTCTAGATCACGACAAACGGTAGCTTTGTTTTTAAACTTAAATTCCAAAGTTTCATATTTTATTTTAATGAGAACTGTTCAGGATTTTGTCATGACTCAATTTCTATGATAAAGCAATAAATAAGTTCGCCTAACAGCCACTGAGATCGTGTCTGAACTTATTTGTTTTGCACAATAGGTCAAAGATATCTTCGCTTTTGCGATTTCCATGTTGTCCGTTGCAGATAATTCTCTCTTTCTCACTCCCCCCCCGTACCGCATTTATATAAAATGAAAGGTACATTCACATCTAAGCATAGTTAAATGCTAAAAAATGCCTGATGAGAACACAGAAGAGATCTCTACTTACGTGTTATGAGACGATGCGATGAAGTAATGAGTCATGGGGCGTGTCATATCTTGATAGGCAATTCGGTGCTCGGGGTTAAAGATAGTCTCTCGGTCTGACATCAGGTATCTACGGAAACCTTCACAAGGGAGAGACAGTTTGCACATGTGAACAACAGTGGCAGAATATCTGCACAAAAGCTAATGAATTAACACAACAAACAAACAAAAAAAAAGATGAATACACATGATACATAAAATTCCACGGCTCAAAATGGAGACAAGATTACAAATCAGTCATACAGTTTTAATAGTCCGTTTTGAGATGGATGTCTGATTAACAAAAATTCCTATGCTGTTAGGCCAGACCAAACAGTTTTAACTTTCCGTTCATATAAAAAAGACAGTTTTCTATTCATATCATGAAAAAAAGTCCTGTTCATATATATCAAACTGACAAGTTTACAGACAGTGTCACAAATAAGAGCCATTGACCATCCATATCAAAAGCCAGATGAGGTTCACAAAAAGTTTCCTTTTCATGCCACAAATCAGACAAAAATCCCATCAATCTTATTATAAAAAAAAAAAGTGGCGGGAGTAATTCAATGTGGTGCAATTTTGCCTCGTTTTTTGCTCGACTCTACAGCCTAAATGACAATTTCAAAAATTATAAAATTAATTTTCTTAAGTGTCAACTAATCCAGTCCAATCGCTTTTGTATCGACCGATTGTGTTGATTCAATTTCAGGAATTTTTAAATAAAAAGTTGTAAAAATGTAAAATACAATGATCTTTGTTTTGGCTCCCTGTAGTAAGCCCACCGCACCGGAAACGACGTATTAATACGTGTTCAATTCGGTGGGCGCTATATCCCTATCAGAAATGAGTGTGTAGTGTTCTGGTGCGCATGAAATCTGCCGTAAGACTGTAGAATGATATGGGAAACTTTCTAGGACCAAAAAAAAACAACACAGAACGGTGGGTTCACAGGTTTATCCCGGATAATGCCGGGAACTTCATCTAGTATCTCAAAAAAAGACAAGTTTGCTGCCCACATCATATGCAAGAAAATTTCCTGCCTATGTCACAAACAAGGTAACTTTCTTTGCTTGTCACAAACAAGACACATCTTGTCCATATCACAGACAAGACAAGGCTCCTGTTTATGTCACAAATAAGACACCTTCAGATGATGAAAGACTTACCGACTAAACTAAGCTGGTCCTGTTTTTTGCAAGTTCCGTCCGGTTCAAACTGATCCACTATATTTCTACAAAGATCTTCATTAGCATCTACAATCTGTTGGTGAAGAAAGAGTACATTGTGTTATACATGTATATAACTGAAGGTAGGAACTGAAATTTGATGTCATACTTGAACAGCAGCCTAATAAGGGTTGAAAACATCCCTTAAAAACTGATCTTTAAAATTTAAAAGTTTTACATCTTAAAACAACGCTGCCCACCAATTTGGCTCTGAGGGCACATGCTCCACTGTCACATCCCAGCTATGTGTCTGGTACTGAAAACTAAACAAGTGAACAAATAATGCAACTCTAGATAGTCCTAGGAATGGAAAGTGGGGGGTGTCTGAAGTAAATCTCATTTATTTACAATAAAAATAAAACATAAATAGATTGTTTTTGCATAGACAAGACAACTTCAAAGAGAGACATGTTTTTCAATTAAAATCAACATTGCTAAAATGATCTGAAATGCCAAAAGGCGAAACAGAATATGAATTTCTGTTTTCCTAAAAGAAATTGAAAGACACAAATCCCAGATTTTTCTGCCTCTGAATTTGCAACCTCAGTTATTTGAACACTCAAGTTATACTTGCATAATGGTATCTACCTTTTGTCCATCCCGAAGGAAACTCAGTAAATCTCGGATGTTCATGTAACCTTTACCTCGAGAAGATCTGTAATGGGAAATTTGGGGTTAAAAACTCAAAGTGCACATGGCAATGAAATATCGAATTCGAGTAACTTTGGGCTGGTCCTAAAAACTGGATTTAGGCAAAGGGTTCAGTTATTAATCGATTGATCAATCGACCACATAATCAGGACAACAAATATTCCAATCATCTCTATACATTCTCTTGTTTTCCCATATGAGCCGTCTGTTCACCCTTCCATCCATCTCTTTTCCCTTTCCTCCTTCCCCCTTCCATCAATCTCTTTCTCCGTCTTCCTCCTTCCGTCCATCCGTCCACATATACATTCGTCCCTTCACCCTCTCTCTATCCATCCATCTCTCTCTCAACCCATCCCTCGGTCCACACATACACCCATCCTTCTCCCCCTCCCTCCATGCACCCATCCTCCTCTCTCTCCTTCCCTCCATCAAACCAATTGTCAGGACAAGGGATATAATTCACCCTGTAACAGATCCTCAAATCCCAAGTTATAACCCCTGCTCACTTCAGAAAAATCTCCTCCAGTTCAACACGTTTTGTCAGTCTGTTGTAAAACTCGACAAATTCGTCTTTGTCCAGCACGCTTTCTCGGCCTTGACCCTCATTGTCTTTCTTCGTATCGGCAGCCTGGAACACATAAAACAAACATATAAAATCTGTAACGGATCAATTAAATAAAAACCTACTTATCACGAAAACCAGTGGACTCGAAAATGAGTAAATGGCTACAAATTCTGCTTCTGAGATATAAAAAAATAAAATTGATATACTGCTGGTAAAGTCAATGTCCATCTTTGCTTATATTACTGTGTTAATGTTTTGGGGCATTTGCCCCCTCCCTCTCCCCTTCCCTCCTCTCTCCGCCCCCATACAGGCATAACCACTTTTTCACTTGCTTTCTCTATGACAACTCTTTGATACGTCATTTCATCCCAACGCTGAACTACAATGTACATATTTGTATTATATTCCTCATCTATTCTTTCTAATGAATCACAAGTTTCTGTTGTGACTTATAATACTAGTGAAACAAAGCTGTCTTTACTCCCATAAAGAAAAGCAACAACAACAGCAAAACAACACAACCAACCAACCAACCAACTAGCCAACCAAAAAAAACCAACAAGCCAGCCAGTCAGCCATTCAAACTGCCAGCCAACCAACCAACAAATCAACCTGCTACGGCAGCCAGCTAGCCAACCGATCAACAAACCAGCCTACTAGCCATCCAACCAAACAGCCAGCCAGCCTGCCAGCTAAACAACCAACCAATCAACCAGCCAGCCAGCTAGCCACCCAATCATCCAAGCAACAAATCAGCCTGCTAGCTAGCCAGCCAGCCAGCCAACCAACCAACCAATCAACCAGCTAGCCAGCCAGCCTTTCAACCAACCAACGAGCTAGCCAACCAACCAACAAATCAGCCTGCTAGCCAAGCAAACAACCAACTATTCAACCATCCAACCAACCAGCCAAGCAACCAATCAGTCAACCAACCAACCAACTAACCAAACTTACATCAAACATCTCTCTAGCATATTTTTTCTTGATGTCTGTGTTGAGAGTCTTCAGAAGTTTCATGACTTCCTCAAAGTTCAGATGTCCGTCTCCATTTCTGTCCGCCATATGGAAGGCTTCTCGTACATTTGTGGAGCCAGTTAAGTGATATAACTCAAATAAGACCATGAATGCAAAATACGAGCAATGGACACATTCTGAATACAGTGACACATACACTATTGTGTCATCCGATATATTCAGCAAAACTAACCACAGGCGTCAGGCAAGCAATATCTGTCTGACTGTCTGTTTGTCTGTCTGTCCATCTGTCTGTCTGTCAGCATGCCTGCCTGGCTGTCTGCCAATCTGTCTGGTTGCCTCTGCCTACCGAATTGTCTTTCTGTCTGCCTGCCTGCCTATTTGACTGTCCAGCCCATCCATAACACTGAAGTCTGTCTCAAAAGCTTAGATTTTATGACCAACAATATCCAGCCCCATATGCGAGTGAGTCAGTCACTTTGGTAAGTAATGAGATTAATGTCAGCGTGTTACTCACACCTGGGATGTCACTGAACTGTGGGTAAATGTGATACATGGCTCGCGCAACAGGTGGTGGAGGGGGCAAAGTAGGAGATGAGAATCAAACCATACTAAGACATCGGTGGTTCTCAACGTGAGCGATATCACCTCCAGGGTCCGATTTTGACGAAGAAAAGGGCAATAAGGGGGAATTAGAGGGGCAAAAATGTAAACAGAGACACCGAGGGCAATTATTCTACGCATTTGGTAAAGAATATACTTTACAATAAATAATCATCAACACGTCCACTGTCATCTATCAAGCTTAAAAAAATCTAGCATCGTAGTCTGTGTACTTTGGGAGGGGGACGGGGGAGGTTTTTGGGAAAGTGGGGGGGGGGGGGGGGGAGAAAATTTAGGGCCTATGGGAGCGATTGCCTGAACAACATTGAGTCCCACTTAACTAACTGGTGATCGACCTAATTAGCGATTTGAAGGCCTTCAGAAAGTCAGTAACCAACATTACTTTCCACTTCAAAATGTTGAGATTTGAAGAAATTGAAGGCTCCTTAAGTGCTGCAAATGTACAGATGAAATCACATCTTGATCGTAATCTGTGCACAGTTGAATTATGTCCTGCGTGTCAGGTCAATGTGTTTTAGTTAGGGAAGCATATTGTGTGCACTGTTAATTTTGTTAATTTAGTTAATTTATCAGTGTGTGTGTATATATGTGTGTGTGCGCGCTATGTATCATACTTTCTGCTTCTGTAACTGTATTGTTATGTATTCAATGATCAAAACAAATGTCCTTGTACAAGGACGAATAAAATTTATCTTATCTTATCTTATCTTATCTTATCTTATCTTATCTTATCTTATCTTACATAAGCCAAAGTTGCTTTCAGTGGCTAAATCACAAAAACATTTTTCAATAAAAACAAAGAAAAATTGATATGTTTTGATTCAATTTTCACGGCATTGAGTCCGATGATATGTGAAATGTTAAAACAACAACAACAACAAATATTGTTTGTTATTTTACAGTACATGAACAAATCTTTCATGGACTAAAGAGAAGCTCTATACGACAGTGAGAATTCTACTTTCTGGTGGGCGTTGGTAGTGGGGATGACAAAGACACTCTCCCCCCCCCCCCCTGCACCCCCCGCCAAAACAACAACAACAACAAAACAAAACAAAAACTACCAACAACTTTATACTGAAAACACTGAGATTACTGAGACAGCAACTGCTGGCCACTGATATTACACTCCCAGGCCGACATAAACATTCAGAGCCCCCCCCCCCCCCCCCACTCCCACTTAAGCCTCTAAATGAATGTTTTTACGCTTAATACGCATTTCGGCGATTAACAATGAGAACATGAAAACAAGTACTTGACTAAAACCGTGTGCCGGTGCACCCCGTATGGTACCCCTTCCTTTGTACCGGTATTCACAAAGCTCTTGTATAAACAACAAGACAACTAAGCAAACCGAGCAATCATTTAAGCATGTTCCACGGCGTTCACCAGTAACCCCCTAATACACGATGTTCAAGTTTTGACGATACTGTAGTTTTGCTCTACCAAGAGTTTCTTCAAGACCCATGGCTTGTCTACTGACGTTCAGGAATAGAGCCAGTGACGACCAGGAAAAGTCTGGTGGCCACCTGGAAAGAAAGGGGCATCAGTTGCCCTTAATCCAACCCTGCTCCTCCCCAAACACCTGTACAATCAACAACAGCAAGAATCGTCCTTGTATCCATGCAAAGACTCATCATAAAAAACTCAAGCACGAGACGGGTAGATGGCAGGCAGCGAGTACCCTCAGAGCTGTGCACAATTATAGTCGTATAAACACCCAAGTTGGAGACGCGCGAATGAACGACCACTGAAACTGGCCACATGTAGGCCTACTCGCGATCGACAACACTCGCTCCATTGGGTTTAGTGATCAAGTTCACTCGCACGTTTACGCGACCAGTGTGCCAAAGCTCTCAGGTAGGTAAGCATGCTTTTGTTAAGGGACCGTGGTATTCTATACACAAAGCTATAGCTGAGCAGTGAAGACAACTTAATATTTAATTTTGTCTGTATCTCTTGTCTTTAGACCACGGTCTCCCAGCAACAACCGGGTAAGGAACACATTGCAACAGTGGGCAGAGCCTATGAAACTGTCCAGCTATAGAGCTACTCCAGAAAACAAAGAAGGATATCTATCATGCTCATTCCTCTGCACAGCCAGGTGTTCCATCTGCATGGCATACCGTAGACTCCGGACCCACTTGTCTCTGATCTCTTGTTTCATGGCCATCAGATAGACGATCTTGTGAGTGGCGCCAAGGACGATCACAAAACACAAGTTTTTCTGTGCCTTCAGATGGAGAAAGAGGTCAAAATACGTAATTAATTTTAATAAGCCAAATACCTTCTCTTTCATCATCTGTCTGTCTTTCTGCCTGTCTATTTGTCTGTCTGTGTGACTGTCTGTTTGCCTATCTGTTTGACCGTTTGTCTATGTGTCTGTCTGTTTGCCTATCTGTCTGACCGTCTGTCTATGTGTCTGTCTGTTTGCCTGTCTGTCTGACCGTCTGTCTATGTGTCTGTCTGTTTGCCTATCTGACTGACCGTCTGTCTATGTGTGTGCCTGTTTGCCTATCTGTCTGACCGTCTGTCTATGTGTCTGTCTGTTTGCCTATCTGTCTGACCGTCTGTCTGTCTATCTTTGTATGTATCTGTCTGTCTGTCTTTGTGTCTGTCCACCTCTCCATCCATCTATCATTGCGTATGTGATGAATTGTATTTTTACTAAAAACACTGAAGATCTATCTATGTATCCATCCATCAGTCCATCCGTCCGTCCGTCCATATACATCATCCATCGACCCATCCATCATTTGTCTGTGTGTGTATGTGTTTGTGTGTATCTGCTTCCCTGCCCGTCTGTGCGTATGTCAGTATGCTTGTCTGTCCTAAAAAAACTACACCTATTTCAACATGGAAAACGGTAACTAAAGCAGTGAAATCACTAAAAAAAAAGAATCAATAACAATCGTAACAAAACAAAGGAGAAAAAAAAAACGACGAAGTCAGTAACTAAAACACAGATACGCAATAAACAGTAACAATCACGACGTAAGACTGTTTAGATGTTAAAGACGACAAGAATACTCACAACAGCACCAACGACAACAATGTAGAAGAATATGATACCAATAACGACACCGACGATATCAGCAATAACAAGCCAAATATCAACAACAATAGGAAAGAAAATCAGAAAAAAGAAGAAGAAAAAGAAATCACGTTTCATAACAACAACAATTCAACAACAACAACAACATCAACAAAAACACCACCACCACCACCACAACTACATCATCATCATCATCATCATCATTAATAACACGAAAACAACAAAAACAAGTCAGAAAAGACCGAACCAAAGCTACAGCAGCTAGCTGTTCTACTTCAAGAGATGTTTGATGGGTACCAACCTCTAAGTCTTTCAGCTTCTTGGAATAATCTTTCTCTCCTTCCCTGACTTCTCGAATCTTCGAGATAGAAACTGTTAAAAATGAATAGAAACATTTGGATTATGTAAATATAAGAAGCCAGCTGGTTAAATTCCTTTCCAGTGACAATAACAACCAGCCAGTTTTGGCACGTAGTTAACATAATGTCAGAATGACATTTGAATGATAAATATGTCCGAGTTTGTTTTTTTAAAAATTCTTTTTCTTTTAAATTGAAAGATGTGATGTTTTTGCAAGTATATCGCAACAGACTAAGAGAAATAGGGTCGGGAAAGGAGGGGTGGGGAGGGGTGGGGGTGAGGTAAAGGGGGAAGGGGAGGTGGGGTTGAGGTTAAATTTGAGTTTGGAGAAAGCACGTCGACGCGTTAACGGCGACATTGTACAGTCGTAGGAAAAAGTAAGACGGTAGACAGAATGTTGAATATCGACATGGCAGAGAGAAGGCCCTACCGGACCAGAGGCGCCCACCAACCACCCGCGAGCAGTGGCGGATCTACTACGAAACTAATGAAGCTTAAGCTTCATTGCCCCTAATCCCAGAGGGGCCGTAAAGACATTTTTTTCAGTGTGAATTTTGGATGTTGCTGGTTACGAAGGGGCCCTATAACAGTTCAAGCTTCAGGGTCCCAAAAATGTAGGTCCGCCCCTGCCCGGGAGGAAAGAGCAGGGAGGAGGAGGAAAGGGAGGGGAAAAGGAGGAAAGGGAGAGGAAAGGGAGGGGAAAAGGAAGGGGACCAGGGAGTTTCAGGACTAGCCGGACATTGACGATATCAGAAAACTGTTTTTGCTGAGTCGGGAAATCTTCACTCTGATTAGAAAACTGAAGACCAAGAAGATATTAAAGTTTCAAGTCTCTGCTGTAGTGTTCATTACTACAACCGGGGACCGACTTGAAGCCAGTGGGACCGATTGCTCCCATTTGGATCCCCGGCTTGAGGAGGCCCCGTGCTCAGGTAATCCTGTCTTGTCAAGTACATACAACCACACTTTGCAACATTTACCTACCACCTTATTGTAGTGGGGTTTTACAGGGATCAGCCTTGAGTACAATTATTGGGCCCCGAGACATGTAAGGCCTACCCAGGCTCGGTCAACCATCATCCTCACTACATGTAATGAAAACGCTACCCGTACAACAATGACACCACCGCCACCGCAAGCTATAGTAGCAAAAACAACAGCGACAACAGACGCAATAGCCGAAGTTGCAATAGGTATAATAATTTGAACAAGAACTGAGAAAGCAAAAATAGCAACAGCAACAAAAATCTTAAAATAACAGTAACAATTTCAACAATTTCGATAACAACAACCACCTTAAAGTCAGAAAAGTAACAACGTCTACAACTTCGACAAGAACAACAATAACAACAACAACATTGATAGTCTCAAGAAACAGTAACAATGTCAACAATTTCGACAACAATAATAACAACAACAATGACAAAACAACAACAACAACAAAATGAGCAACACTAAAACACAATAATCTTAGCGACACAACAGACGCCATCACACCACCACCAACACGATCGCCACCACCACCACGACCACCACCACCGCCACCACGACCAACACCACCACCACCACCACCACCACCAACACCACCACCAACACCACCACCACCAGCACGACCACCACCACCACCACCATCACCACGGCCACGACCACCACTGCCACAACCACCACCGACAAAAACAACAACACCACCAACAACAACAACAATGACATTCCACTCACTATTGGTATCTCTGTTCCTCTTCTTTGATCCTTCATAATACAAGGTCATTTTCTTCATATCCAGAAAGAAAGTTCGTTGTAGCATGCGCGTACTGGACTTGACCTTGTACAGGGGCGTGCCCTGGGACAGCTCCAGGAGCACGCGATCCACTGGAAATAAACAAAAACAAAACATTCATGAATATTTAAATTAGGGCGGAGTGGTAAAGAGATGATAAACACAAACAATGATATTCCCGACCGTAGTTCTTGATTGTTTTATGTCCATTGTCTGAAAAACTGGAGATATTTAGTGTGTAGAAGAGGTATGACAAATGCACACTTTGGCACTTGTTTAAACTGAGTTGTGGAAGTTATCAAGCTGTTGCACACAGTTCCGATTTATTCTACCTCCTCATAATGCTAAAGCCGCAAACGGTTAACGACGAATTTCTCAGTTGTGCAAAAAGTGGCACTGGAACAAAACAAGAACTAAGGTCACATATTGGAAATCGTGGACAAGAAATGGAAAATATAATTAATACTTGCTCGCGGTTCAAACAGACTCGCACACACGCACTAGGTAAAATAGTAAAGTTATATATTGTAAAATAAAACCTGAAAATCTATGATATTGTTATTATGTACCCGCCATCATCACGATATCGAACCAGTTGAAATACATGCCAGTATTGGTGCCGGAATCGGTGTCCTTTCGGTGTCATTTTGAGTAGGTGGATTCACAAAGTACGATTTGCATCGGCGCGATTTGTTTCGTCTCCGTGTCGCTCCGGTTTCGTTTAGGTGTCGGATATATATATGAATTTTCAGCTTCAGGCCGAAACCGCAAGAGTTACAGGCAGAGATCCCACTATTACACCGTGCTCTATTTGTGGAGCATGGTGTAACCGCTATGACCCGTGAAGACTATGACATTTTCTGAGCCACAATCTTTTCAATTTATCAAACTTGACACGTAAATTATGACCGAGCAAGACATTTCTAGACATGGGGGGGGGGGGGGGGGTTGCAAATTTCAGCTATTGCTACCTCCCCCCCTCCCTTCTCCCAACAAAGCCCTGGCGTGACAATCATGTCATGCAGGATTATTATTTTCTTCCCAGGCTTTGGCGGTGTCAAACCCCAGTGGTTAGAGCATTTGACCCGATGTGAGAAGTCCCCAGGTTCGAACCCCACTCCGGACAGGATCCAAATTAACCCATTCTTCCCAATAATTTAAGGGACAGTTCACATATTATGTCATAAAAAATTGACTAATTTTGACCCCCCCCCCCCTTATCATCAAATGGCTAAAGCCCCTCCCCCCTGTTTGATGACGTAATCAAAACTTGACAAATAACAACTAAAAATACCTGTATAGTGCTGTTTGCTATTTATTTTAATTCAAACTAACGGATTATAAATAAAATAAAATAAATAAGAGCTTTTATATAGCGCTTAATATCCACTAATGCTCTAAGCGCTTAAAAAGGTGTCCCTGACAGGCTGATTCAACCATTTAGTGGTTCAAGGTATTGGTTGTTTAATTAATTAGTTATTTTATTGGCAGGTATTATAATAAAAATATGAATTTGATCTATATATTTGTTATTCTTTTTCAATTTTACCAAACCATATTGATGACATCATCTTTGGACTCAACACCCCCCTCCCCCATGTCATCATTCAAGAGACCCCCTCCCCCCCCCCTTTATGTGATGACATAATATGTGAACGGTCCCTAAGGCACTCGCTCGTCGACGGCCCGTCTGGGCCCCAGACCTAGTAGCCTCTTGTTCTTTAAAACATGTAAACGATGTAAAACTCAAAGAAACAGCAACAATAGCAAAAGTGTCTGAATTTGTGCAAATGAAGTTTTTAGTGTAACGACCTCGTAATTAACTGCCATTGTTTAGCTCAGTGCAAGATGGAATGTCTAACAGGTTAGCTGGATTTTCTTTCGCAGTTAAACTCAATTGCGTAACTTTAAAACACCGCACCTTTGTCGTGCATTTCCCAATTTGGTGACCTCGCACAAACTCGCACCGTGTCACGCGTAACGTTTACAGATAGGCCGATGTTCTCTGCCTCGATCACGTTCCGGGCAGATTTTGTTTAGTTTAGGGATTTAAACTACGACTCTCATTAACTAGAGGGTGGTGTGACGTGTTTGTTCATACCAAATAGCCCAACCAGCCACATCGTTGCAAGGTATGTCAAACATCCATGTTCGTACGCTTTTATCCCATGAACAGGTAAAAGTTAACTGTAAATTCCTATTGAATTTCGTCCAGTTTTTGTTTCATTATATTTAAGATCATTGTCGTTCCCCGATTTCCTTTCATTCATTTTCCCTTTTCGAACATTCTGTACTCTCACTGTACTCTCTTTCTTCCTCTCCTCTCTTTTCTCTGCATCAGCTATAACGCTATCAAAATTCCCAATGGTTCCTTCCCTCCTATTCCAAATAATACAAAATTCCTGACTTCATACATCCATCAATTCTCAAGTGGTATACAACTCCACTTTTCCATCCTAATGAAATAGGTGTTTGTCAGTTAGGCCGTAAATCTGTCTGTGTAATGATCTGATTGACAGATTCATCTCGACTCACTTTCTAAAATTTCTTCCAAATAATCTCCGGTCCCTATCTTCAAAGCAACCAGCACTTCAATATTCGCAGCCAATCGGTGTTTTAATCATTTCCACGAAATCGCAAACATGTAACTAATGTATCTACATCATTAAGCACTCAACCGGCCAATCACTGCCAACAAGAAAGTTCTATTTAACTCTTCATGTCCTTTTCCCCTCTCTTCTCTTTTGATTGCATTTGAGTGCCTTAAGTAAGCTATTTCGCATTTGCGCAGTGTGCTTTTAATCTGGCTATCTTTCACATGAATAAATAAGACGAACTACCAAATCTCGTTAACCATAGCCACCAACTGAATGTTACATTATGTATGCGTGTGCAGGCCAAAAATACGTACGTGTGCATGTCTGTGTGTGTGCTTGAGCGCTAAACTGTCTTTGCCAATATGAAATGGAAACGGAAAATCCTGCCGCTCTCAAATCATAAATGCGTGTTTTTTTTTGTTTAGAATGAACAGAATCAACACCCATTTTCTCAAAAACTTTCTGCTGGATTGAGTTGAAATTTTGCGGGGGCTCATATATTAAACCATACGGAACTGATTTTTTTTTTTTTAAATTAGTTTGACTGTATAACTATTGTCTAATTTTGAGATTGCTTTAATTTTCAGCGCTTTGTAAAAACCCACAAGTAGACCGACTCACTAAAAAGCTATTTCCTAACTACTAAACTGTGTGAAAGACTAGAAAAAAAACAACAAAACTCAACATGTGTGTACTTCGGTGCGTGGAGTATTGTTCGCTGGGCATTCATAATCCAATATTTATTTCCATTTGGTTAGTGCATAAACTACCCAGACAGCAACCGTACGTCAATTCGACATAGATTTGCCGCAGGATTGATAGGATTACACTGTCGGGGAAGACTACCTCCATCAAACCAACACCGGGTGATGTCGTAACCAGCGGATCTACGCAGGAACGATGTCATTCTTGCGTCCAAACGACGTCGCTCCTACGCACCGAATTTCCCGTAGGGTCTATGTCTGGGTATAAAAGGGTCTTCCACATGCTTGGACAGGGAGGCCCTTAGAGGCAAGGTACTCGCTTCTCATGCCGAAGGTACCGGGTTCGAATCTCGGTCGGTGCAGTCATGTTGGAATTTGGGGATTTTTCTCATATTTTCCTGTCCCTAATCCTTTGGTAAGCAGGACCGAGCACCTAGTCTTCTCGCATAAGAACGAAAAATTTGGAGGGCCCATGTGCACGTTGCGCATGTAAAAGATACCTTGGCACTTGGAAATCGAGAACAGCAGGGCGAGCAGGCCACAGCCTGGGGAAAATTCTAAAAAAAACAAACCACAGAATCTTTATCACAACAAGAATAATAAAAACAAGAAAAGGGAGGTGTAAATACCAAGGGCAGCGACACCCCTAAAATAAAGACCTAAACACTCGGACAGGGAGGCCGGGTGGCTGGGTGGGACTCCTCCCCCACCCCCCCCCCCCCCCCCGCGTTTGAAAAACATACATAGGGGTGGCGGGACTTTCTGGGAAACGTAAGTACGTTTTTCAATTATAGCATTTTTTTTTTTTCAACTACAACTATAAAGTTGTCGGACTAGAGGCTACAAGTATGCAGTGAAACAGTCACGTAGCCCATGCAGAATGACACTTGAAGTTTCGAAACATCAAGATCTTTATCACTGATATTCACCCAGCCAATGGTTGTACACTCGTACAAAGGGGGAGGGGGGAGAGTGTAGGCCAAACGTATGAAAAACGTACAAGGGGGGGGGGGGAGGAGTAACAATGGCAAATCGTATGGTATTTTACGGAACGCCACTACCACAGTGTGATATGTGTATACGTGGAGCGCTTCTGTAGAATTTGGTGTGTGCGTTCACTAGTGTATATCTATGGGTGTGTGCATGACTGTGATAGAGAAGAAGCAGGAACTATAACAGAAGAAAAACATTCAGATAACAAACAATAACAACAAAAATAATAATAACGGTTACACACTAAAATAACAGGGTTTAAAACTAATTAATCCACACGTACACAAAGCGAGCACAGCGACATCAACAGGACCAACAGCACAGCAACAACATCGACAACATCTGAGTTTGAGTTGTGGGCTTAAAGGCCCGTCGGGTCGGCACGATAACTGCCACTTTGCACATTCACAGCAACATGAAGACTATCTAACAGCGACAATAACATCTGCAATGGCAATAAAATTACAAAAACAACACAGTAAAAACCACTTCCAAACAAGGTTTTCCCAAGGACCTTATAATACTACAACAAAAATATCTAGAACTTTGGTAATCTCCGCAACGAGAAAATAAAACAACAGAGCAACTATACCCCAACAAAAAATGAAGACAAATTTGTGCTGTACAATTAATGTTCAAGCTGACCGATGTTCACTATTATGAATACAACCAGTCTTTACTTACTTGTTTCACGTGGTTCACTGCTCTATTCCTGTCCAACGTATGAGTAATTATTTTGATTTTGCACCATTCCAAACTCAACAAGCATTCTTTCGTTGATAGACAATGTCGCACAGCAACCCAGGACACAATGGGTCAGTCTGTAGTATCCGATTCGAATGTCTTAAAGCAATTTCGGTTTAATACAAATTAGCGCACACCCTTCTAGTTCTGTCCAGTAAAAGTTTCAGAAATAATTAGCTCTGGCAACAACCTCTGGCTAGGCTAAAGACAGGCAAAAGGAAAGACAACTGTAGACAACTGACTGTTCACCACGACTATGAAGATCAACAGTAATAAAATACATTATGCAGTTTGAGTACGTGCATAATGCATTGTTATGGGCTTCACCATTATTATAATTTAACCATTGTTGCTTTAATAACCATTTCTATTGGATGCTTCATTGACGCGCTTTCTGCTGAAAAACGTGTATTCCTACAGTACCGGTGTAACAGGCCAAATATACCCCCCGCCCAGACTATACCCGGGGTTAAACTGGCCTAGTCCAGAATATACCCCGGGGTATATTCTGGGCTAGGCCAGTTTATACCCCGGGGTTACTTTGGCCTAGACCAGACTATACCCCTCCCAGTCCAGATTATACCTCTTACTTAAAAAAAAACAAAACAAGCCAAGACCACAGTTTATTTCAGCCTGTTCTTTATCACTGTCATCAGATGTCATATTAATACATATATGAACACATTTTTGACACCCATAAATCATAATGCAATTTACAGGAAATAATAATAACAATTTATTTCAGCCTTAGTTTAAATTGGTGTAAATACATACATTCTTGACTGCTGTAAATCATGATATATTTTAGAGGAAACAAACATGCATTGAAATGCATTGATATACAAAAGGGTTCAGTATCCATTCAAACTGATATGATTAGACTTCAGCATTAATTTCACTCGGATCTGTTGATATTATTATTATTATTATCATTATTATTATTGTGATAATTGGTTGGCCATGAGTAAAACATGCATTGTATTTTTTGTTACAATGGTGCAGAGAGAAAAAGCCGGAAAACAACACACATAGAAAAAAATAATAAAAACATAATAATAGCCCAACTGACAGATGGTGCAATTCCATTATCCACTTCACATAAAACTAAATAGGCACTAAATTTTTTCGCCTGATGAACTCCATCCGTCCAGATCCACTTGAAACGTTACAGAATGCTAGCCAGTAATATACAATTATAACAATAAGAACACGAAATCATCTTATTTACTCTTGAAAATAAAGAGAAACAGCAATATCAGGATCATCCTCATCAGCTTGGAAAAGACATAAGAAGGAGTGGCCAACAAATCATTCTAGAATCTATAAGCAGCAATATGTGTGTATCAACTGTATATAAAAAATGTGTTAAAACTTTTCAACTATTCAGTTAGAACTGGACAGAAAGCTTAAAAATTTAGTGAAATAGCCTTGACAGTTGTGTAGACCGACATGGTAAATCCACTGAGACAAAAGTAGTGCACTGTAAAAAGTATTTAGATCTATAGCATGTTAATTCAAAATTCAATGGATCATGTTGCATTAACAGTATTTCTTGTTAGTGAATATTATTCTTTGATAACTTATTTTTAGAAAGATATACATTTCTGTAGCATCTGCAAGCTACCCCTTGCCCTCCCCCGTTTTTCTTGTTATACTGGTGACTGAGCATGTGTTCACTTCTTTTTTTCTTTAATTGTTGACGTTCGCCAGAGTGTACTCCGTGACCTTACCCTCCCTTCCTAGTGAGTAGTTGTTGGGTGATCGTAAATATTAGTATGTTCCCGAACATTCGATAACGTTGTGGATATAGAAGTTTACGCCAGATTTGGCCTTGAGTGATGTAACCTGGTGACGTATTGATACGTGATTGGTTAGTTTGTGTGTTCGGGCGAGGGCAGAGGTTACGTTTATTTCGGGAACTTTCTGTAGAAATGTTATATATTATTATATGGACCCATGTGAGTGGTTGGTTGGTGAGTAAGTGAGTTTTCCTTTCCGTGTGGCGTTAGATATTTAGTTCTTCGCTGGTGCCTTCCCAGTATTTTATTGTTAACATACAGTTATTAAACTTTAGTATTATTTAATCGATCGTCGATCTCGTGTTTTTTATTCTACAGCTGTAATAGGTTCGTTTTCTAAAGGGCTCTCGTTAGATCAACTAACTCCCCCCCCTCCCCTCTATAACGTGCTAGAACAACCCCAGCTGTTACAATTTCACGTACCTTATGATTTAAGACACTGGATTAGTTTGCAAGGCATTTGAAAGATTGAACTTACGTGTTATAGTGAATAAGGGTATGTCACTCGCGAGTGAAATAAAAAAAAAAAAACGACTGTCCGTCTTTACCTTCCTAAGCTTGACACGTCCCTTGCCAGAGGATTTAACAACTGTGTATTTGCACACAAAAATACTCTTAAGTGACTTCATTTTTATGAGTGTGTTAATTATTTCATCCATTGCGACTAAGTGTATGTCAGTGCCAAACAAACAATACAGTGCAAATTTTACTCATGGGCAACCAACTACAAAAACAACTACAACATGACAACGAACGTGAGAGAAATGAGGGTTAATTAAAGCTGAATCATATCAGTTTGACTGGATATTCAACCCACAGCATATAAATACATAACAATGCATATTTTTTCCTCTGAATTGTATTATGATTTTCGGAAGTCAAGAATGTATGTATGTATGTACATGTATTACTACGATGCCTGATGACAGTGATAAAAAAAAAATTAATTTAACTATGATTGAAATAAACTGTGGTCTGGAATAGTGGGGTATGGTCTGGCCTAGCCTAAAATATACCCCTGGGTATATACTGGCTTAGTCTGGAGGGGAGAAAATCTGGCCTGCTACACTGGGGTTAAAGTGCCTTAATCTATTTTGTACCCCAGGTATATTCTGGGTTAGGCCAGTTTATACCTGGGGTATACTTTGGCTAGGCCAAGCTATATTCCACCAGTCCAGATTATACCCCCATGTTCAGGCAAAATATTCAAGGATACAACATGAAGTTTTTAAAATTTTATTTCACCCTCAAGTGATATGCCTTTATTCACTATAACACAATTGCAATCCTTCAAATGCCCTGCAAACTAATCAGTGCCTTAAACCATGAGCTACATGAAATGTAAACCCTTCTATAAATAAGCTATCAAAGAATTTACTAACAAGAAATGTTAACGTAACATGATCCATCGAATTTTTGCCGTAACATACTATAATTACTTTCTACAATGCACTATCTCGGTGGATTTAATCAGTCAGTTTACACGACTATCAAAGCTATTTCACCAAAGCTTTCTTTCCAGTTCTACTTGAATAGTTGAAAAGATTTAACACATTTTTTACATATACATGTAGTTAGTACATACACTTTGCTGCTTATAGATTCTAGCATGATATGTAGGTCATTTTTATATTCCCTCTTATCTTTATAATATTCCAAGATGAAGATGATGATGATTCTGATATTGATTATATTCTCTTTATTTCCAAGAGTAAATAAGATAATTTCGTGTTCTTATTTCAATTACTGTTTATTACTGGTTAGCATTCTGTAACGTTTCAAGCGGATCTGGACAGGTTAAGTTCATGATGTGAAAAAAATTTAGTATGTATTTAGTTTTGTATGAAGTATGTAATGTCTGCTGGATGATGGAATTGCACCATCTGTCAGTTGGGCTATTAAAATGTTGTCGTCGTTTCTCTGTGTTTTCTTTCCCGACCTTTTCTCTCTGCATTATTGTAACTTTGTGTGTAGATCTAATTGTTCTAACATATCAAACACATTTCTGATTTTCAAAAATTAAAATAAAATTTTGGTGACTTTACACTTATAAGTCTTATAATTATTTCATACCTTGCCAGTAAGTATATGTCAGTGGTGCCAAACAAAAAAATATATGTTTAACTCATGGACAACTAATCATAAAAAAACCAACAACAATAATAATAGCAACGGACACAAGTAAAATTAGTGTTAACGACTAATCATTATCAATTTGAATGGATTTTCAATCATTTTTTTATTTCAATGCTTTTTACAGCATGTTTATTTCCTCTTAAATGTATCATAATTTACAAGAGCCAAGAATGTATGCTTCAATATGATACCTGATGACAGTGATAATGAACAATTTAAACTAAAGTTGAAATAAACTGTGGTCTTAACTTAAAAAAAAAAAAGTAGGGGGTATAATCTGGACTGGGGGGGGGGGGTATAGTCTGGCCTAGCCCAAAATATACCCCTGGGTATATTCTGGGCTAGGCCAGTTTAACCCAGGGTATAGTCTGGCGGGGGTATACTCTGGCCTGCTACACCGGTATAATCATTAGATTATGGCTATTAAATTACTATAATCATTGCATAATTTTCAATATCAATTATACAGACATCATTAACAACCAGTATAAAGTTGGTGTGGTACCGCTGAACACCAAACATCACAAGATTCAACACTCAAATATCAGAATCAAGTCCAAAATATGAAAAAGTTTAGAGCACAATCATTTCTTGTCACTGTATGAAGGATTATCTGTCCCGATGCATGCTCACGTACACTTAAAATACTAGCATAATGTGCTTCAGAAATACTCAAAAAAGTTGATAAAAGTCAACAACAAACAACGTGAATTATGAAAGACTTTGTCAAACTGCCGAATCAGCACACTATGTAGTTACTTTTCCGCCTCACAAATTTCCAGGCTGTTTCAACATAAACTAAAACAGGAGCATCTGAGATACTTTTACGCTAGCGAACTGAGGTACTGAATAACCTAGAGCTCCATTTGGACCCCGCAATAAAACCAGATAACAATAACACATTCATACCGTTAACAAACTTATATTTGCGCTGAACATAGCTTATCGCTGTCACCGTGATATCTTACTAATCTAGTCGTTAAATGGAGACCTCTAACCTGACATGAGTTTGGCTGTCGTTATGAGAATGAATAATCCATGTAACAATGCGGCACGTTACTCCATTTGGTGTTGGCAGTAAATAGCACTAGTAACAAATATCAAAGTCTCGATATCCAACTATGAAATTATACTGAAGACACTGACTACAGAAGAGATCGCTTCAGAGATACCTATCAACCTTTCAAGTCCGACCTACCACCAGCAGCATACCATTTCCTCTTAAGGTAAGTGTGCCAACAATTGAATCTACAGGACTTTAATAACAACGAATTAACTTGCACCAGTCTTCTCATAACCAGGTTTCTACAATGCGTATTCACTCAGCCACTAGTGTACAGGTACTGGGACCTACTGAAAAATACGAGGGTTTCACGGCTGAGGTCATGCGTGGTGAAGAAAATCCTAGCTCGGCAGTCGAAGTAAAATACAAATACAATTAGTGCCTTATGGGGCCTGAAAGCCAATGGGGTCGATACACTGGAGAGCGACTCTGCTGGACACACGGGTTTTTCATCTAACTCAATAAGTACCACTCTGAATATTTCTAGTGCCGGGGAAGTTTAGTACAAACAGCTTTTGTATGTAACCAGTACAATAGAGCAACCCACGCCGAAATCAAGGAGAAGAATATAACAGGGTTTGACTCTTTAGCATGATAAGATAGACAGACTGGGGAATGTAGACAAACTCGCAGCTGATGGGGGAGGGGCCGAAATGCAGGAAGTTCGAAAATGGAGACAGCAAAAGTGACAGAATGCTATAATACAGATTTCGCTGAAGCATCGTCCCCTGGTTGAAAAGGCTGAATAACAACATGACTGTGCTGACTTAATGACCTAAATCAGATCAAAATTGCACTGACATTTCACGGTCTTCTTGAGTTGACGCCCAGAACTGTCAAGGGAACAAACAAAATGAAGGAAAAAAGAAAAAGAAAGAAAACACAGATGCGCGCGTCCGTTCCTGCAATGAGGCATTAAACAACTGACATCGACTTTTTGGAGTTTGACTTTCGACAAAGCACGTCGACATGATAACAGCCATATTGTGCTAGGAAGAAGCAAGGCGACAGAGTGCGTATAATAGACTGACAGGTCAGAACGAGACCGTATCAGAAGGGTCCACCAACCGCCCTTAAAATAACTGACACCAGAAAAAAAAAAAATTCCTTTCACAAAACAGTTTTATTCGCTTTTCTCAGAACTATGAAAACTGATATAAGCTATTATGTTTGCACATGGACGATAACTAGATCAGATTTTGAAGGAAACTGTACTTCTTAAGCTGGTCTTGTGTTCAGTCTTAGGATCTATCTAGATTGTCATTTTCATCAACCTTAAATAGTCTAACATTCGCAAAGCCACTGTGGCTGAAGCTAGATCGTCTATCAAACATTCACTCTAGGAACTGCAGGAACAATTTTACAACCGACATCGACGCTTGAAAACTCGCAACCTTAGTTCTTGTTTGTTTCAACTCCACTTTCAGCACAACTGAGAAATTCGACGCTAAACATTCCCGACTTTAGTATTATGATAAGGAGTTAGAAAAAATCGGAACCATGACGCAGTCTGATAAGTGCCACGAGGCCCGTTAAACAAGTGTCCAAGTGTACATTTGTTGTACCTCTTGCACCTACTAAAAGATCTCCAGTTTTGCCAGAAAATGGAGATAGTACAAAGATGATATAGGATCGCCAGTTAACAGTACACGAGAACAGGCTGACCCAGACAAACGATACAGAATATGACACCTTTTCAATTTTTAATCTTAAAAAAAGAGATCTTTCCATCGAAAACTCGTTTTAGCTTTCATTTCTTTTGAGTTTCATTTTATTGTTTCTGTATTATTTCTTGCCCGAGGCTTTGCAACATGCAGCCTTTTCTTTCTGCCACATTTTGACAAACAACATAGGCCAGTGCCTGAGATGGCGTACGTCAAACTAGACAGGAGATTCCAAACTTCAGGCACAGCGAAACACAGTCTGTTTCCTAGTAATGATTAGCACTGCGGAAAAAACACGGAGAACACCGGCACTGATAAAGAAGAGTATGAAGACAAAACTAGCTAGAACCAGCAAGTTTGATACTGTGAAACGTCACATGCAATTTCTTCTTCAGGTTCAAGGAAGATCGTCATGGTGTTTGCCATAATATTGTTGTATGCGACATCTTGCCGACTTTGAGGTTTTGTCACGAAAGTGGTTCCCTCACTCTTCCTTTCAGTATGTACAACTGTCATTCCAATCGGTTAATAACTTTTCGAGATATTTTGTGCTTGTGACGTAATGTTTTTGCCGAACAAATATTCACTGACATTTTTTTAGCTGCAAAAAAAAAAAAAAAACACAAAACAAAACAACAACAAAAAACAGACTCATTTTGATTGAGTAGAATGGAAAAGTATGATCAGAAATTCTATTTTTCGCCTCCATTTATTGTGGCAGTACTATGCAGATTCGCAAATGTTCTAGTGTCTGTAAAGCGAGTATGGTTTGTACCACGGGATAAAACACTATATAAATGCTCTTTATTATTATAATTGTTGCTATTTCATTGTTTGGTGCAGGAGCCACTTGACACGGCTTTCCAGTCTATCAGCGCCATGCAAACTGTAACTTTGTGGCCTGTTGGAAAAAAATGACTGAACGAGCGGTAAATGGCCTGGAAAACATTGACTGAAGTGAATGTAACCGCGACAACAGCTGTATTGGGTAACTTGTATTGAGCTGAAACGCTGTGCGTCATAACCTGTTGCTACAAATGATATTATCATAATACACTGTGACAGAGATGGGGTAAAATAAAAATTGCTCCAGATTTCTCATGTTTGGATGGGTGGTTAAGAGTACAGTTATATATAAGAAAGGACGCAAAAAGCAAGGCAAACAGAGGAATGTCTGGTCAGAAAACGACGAAAAGAAAAAGTTGTATGCAGCAGAGCCTCGCGTAAGTAATAACACAGAAATGATATTCGATACAACACAACGCAAAGGAATGCGTTGTTTCTGCGTTATGTCTCACTCAATGCTTTGCTACGTACAACTTTTCTTTTTGCCATATTTTGTCTTTGCTTCAAGCGTTGCTGCCACCGTGCAGCTTTTCTGTGGTTTTTAAATAATAGTTTGTCAACCACGTGTTTTAAAATAATATGTGAAAAATATCCAGTATTTTATGGTTGCGGAATGCGTAGTTCATAGACAGACAGACAGAAATACAGGAAGACAGACTGATAGATAGAGGGACAGACAGACAGACAGATAGATAGATAGATAGATAGATAGATAGATAGATAGATAGATAGATAGATAGATAGATAGATAGATATATAGGCTACCAGACAGATGGACAGACAGCCAGGCAGGCATGATGACAGGGAGACAGATGATGGACGGAGAGACAAACAGACAGTGAATAGATAGATAGATAGATAGATAGATAGATAGATAGATAGATAGATAGATAGATAGATAGATAGATAGATAGATAGATAGATAGATAGATAGAGAAACAGATAGATAGATAGATAGATAGATAGACAGACAGGTGGGTGGATGGATGGATAAATATAACTTGCAACTGTCCACATGCGAACTATGTAAACAACGCTGCTCGGTGGGGGCGTGATCCTAGTACAAAGGTATGTAAACATATTTCTGTGGACAGAATAATCGGTCATGCCATTTGACAAACTAGCTGTCATGCTGTCACCATTAGGTCAAACATTTAGCCTAGACACTGACCAGTACAGGGGACAGCGAGATACTGTTACACGCGTACCAACACACCCTCGCAGTGTCTCACAGGAGTCAGCTGCTTTCACAGATTTACGTTTACCAACGTTTCACCACTGAAGAAACGTTCCCTATCAAAACTGAGGAGTTGGGGGGGGGGGGGGGGGTAAGAAAGAGCACGAATATCTGACAAGACGGCTAAAACTTAAAAAAAAAACGTAGTAATCCCAACGAAAACTAGAGAGCTTTATACAGTTACAACCTCTCCTCCCTCATCTGAAACCAGCGATTCTCAGCTTTGTCTTGCTTCAAGCCCGCTACATCTTTACCGTCTTCCAACTCCCTTCAGATGTCACAGTCGGGGGCCATCCATAACGTCCGTACGCTCGAGTTGAGCGATTTTTTATATATTTTTTAACCCTTTTCGCCTATGTACTTTTCATGCTTGGCTTCAACGCCCCCCCCCCCACCCTTTTACCTAACTTCCCTCCCCATCTGTAGGAGGAGTTGGCCATTGACATGTTGAAAGTCTGTGATAAGGCATCGATACTTTGAAGTTTTCTATGGCGTTTTGCACGGGCTATTTATCTGTTTAACTGTATTTGATTTTTATGTAATCCTAAAATCCTTTTCGTTGAAAGAAAAACAACAAAACAGCATATAAAACCAAATCGATTAATTCGTTACCTTAACCGAAAGAGTACCTGCAGTTCACAGGACCCCATCACCCCTCTCCCCCGGTAAACATTTCGTAACATGAGGGGAGGGGGCAACCTCCCCCTTTCCCATCTGAGAGGGGGGGGGTGCTTTATGGATGGCCCCAAAGGCATACCGTGTTTATCTTACACCATCAACTCAGCCTGCTTGCCAGTCAGCCAGACAACCAACCAACCACCCAACCAACCAGCCAGCCAGCCAACCAAGCAACCAACCAACCAAGCAACCAGCCAGCCAACCAACCAACCAACCAACCAACCACCCACCCAGCCAGCCAGCCAACCAACCACCCACCCAGCCAGCCAGCCAACCAAACAACCAACCAACCAACCAACCAACCAACCAGTTAGTATAAGATATCCCTGGTGTGTTACCTCCAGTGCCCTTTAAATGGTATAAGTGGTTGCCAGTTTTGAAAACCCTTGCCCTCAAGCCTAGCTCCCCTTGCCTGTGTTTGTGGGCCTCTCTTTAGCATATTTACCGGGGACACAGGACAGACCGCCATGGAGCTCTGAAATGTTGACCAACTGTCTTTACTGTTAGTTTGAAACATTACAGGGCGAGACACTCTGGGCGGGGACGGAAAT
Source organism: Onchidella celtica (assembly GCA_963931925.1). Lineage (NCBI taxonomy): Eukaryota > Metazoa > Mollusca > Gastropoda > Systellommatophora > Onchidiidae > Onchidella > Onchidella celtica. Next base: position 34,785,236 of record OZ007575.1, on the reverse strand, counting down.
TCGGTTTGTTTTGATGCCGCGCACCCCAAAAATAATATTTTAAAAAAAATTCAAAAATTCAAAAGAACAATGGTCATGGCAAGTTTTCAGGCGCCTTTACCGTTTTTCTAATTCGTGTCAAGTTTTCCGTGAGCATTTCAGGATTAGTGAAGCATAAATAACGTAAAGTCTCACAAATTTTGGTATAACAACCTTCCACAACGGCTGTCAATTCATGGCAATTTATTCATGCATTTCAGTGTACATTTCGGAGCCTGTGATGCAAAAATATCATTTCTGTCTCAGCAATTTCAGTATAATTTATTAAATTTCGTGTGAATTTTTGCATTTCAGTGTAAATTGCGGAGCCATTGAGGCAAAAGTAACACTCCTCCTCAGCACTTTCGGCACAATGTATGAAATTTCCTGCGAATTTATGTTTTTCACAGAAAATATCCACAAATTCGTGTGGGAGATTTCCATGAAACATCAATAAAAATTGAAGAGCGGTTTTTCCAAAAACTGGGTAAGTCAAATTTTGCGTCAGTTTTAGATAGTCATGCAAACTTAGTGTAAGATGCTTTGTAAGTGTTCAAGTAACACTTGCTATGTCCTGTCTTTATCAACATAGACATAGACAGAACACAGCAAGTGTTAACTGAACACTTACAACGAGTCTTACACTAATTTTGAATGATTATCTAAAAGGAGCCATGACTGACGCAATATTTGATTTACCCAGTTTTAGGAAAACCGCCCTTCAATTTGAGATCAAAGTGATATGACCGGATTGAGTTGGGATTGGAATTGAATGGCACTACTTTTGGGACTAAGTCTGAATTTGGAGAAAACGCGTCGACATAACAACAGCTTTATAGTGATAGGAAGAAACAAGACCGTTAGACAGAATAATAGCAGAAAGACAAGACAGAAGGAGACACTATATAGAGACCAAAGTTGGAGGGTTAAATGAGGGAGGTTATGTCAATTACAGGTAATGTTATCTTTATTGGTTATGTAGGGACGTCATTGAGTGTGAATGTGTAGCGACGTCCCTAATGTGTGGAGATCTCCGGTAGAATGGCTGACGCGCCTGGCGGAGAGAAAGACTGAATTTAGATCTTAAGCTTCGTCCTCCCTGTTCCCCCCTTCCTCATTCCCTCTATGTCTGCTTCCAGCAGTTTCATGAGTACAAGTTAGTGCAGAAAAAGGAGGGAGTGGAGGAAAAATAACAACGATCCTGTTTGCCCTCTTACTATCAACAATGAAGAGGTTGAAATTGTCACAGAGGCCAAATAGCTTGGCATTACTATTGATTCATTGCTTAACTGACATGCGCATGTAACATATGTATACAAGAAAGCCAACCAGCGCATGTATTTCCTCAGAAAGCTCCGCTTTTTAAAAGTTAGCAAAAGCATTCTGAAAATATTTTACACCATGGCTATTCAGAGCGTTTTGATGTATGGAGTTGTCTGTTGGGGAGGAAACATCTTACAAAAAGATAAAAATAAGATCAATAATTTAATTAAAAAAGCATCCAAAATTTGTATCTGTGATCTGCCATATTTTGATGAGCTGTACACTGGTGCTTGTATTAAAAAAGCTAATATTATTATAAATGACCCCCAACATCCCCTGAACAAGGAATATATAAGATTTGTAAGAAGTTTAAGGCTGTTGTCAAAGAAAACTAAAACTGAGCGCTACTTTAAATCGTTTATTCCATCATCAACTAGGATGTTACAATAATGTCGTCATCTTGATCGTAATCTGTGCACAGTTGAATTATGTCCTGCGTGTCAGGTCAATGTGTTTTAGTTAGGGAAGCATATTGTGTGCACTGTTAATTTTGTTAATTTAGTTAATTTATCAGTGTGTGTGTATATATGTGTGTGTGCGCGCTATGTATCATACTTTCTGCTTCTGTAACTGTATTGTTATGTATTCAATGATCAAAACAAATTTCCTTGTACAAGGACGAATAAAATTTATCTTATCTTATCTTATCTTATCTTATCTTATCTTATCTTATCTTATCTTATCTTATAGACAATGCCATGCAGAAAAACAACACTGGGGCCCATAGCGTACTAACTGTGTCAAGTCTGTATTGCCTGTTTGTCAAGTCTGTATTTGTTTGATGTTTTTTTGTGGAGTTCTGAGTTAAACAGGACCTCCCTCACTAGTGAGGCTGCAACAGGTCTGTTTCTATAGCTGATTCAAAGAAAGTTAAAGTCTGAGTCAAAACCAACACAAGACAGGCTTGACTGAGTGCGTTACTGGACCGAAAGCTCCCCCCCCCCCCCCTCCCAAATAAGCCGCTCGTAACATCTTGGGCTGGTATAGGCCCTAAGGCATTATTCACACATCCTTTAAATTCAGATCAAAACCATGAAGCATGAATGTCTGAGGTCCGCAGTATAGAAAGGTAGTCGCAACTTTGTATCACTCCAACCGGAAAACTACAGGCCAAGACCCAGCGTAGCTATGTATTGTGTCTTGGCTACAGGTGTGTGTATATATGTGACGGGTCCGGCGTAGAAGGATGTAGACTGGGGCCAGGCTGGTGATGAATTCATAAAGTACGGATTGGAAGTGAATAATATTAATTTGAATCTGAGTTTGAGTTTGGGGAAATCAGGTCGACATTATAACGGGCATATCTTGACCTTAGTTCTTGTTTGTTCTACCCAGTTTCTGATAAAAACTGGAGACCTTTTAGTATGAAGAAGAGGTATAACAAACGCACACTTTGACACTTGTTTAAAATGCTTTGTGGGACTTATCAAAGTGTTTCACAGTTCTGATTTGTTGTAACCCCTTATCATAATACTTAAGCCGCAAACGTTTAATGTTAACGTTGCGCACGTTAAAGATACCTTGGCAGTTGGAAATCGTGAAGAGCAGGCCGTACAAGGCAGCTGCCCGGGCAAAATTCTAAAAAAAAACTAATCCCTACCACAACAAAAAAAAAATGAAAACAAGAAAAAGTGAGGTGTAAATGCTAAGGGCAGCGAACCACCTAAAATAAAGACCTAAACACATGTCGAATTTCTCATTTGTGCAAAAAATGGAACTCGGTTGTGCAAAAAATGGAACTCAGTTGTGCAAAAAGTGGATTTGGAGCAAACAAGGACTAAGGTAACGATACAGCGCTAGGAAGAAGTAAGAGGATAAATAGAATATAGCAGAATGATAGGACAGGAGGAGAAACACTACTAGAAGCGCCCACCAACCACTCGTGAATAAGATTGGCGTTCTAAGGCATAAAGAAGACAGAAAACAGTGATTTATGTTATGGAGGACGAGGCATGGATATGAAATACCTGAAATACACACAAATACAATGTGATTCAGTGTGACTTTTGAAAATGTTGTTTATCGTGATGCCCTCTATTTTATATTCGGAGTGATTGTTTGCACCGTGTAAGCTACCCAAACTGGGTTTTTATGCACAGTGAAATTTATTTTTGAAATGTTTAGGATTAGGGTCGGTAAGAGATAATGATGAGATTTAGCTGATACTGGCCACAGAAGTCTTTTGGGACTTGGTCACAATAAAGTTTTTTATTGGGGGTGGGGGGGGGGCGGACTGGTCACACAAGCTGGAACCAGAAATCCTGTTGTTGAGTAATGTGGCTTTATGGCCCAAAAAGACAGTGCCAGACACGTTTTGTCTTCTGGACAATGATAACATGAAATGAGATTCATTGGGTCTCTTCAACTATGATGGCCCTCCATTGGCGCAAGGGAACTCTTTGATTAAGAGGGTGGGGCGGAGGAGGGGGGCAAAGAGGTTGATTTGCTCTAAATTTTACATCATTGTTAATTTGTTAATCTATTAGCTTTCTCGGTCCGATTTTTTTCTTCATGCTTTATCCGAATTTCCCCATTGTTTTGCCCGAATTAAGCCCCTTACCCCCACCCCCTGTCCCTAGTCGTACGCCCATGACATTGGCCCCATATCACATTTGTCTTAAACAAACGACAGAAACAAAATTAACGTAAACTATGATAAGTAAAACATTAAAGTGCTCAAACCTGATTGATCGGCCATCTGCCACGATGAATGTAAGTTTTCTGTGGAAATTACACAGAAAATCCCTGAATACTTTACACTTCTACCTTGCGTCACAAACTTTGGCCGGTTGTAATCCGCAACTCTGAATGTCACTGCCGTCTACAAACAAACAGATTCATTCATACGTGTAGTTTAATTCACACATTTCCAGGGTCGTCAAATCTCCCAGCTCAAGTCCAAAGGCCGGGTGGAAAACTTAAATCACAGAAAAAGGCATACTTCACGTACAACGGCGCCGTTTCCTCTCGTTGCTGAAATGTCTTCGATAACATTAATCTCGCTGCTCGCAATCCATTACTTTTTTATTTCCAACATGGGAACTTTGAGTGTTCACCAGATCTGAATTTTCCTTCAACAGCAAGCGAGGATTTATACACTGACACTGTTTTCACTGATCCATGAAAGTTATTGGCCGGCACTGCGGATCCCAATCCGACCACGGAAGAATTAACATGAAAAGTAAAGGGGGAAATATGGACCAAGTCTTATGAATATCAAAGTGCCATAATCTCAAGCGTGACTTGAAAATACGGGAAGAGAAACACAAAATAACAGTCGTTTTCACCTTTTTTTTTTTTTTTTAGGTCACAACAAACTAAGTTTCATACAAGATAAGCACACGGACAGTTTCTTGCTCCTCACTGATGTTGAGGCTCAGAGGAAGTCAGTGGTGAATGACATGACTTTTGTGAAGAAGAGAAAATGCCCCGCATTGTGGGGCATCTGTGAAGCGTTAACTAATCCGCAAAGCTGTTCCACGGGGATTCCTGTCGAGCGAAAGTAAATCACTTAAACAGAAACGAAAGGAGTTGCAGATTCTAATCAGGAGATAAAGTTAGTGTGCCTCGCCCCATACTGGTCTGAGTTTGTAGAAGTAAGCAGAAGCTTGGGGGCGGGGGTGGGGGGGGGGGGAGACAGAGCACTAACATAATAATTCAGAGAAAATTTGAGGCGAATTAAAGTTGTAGTGCCTAGTTAGTACTCAGAAAAGCAAAGCAGGGGTGAAAGGAAGAAGAATGAGAAATGATCAAGATGGGAATCGGAGTTTGGTCGTTTTTAGATAAAACCGCCACAGTCTCAACACATTTGCCTAAGTCATGTTTACAACATTTTCAGAAAGCGAGAAAAAGCATCATTGCTCTGCAAATCTTGTGACTTGTGCAAAACATGTTTCTTGTCAAAATTCAGACTTTGAAGGCTCGATACAAAACTTCCATGTTTTTCAAGAAACAAAAAAAAAACTAACCTTTTTTTTTTTTATCTGGGATGATAGATAGATAGATAGATAGATATTTTAAAAATGATTTAGGCAATTGTGTTATGACTGTGACTAAACAGCATCCCTGGGCCAAACTGGAGTAAAGTGGTGCAAAGTGGAGCAAACCCTTTTCTAGTGGTTGTAGAGCTTTAGGCGTAGCCGTGCCGTAAAAGAACGGAATTTCTTATTTCTTATTTTGAATGTTTATTCCCCAGTTCCTTAAAGCTTGCACATATGAATTTACACATGTTGATAGGGCTTGTTTTATTGTGTAAAATACCACGGTTCCAAATAACATCCTTTATTTAATGCCCAGCTGTCATTTCTACTTGACCGAAGCAAACAAACAAACAAAAAAAATTGCATTACAAAGCTTTGCAAAGAATAACACACGCAACTCACTCAGCCAAACGGTTCTCTTTTACAGGATATAAACATCGGATATGGCTGTGAATTACTCATTTTTATGCTATGGAAAAGAAAATTAGATAAAGAAGCCATTCTCCAACATTTCATAAACTGAGATTGCATAAAACCCCGTTTTCCAGCACAGAAATCACTTTGAACTTTCACCTTTTCTTTCACTCAACTGCTCAGTTTAATTTCCTCATTTCTCTCTCTCTCTCTCTGCTGAATAAATAAATAAATAAATAAACCCCCCCCCCCCACCTCCCCACAAACACGCCTCTGAACAGTTTACAGGTCACTGTAAATGTCAACTTTAGGGCGTTACTTGATGCTCTTGGTTTAAAAACATAGACTAAATGGCCTGCTCCTGCTTTCTGTTTCCCCCCCCCCTCCACCCCCCCCCCGATCCTGCATGAGCAATTTACTCCAGATGCCAATGCAGAAAAGTTTTACAATGGGTCTTGGATCTCCCACATGTTGTATGTTTGTACTTTGGTGCTGTCTCTGTTGTCAGTGAAGCGGAGATAGATAGATAGATAGATAGATAGATAGATAGATAGATAGATAGATAGATAGATAGATAGATAGATAGATAGATAGATAGATAGATAGATAGATAGATAGATAGATAGATAAAAAGATGGACTGAAGATAGATAAATGGACACAGACAGACAGACATACATGGACAGACAGACAGACAGACATAGACAGACAGACAGAGATAGATAGATAGATAGATAGATAGATAGATAGATAGATAGATAGATAGATAGATAGATAGATAGATAGATAGATAGATAGATAGATAGATAGATAGATAGATAGATAGATAGATAGATAGATCACTTAACGAAAAGAGAATATCATCCGACTAGCTGAGTACCTGTTCAATGAACAGGTTTATGTAGGTTGTTGTTTTTTTGGGGGGAGGGGGGGGGGGTAAAACTTAAGACGTCTGTGAACTAAGAAAGGCATTAATGCTGCATAGATAGCTTGTAAGAGAGATGCAACAATAAAGGACACCACTTCATACCGAAAAGAATAAGAACAAAAGCCGAGATGCGTAGGGTCATCCCCAAAACTCAGCGATAGGACAGTACACAGTGTGCAGTGGTGCGCACCGAAAATTTTCAGGAAGTGATGATGTCATAAAAACCTACAGCATGTCAGTGAGCTTAGTGAAAATTGGGGAAACAATAAATTTCCAAAAAAAAAAAAACTACGCCGATTTGAGACTTCTATTAAAAACTATGCACTCTTCTTACATCCATTCTGATGTACCATATAAAATTTGAAGTCTGAGTGTTGAGTGGTTCAGAAGCCTTTTGCAACGAAAAATCTCAAGTCAACAAATATATTATACTAGCTGAGGTCCCCGGCCCTGCCCGGGATAAATCGGTTTGAATATTGGTGGTCTCAGTTCTGGGTGGTTAGTATGGACCTGCTTCGTCTGGCCTGTTCCTATTTGTTTATTTTATTTTTGTTTGTTTGTTTTTAAATAAGTCTTACGGCTCTGCCTTTGTGAGTTGACACCATGCGCATCCCGTACAACAGCATGATTTGCGCACGGGTTAGTGTGTTTGATAGTGAACACATCGCAGGAAGTGATAACGAAACCTTAAAATGGCGAACTATGACTCGAAATAGCTCTAAATGATGGCGAAACAATAAATTTCCAATTGAAAAAACTACACCGATTTGAGACTTCTATTAAAAACTGTGCACCCATACATCCATTCTGATGCACCATATAAAATTTGAAGTCTGAGTATTGAGTGGTTCAGAAGCCTTTTGCAACGAAAAATCTCAAGTCCACAAATATATATATAGGGCCTAGTATAGATAGTATAGATGTCGGTGTAACAGGCCAAAATATACCCCCCGCCCAGACTATACCCGGGGTTAAACTGGCCTAGCCTAGAATATACCCCGGGGAATATTCTGGCCTAGGCCAGTTTATACCCCGGGGTTACTTTGGGCTAGGCCAGACTATACCCCCCCCCCCCCCAGTCCAGATTATACCCCCTACTTTTTTTTTGAAAACAAGTCAAGACCACAGTTTATTTCAGCCTGTTCTTTATCACTGTCATCAGATATCATATTAATCCATACATGAACACATTCTTGACACCCATAAATCATAATACAATTTAGAGGAAATAATAATAACAATTTATTTCATCATCATCATCATCATTGCCTTTCTCACCCTGGATCAGGGTATAGGCCACCAACAAACACCTTCCATCCCTCTCTATCATGGGCCAGCCTCTTTACATTATTCCAAGTTTTTCCGCTTTGTTGCACATCATTTTCTCTGGCTCTTCTCCACGTTCCGCGCGGCCTTCCTCTTGATCTCTTGCCCTGGGGATTCCAGTCCAATACCTTCTTCGTGATGCTGTTTCCTGATTCAGCCTTAGTTTAAATTGGTGTAAATACATACATTCATGACTCCTGTTAAACATGATACATTTTAGAGGAAACAAACATGCATTGAAATGCATTGATATACAGAAGGGTTGAGTATCCATTCAAACTGATATGCTTAGACTTCAGCATTAATTTCACTCGTGTCTGTTGATATCATTATTATTATTATTTTGATAATTGGTTGGCCATGAGTAAAACATGCATTGAATTTTTTGTTACAACCATGCAGAGAGAAAAGGCCGGAAAACGATACACATAGAAAAAAATAATAAAAACATAATTAGTAACCCAACTGACACTGACAGATGGTGCAAGTCCATCATCCACTTCACATAAAACTAAATAGGCACCAAATTTTTTCGCCTGTTGAATTCCACCTGTCCAGATCCACTTGAAATGTTACAGAATGCTAGCCAGTAATATACATTAATAACAAGAAGAACACGAAATCATCTTATTTACTCTTGAAAATAAAGAGAAATATAAATATAAGAATCATCATCATCACCTTGGAATAATACAAAGATATAAGAGGGAGTGTAGAAACGGCAGCAATATGTGTGTGTATCACCTGTGTACATGTATATGAAATGGTTTAAATCTTTTCAACTATTCATGTAGAACTGGACAGAAAGCTTTAGTGAAATAGCCTTGACTGTTGAGTAGACCGACAGAGTAGACCGACTGAGACAAAAGTAGTGCATTGTAAAAAAGTAAGATCTATAGCATGTTAAGGCAAAATTCGATGGATCATGTTGCAGTAACAGAATTTCTTGTTAGTGAATATTATTCTTTGATAGCTTATTCGTAGAAAGATATACATTTTCATGTACCTTATGGTTTAAGACACTGATTCGTTTGCAAGGAATTTGAAAGATTGAACTTACATGTTATAGTGAATAAGTGTTTGTCACTTGTGAGTGAAATAAATATAAAAAAAAAAAGACCTTGTCCGTCTTTACCTTCCTAAGCTTGACACGTCCCTTGCCAGAGGATTTAACAACTGTGTATTCGCACACAAAAATACTCTAAAATGACTTCATTTTTACGAGTGTGTTAATTATTTCATCCATTGCGACTAAGTGTATGTCAGTGCCAAACAAACAATGCAATGCAAATTTTACTCATGGGCAACCAACTATAAAAACAACTGTAACTTGACAAAATGTGAATGAAATGAGGGTTAAAGTTGAATCATATCAGTTTGAATGGATATTCACCCCATAGCGATAGCATATGAATACACAGTAATGCATGTTTTTTCCTCTGAATTGTATTATGATTTACTATATGGAAGTCTAGAATGTATGTATGTATGTATTACTATGGTGCCCGTTGACAGTGATAAAAAAATGAATTATACTATGATTGAAATAAACTGTGGTGTTTAGGCCAAACTATATTCCACCAGCACAGATTATACTCCCATATTCAGGCAAAAATATTCAAGGATACAACATTAAGTTTTTAAAATTTTATTTCACCCGCAAGTGACATGCCTTTATTCACTATCTATTATATATTTCAGTAACTCGCAACCTTTGGCATGACTAACTGACCAAACTATACACTCTTCAGGCCTTAAATTTGGCAGGAAGGTGGCAATTGAGATAAGGAAGATGATGGCTATGATTAAAAGTTGTTTACTTCAAGCATGTATTTTTAAGAAATAACAATGTTTATTGCTATGTAACATCTGTATTTTTGCATGTTTGTTTCGTAATATTATAGTACCGTCCATGTCATAAAAAGTAACCGTATCAAGCGTTCAGTTTGGTGCGTAGTGTCCAGGTGCGCATGAGTTCTGAAGCAGAACTGCAAATTACTACTTTTATTATAATATGAGAGAGAGAGAAAGGGGGGGGGGGGCGATGGAGCACATGACTGTTTATTCCGGGCAATGCCCGGTAGGTCATCTAGTAACACATAATTGCAATCCTTCAAATGCCCTGCAAACTAATCCAGTGCCTTAAACCATCAACTACATGAAATGTATACCTTTCTACAAATAAGCTATCAAAGAATTTACTAACAATAAAAATTAACGCAACATGATCCATCGAATTTTTGCCGTGACATACTGTAATTACTTTCTACAATGCACTGTTGTCTCAGTGGATTTAATCTGTCAGTTTTCACGGCGATCAAAGCTGTTCTGCTTGAATAGGTGAAAAGATTTAACACATTTTTTACATATACATGTACTTGGTACACATACATTGCTGTTTATAGATAATAATAATAATAATAATAATAATAAAAATAATAATGGATGGCATTTATATAGCGCATATCCATTTAAAATGCTCTATGCGCTTTACAGAAACAACATGTCAACCACAGAGCAGAATGGAGCGCTTGCGGAGCGCTCAACACACTACACTGCTTCTTTCTCTCTCCCTGTCTCGCTCACTCTCTCTAGCTCTCTCTATCTCAGAGCAAAATGTAACGCAGCCTGTTAGGATCAGTTTACAATTCACAACAGTTCACATCTCAAATAATATTTGAATATTTATTAATAATAATATTTATTTAATAATGAATTATAAATTTTGTTGTTGCTGGTTTGGGGGGGGGGGGGGGGTGATATGGATAAATTTTAATCTTGATTTCAAATTTTGCCCGGGCAGCGGCCTGTTCGGCCTGCTCTTTACGATTTCCAACTGCCAAGGTATCTTTAACGTGCGCAACGTGCACATGGGCCCTCCGAATTTTTCGTCCTTATCCGAGAAGACTAGGTACTCGATCGTACGCCCCAAATAGGATCAGGGACTTGAAAATATGAGAAAAATCTCAATTTCCAACATGCCTGCACTGCCCGGGTTTTGAACCTGGGACCCTTGACATGAGAGGCGAGCACCTTGCCTCTAAACCACCTTGTCCCCCAATTTCTAGAATGATGTGTAGGTCATTTTTACATTCCCTCTTATCTTAATAATATTCCAAGATGATGATGATGATTCTGATATTGATTATATTCTCTTTATTTTCAAGAGTAAATAAGATGATTTCGAGTTCTTATTTTTATTACTGGTTAGCATTCTGTAACGTCTCAAATGGATCAGGACAGGTTAAGTTCATGATGTGAAAAATTTTTAGTATGTATTTAGTTTTGTGTGAAGTATTTAACGTCTGCTTGATGATGGAATTGCACCATCTGTCAGTAGTTGGGTTATTAAAATGTTGTTGTTGTTGTTTTCTCTGTGTGTTCTTTCCCGGCCTTTTCTCTCTGCATTATTGTTACTTTATATGTAGATCTAATTGTTCTGACATATCAAGCACATTTCTGATTTTCAAAAATTAAAATAAAATTCAGATAACCTTACACTTATGAGTCTTATAATTATTTCATACCTTGCCACTAAGTATATGTCAGTGGTGCCAAAAAAACAACAACATACAATATATGTTTATCTCATGGACAACCAATTATAAAAAAAAAAAAGAAACAATAATAATACCAACGGACACAAGTAAAATTAGTGTTAAAGACAAATCATATCAATTTGAATGGATTTTCAAACCGTTTTTTATATGCATTTTACCGCATGTTTATTTTCTCTTTAATGCACCACAATTTACAACAGTCAAAAATGTATGCTTCAATATGGTACCTGATGACAGTGATAATGAACAATTTAAACTAAAGTTGAAATAAACTGTAGTCTTGACTTGTTTTTTTAAAAAAAAAGTAGGGGGTATAATCTGGACTGGGGGGGGGGGGGGTATAGTCTGGCCTAGCCCAAAGTATACCCCGGGGTATAAACTGGCCTAGCCCAGAATATACCCCGGGGTATATTCTGGGCTAGGCCAGTTTAACCCCGGGTATAGTCTGGCGGGGGTATAATCTGGCCTGCTACACCGGCATTGGATAAAGAATAAAGCCGCAGAGAAAATGCCAACCGGGGTTCTTTGGCCAATGTGCTCAGCATTATTGGCATAAGGGCCTATGTTTACAATAATAACTTGTGTATGAAAGCATGTATGTACACACCTGTAAAGTCAACCCAAAGCACACGGCACTGAACTGGTCGTGGTTTTTAAAGGGAATCCAGCACCGCCCCTGTCGTTTGGGCTATTTGGAAAGGAACTTGTTGCAAGGGTTTTCAATATGCGGAACGCGATCCCCAGGGTGTCACCAAGACATTTTCAGGGGTGTGGCGGGGGATGAGGGATGGAGGGGGAGGGGGGGCGTCACGAGGCGGAAAACAACAACAACAACAAGTTACTTCCTATTTCTCCTTCTCTTTCTGTGTGCACTTGTGTAAGTGTGTGTGTGTGTGTGTGTGTGTGTTTGTTGTGTCTGTCCGCCTATCTGTGATTGTATTTGTTTCTCTGGGTCCTATTGTATGTGTATGTGTATGTGTAACAGAGGGAGGGAGAGAATCAGAGAGGCACAGAAAGAGAGAGAGACAGAGAGAGCATATAGAGAGGCATAGGCTACATAGAGAGAAAGAGTAACAGAAACAACAGTGAGAGAGAGAGAGAGAGAGAGAGAGAGAGAGAGAGAGAGAGAGAGAGAGAGAGAGAGAGAGAGAGAGAGACAACGAGAGGCACACAGGGAGAGAAAAACAGAATAAGACAAATAATGTGTGTGCGTGTGTATGTGTGCATGTGATAGATAGATAGATAGAGAGAAATAAAGAAGGAGAGGGGTTAAAAGGTTGCCTCTATCAACTCTGTTAGCCTTTTGTATGTGTGTCTGTGTGTGTATGTATGCATGTCTGTGTGTTTATGTGTGTATATGGTGATCAGAACTTTTAAGGGGGTTAGAAAAACAACAACAACTGAAAACCCCTGACCTGGGGTAAAAAAAGTCATAGGCGGAAAAGTTTGTCAATGCGAATGTGGGCTGAAGTGACAACTGAAAAGTGAATTCCACGCATTTATGTGAAAACTCTCACAATGGCGACGCCCAGTGTTTGACTGCACTGAGGTGAAAAATTCCACAAAAAATGAACGACATAGAAGTAAAAGATGTTCTAAACATCCCCCCCCCCCCCCCCTTCTGGTCTCCGTAGATCCGCATTTAGCTTGCAAAGATATTTTTGGGGATTTTTGGAATATGGACCCAATTCCTGTGTATTTCAAAATGTTTGTAGGTAAATGTGTGTGTGTGTGTGTGTGTGAATATGTGTGTGCGTGCGCATACGCGCGTGTGTGGAGGGATGGGTGTGCGTGTACATGCTGTGTTTGTGTGTGTGGGGGGGGGGGGGAGGGACACGAAATCGACCGAACATACTTTATGGATGCCCCCGTTAGATAATCTAACCAATTATATTCTGACGCGCTTCCCGATGCACGCAAACAGTTTACATCATAGTTGGTAGTAGAGATGCTTTGATTCTTCTTACTCTACAGAATATTCATGTCTCCCACGATTATTTATCTATGTCTCCCTCTGCGTAGAAATGCATCGGTTCTTGTTTACTGTACAGAATATTTCATGTGTGTCCATTTGATTATTTGTTTTCGTTTCGGTAGAAATGCGCCGATCCTTGTTTTTGTACAAAATGTTTCATATCTCCAGAGATTACATATCCGTTTTTTCATTTCCCAATGCGGCTACTGGTCGTATCGTGAGTAATTTGTCAGGATTAACACTATGTTATTAACGATCACAATGGTTGTGGCTATGTATAAAACAACAACCAGACGTCTTATTCAGATCAGCAGGGGCGTGACTAATTGCAAGAGTTGGAGGGCTAGGGGAGGAGATATGGGGAGATTTTAAGGTCTGGAACAATGAAGTGCTGTGAGGAGGGGGCTGGGAGGGGGGCAGAGTGCACGGGATCTATGAGGGGAAAGACAGAACGCGAATTTAATTCTTGTTTGTTCCAACTCCACTTTTTGCACAACTCAGAAATTCCACATTAAACCAATATTTAGTATTATGATAAAAAGTTAGAATAAATCGGAACTGTGAAACAGCTTGGTAAGTGCTGCCACAACACATTTTAAGCTAATGTCAAAGTGTGCATTTGTTATACTTCTTCTCCATACCAAAACATCTCCAGTTTTTCAGAAAATGGAAGTAAAACAAACAAGAAATAAGGTCACAAGAAGACAACGCAGCGTGAAGTGTGGCTGCGTTACAGATTAGTTTGTCAGGTAGCAAATTGTTAGGTAGCAAAACCCAGGTGACTGCAGATGTTTGAGGAGGAACGTGGAAATGTTAAAAATTCTGCTCAGGTCTTAGGTTTAACCCAGCACCAAAGAGCGTGGGAAATGGCAAGGGCAGAAACACTTGTTTGACGGTGATTCTCTTCCACTGAAAATTCACCCGAATCTGCTCTTCACTGCTGGCAAGGTAATGTCCTTGTCTTTGGTTTCAAGTGTTAAAAGAATCCTGGTATATTACATACAATCAAGTGTTTTTGCCCTTTCTTGCCAGTTTTCGCGGCAAGGTGTTCTTACCAATACTCATCCGTATGCCTAATTGTCCTGTGTCCTATTTCTATCTTGAAATCTTCATTGTTTGACAAATACGAAGGAGGTATTTAAAAAACAAGGATAAGAAAAAAAATGAAATAATATTATGGTAGATTAGAGAAGGATAACGAAAAAGGAAACGGGGGAGAAGGAGGGGTTGTTTAATTACACTCAACCGCCCCCCCCCCCCAAAAAAAAGAAAAAATCCGTGATATTCTTGGCAAAAAGCACAGAACTCGCCTGAACATGCTAAGTACTTTGGTACACATTTCGTGCTACGCAATAACATTGTGCCTTGGTTTGTTAGAAAAGTGATAAGTTTTTTTGTAAACCTTGTGTAAACTCTCTAAATTTCTCATATGTTCGGTGAACATGAGAGGGTGAAGGGTTAGGGGTGTGGGGAGAGGGGTCTTTGGAGGAATGTGGGAACAAAAGGTGGTGACGTTAACCCTCTGATTCCCAGGAGCAGAAGAGTAATATATTTTGTAAATATGTCTGAAATGCATTTTCATCATAGTTTCTCAACGTCATGTCGATACTTCAAACTCATATTATTATACTGTCGGTAGAAAATTCACAGTGAAATATGTTTGTGGCTCTGCGAGGTCTGTTTGTTAAACCGTCCTATTTCCGTGCCTGAAAACGGTCTCTTTATGGCATCTTGGGCCTTAGAGAGTTAAGTGTACTTTGTCAGGGACCCTGTAAAGTAAGCTTACTACAGAGAGTTGCTGGTTTTATTCTGTAAAGTTACAGGTTCTGTAGCGAGGGTTGTTAAGTTGCATTCTGCGTGGACTAGTTCACTGTGTCATTAGACTAGTCGATCCGGGCAAAATGAATCTTGCCAATTTTCCTTGCACCAAGGCCAAGCCAGTTGCATGTATCTATATATATGTAGGTCACATTAATAACGACACTTAGATTCGAAGCAAAGACTACTAGATCTTTTCGTTACGCCACAATTCCTTGCAGAAATATACAGATGTGAAGTTGACTTTCGGCCGGCAATGTGTAAAGAGTGGCGTAGAACTCAGTTGCCGGTCACACTTTTCGATTCATGTCGGAAAAACACTTTCTTCTGTTCAACCACAGTGTTCAATAGACAGATTTATAGAGCTCTGTGTGTTCAACTCAGTTGTGGCTCAAAATCAACAAAAGTATTAGAAATATAGCCAACTTCAAGACATCTTAAAATATGCCCTTTAGGTCTTTCTATGCATAAAATGATACTTTGTAGAATTTAAGGCTCAGCGGTTAAAAAGCCAGTCATGACTATATTAGAGACCTTACTTCCTTTGCAACATGTGAGGCGCTCTAGGGAAATGGTCCACATGTCGCGCTCGGCACTTTCGAGACAGAGCCAGAAATAGGTGGGTAGGGACTTCCCGGTCCTATATTCGGCATAAATGGACTCCTCAATCATTTCTTTATGCCTGGGCAAAAGCATTTAAATTAATTCCGCCTATAAATATGTTTCGGTTTTTTTTTGTGATCCAATCTAATGATCACTGTACATTTACGTAGACTTTAAACGCGTTTTTCTCACAAGTGACTTTTTCTGCCCTGCCACCTTGAAATAGCCATTATGTGATCAATTTTTCAACGTCTGTACTTGAAATAAAGTGTATTCTTCTCAGGGCAGTTTGTACTTTCACAGTACATGTATATCCCTGGCTCAGTTTTGAAAAAAAAAAGGCAATGTGGACCATTTCCTGGAGGTACTCACATTATCATGATGATGCAGAGCTTATAGTCGATATTTATAAACGAGAATTGTAGTCCCCCATCTGTTTTGTTTAAAAACAACAACAACATTAAACTGTACCTGTTAATTCATTACTACTTTGAAAAGCGTACGTAGCCAAACAGACACACCCAGAAAACCTAGGGCATGCGGCACGCCGTTAATTCATTGTTCATGGTTTAACATCGATCGTCTTTCGTTCATATCGTTAAAAAAAATGCATCACTAAATGGCTAAATTTCAGAGTGAGCAGGTGAGTCGTTGGAAAAGTATAACATAAAACCGAATTTTTTTCACTCATGTTCGTAATCGAAATGCGTACACATGTTTTACAGAAGTGTCCCCCCCCCCCCCAAACGAATGCTTTTCACACGCTAAGGTCAACTTTCCCCCCTCCCCCCTCCCCATCCCCGCGTCCCGTCCCTACCTTACTCTGAGGGCACGTACTTCATAGATGGCCCCTAAAAATATGTCCCCGACTTAGATTGTGCACGTACGCTTAGCATAACACGACCAAACTGAATTATTAATGCGCCTTTACGTGAGCCAGCTTTTCTGCACTACATCAGCGGTACTCAACCTTTTTTCAGAGGACCACCCCCTTAGGCTGCCAATCATCTTTCATCGCCGCCCCTGCCTTCTCTTCCCCCCCCCCCCCCCACTCAAACCCAGCAGATACAATTCACAACACAAGAAGACAGACTACTCACAAATTATGGTGTTAAGTTTTTCAAAGCCTCATTAATGACCGTGAAAGAACGCCTGCTGGTTTATAATGAATAATCAATATTGATTATTCATTATAAAACACAAGGCAGTGTTTATCAAATGCAGTTAAAAAAATGAGCCTGCTCTGTTCCTAAAACCAAAGATACTAGAAAGGATAAGATGAGACACTGTCTTCTTCGCACCACTAAAAAAATTGCGCGCTGATCGGGGGTGGGGCCCATGGCGCATAGTATGAAAAGAATGCCTGATATATAATGGTAAATTTGTGATGCAAAATTGTGACAGTGCTACTGCGACTGAAGGAAAAGAAAAAAATAGCCAGAGTTTTCCCACAGTGATTGAGGTTCTAATTCCACAATAAGTGACGTCCACCAAGGCCTATAGCGATAG
This sequence comes from Onchidella celtica, assembly GCA_963931925.1. NCBI lineage: Eukaryota > Metazoa > Mollusca > Gastropoda > Systellommatophora > Onchidiidae > Onchidella > Onchidella celtica. The sequence goes on along the minus strand of OZ007575.1, from coordinate 34,767,783 downwards.
CTGAACAGTGAACAAAATCCAACATTTTCCCCACTTGGCTTTGTAAAATACGGCACTTTTCCCGACTTCTGCGCGTTAGCCGCCAGGCGACGGTGTCAAATCTGTGCATGCTAAATGTCACAAATCCCAGACTGGGAGATGTAATAAGTATGACAGGACAACAATCACGAACAAACAAGTTAACACTTAACAGAACAATCCATCAGACTCACACATTTATTAAACATAATTATACATATAATAGCGCAATTACATACATTATATTATTGAAATCAACTGCCGTACAACGGCCTTATTCTCACACACACTCTCCCTCGGATCCACAATCCGGTAGTTACTCCTAAAGGCACCTCGGCCTCAGCCTCTCCCCTCAGGGTCTTAATAGTACATTAATAATTCACTGGCACCGCAGTCTCTCAATATCACCTTCCTATTGTCATACACCTTAGCACTCCCCTAGCACCTCAGCCGGGCAATAACACATTATTATCTCCATAGCCATCAACATGGCAACAACATAGTATCAGTTCACTAGCCTATCAACATGGCAACAATATAGTATCTCATTCACTCTCATATCTACGTCCCTGTCCGTGGCCTGACTGCCACGACTTCATGTGCCTCTACTGTCCTGCACTGACAGCCTCACTTCTGGCCTATGTGTGGCCTCCGGCCCTATGCTGGCCTATCCCCTGTGCTCATCGAGGTGGCTCTGCGGCCCGTCCCCGACACCAGTCATTACTGGAAAGACTCTCACTAGTCTTCTCGACTGCTTCCCTTTAAGTCCGCCCGATGGGCTCTCTTTCACAGGTCCGATCCGTAGGACCTTCTAACTTGCAGTGATAGTAATACGGCGCTTTCGCCTCATTCAGACTTCCACACCACTCATACACGCACGCTTTTCCCACTTGTCTGCATGAGTTATTTTTACTCTTCCCCTTTCACGTCTTTTCCTATCCGTCTGTCGTGAGCTCTTCTTATTCTACACCCGCTCTGTAGCAATCCCCTTAATTGCACTCACTCCACTCGTGACACTAAAAGCACTAGCTGTCTTATCTTATCAATTCTAGTATCTTCGCTAAAACCCATGTATGCATATCAATGATTGCCCTGAATTTGCCCCAAAATCATCCTCCAGTCTTCGTTTTCGCCCCCCCCCCCCCTGGAAATACCCCCCACCCCTCCGTCCATGTTGAGAACCACTGCACCACAAGAAGAAAATGCTTACATATCCAGATAGGCCACTTTTGCTCTAAGTGGAAGACGGCTGGGTCTTTGTAAGCGACAGGAGCTGATAATAATGTAAGAAATTTCATGACATGGGGGAAAGGGAGGGGCATAAATTGGACCAAAGTAGAGGACTGGTGGATTACTTCAGCTTCAGCACAGTGCGAGCACAAGGTGTGTATTACTTGAACACAGTAGATCTATTCTCACGTGTGCTGCCCTCTCCACGTTCCCCAAACTGTTCTTGCACGGATAACAAAATAATGTAGATTACACTGTCTGGCACTCAAAATGAATGTCATGCAATGCTGAAGTCATCCTCAGTCGCACGCAAAACAGAATTGGCACTTTCGTTGCTGAAGCTTTAAAGAGAAAATTTCCCTTCGTTGCTGAGACATCTGGGAACTTCCAAAGAAAACTGGGGTATCTCACTAAAAAAAAAAAATTGTCACTTCCTAAACAATGGTACCAGAATGTTAAAGCTTTAAAATTGGTTTTTTAATGGTTTTGGTATGCAGGCAAGGAGACACCACCTGGTTACTTTGGTAACCTCATCCTTCTGAGACATTGCACTTTTAATGGTGCTTTTTCATAATTTGACCGGAGTTGGGCTTCGCAACCGGAAGCAATACCGAAAATGTGGCTTGAGTCAAATTTAGTAACCAAAGTGTTAGAGCCAAATATGGTCAGTGGGAAAACGTGCACCAGTCTGGTCAAGAATCGCAATGCTTTTCGCGTCATTTCTTTCTTTTCCCTGTTCAAAACAGTTCGTTCCCTTAGAATGACAAGATTCTATCTCCACTCTTTGGCTGAACTGAGTTACACACACTACACACTATTTCTTCAGGTCATGTCCATTGTGTGTCAAAATATCAAGCAGATTCGGTGTGTGCGTTGCAAGTATTACTAAAAAGAAAAAAAAAATTCTTTGCTTTAAAAGCTATGGCCGCCTGAAACTACAATCCCCGATTTCTGACCATGCAAAACAAAAACAAATCAAACAGGCTCACCACGCATAGCGCACTGCGTCAAGTTTGCCTTGGTTTTGTGGACAATGGAAGCCTTGAGGCCTCGCGCACAAGTGAGTCTGAAACCTAAATCTGTCTGTCTTGCTTAAATTGATTCAAAGGGAATTCAAGTCTTGAGTCGAAACCGACGCAAAAACAAACTTGTCTCAGCTGGTTACTAGTCTTACTGTGTGACAACTATTACAGTAACCAAATAACTCACCCCCACTCCTTTTCCACCCCTACCCCCATTACTATTCATCCGTTCCCCTCATAAAATCACAATGCATGTATGAAATTGTCCCGTTTCACATGGTTTTATTTAGTCACGAGCCCATGATTCAGCATTTATCCCGGTATACAGAACACTACTGTCATAATTATAATATCAAACGGTATCAAGAATTCGCTGGGTGATGTTTTTTTGTTTTTTTTTCAGGACAAACGTAATGGGGGTTCAAGCAACAAAACTCTCTCTTTCCCTCTTTTCTCTCCCCTTCTCTCTCTCCTCGCTCTTGTTTCTCTCTCTCCTCTCTCTCATTCTTTCTCTCTCCCTCTATCTTTCTCTCTCTCTCCTGTTTCTCTCTCTCTCTCTGACTCCCCCCAACCCCCCTCTCGTCTCTCTCTCTCTTTCTTTCTCTCGCTTTCTCTCACCCTCTTTCTCTTTTGTTCTCTCTCTCTCTCTCTCTCCCCTCTGTCTTTGTTGGTGTAAGTGCATATGTATGTATGCATGCATGTGTGTACATACGTTTACCTTCTCTCTGTTTGGTTATGTAACTATGTGTGTGTTTACCTTTTGCACTTCACGACAAAAAGAAAAATTCTAAAAAATTCCAAAAAATTCCCTCAAGGATGAATCTCGATCCTGTTTATCAAAGGAGGCAAAACTGCAATTTTAATCCATCCCCGCCCACAGAACTCATCCAAGCATGACAAACGGCAGGACTGATTCGCTTGAGCTTGTTTCGTTTACCAAGATCACGAGATATTTCAAAGATATTGACACGAGTAATTTGCTTTGGGAAATTTTAAACAAAATACATAAAACCTCTTACTATGAACTCATTCTGTACTCAGGAAAGAGAGGAACGTGACACGAGTACGGAATTGTGAATTGTGGCATACATTTCATATGAACCACAACTGATATCAAACGGTTGGGTTGTCATCTAGGTGTGCGCAAGTTTTGTCACAAGTAATTTGCTTTGGGAAATTTTAAACAAAATACATAAAACCCCTTACCATGAACTCATTCTGTACTCAGGAAAGAAGGGAACGTGACAAGAGTACGGAATTGTGAATTGTGGCATACATTTCATATGAACCACAACTGATACTAAACGGTTGGGTTGTCATCTAGGTGTCTGCACAGGTTTTGTCCAAAGAAATGCACCCAGGGGGAAAATTCACTATTGTCAACAGATTCTGTTATCTGCACATCTTTCGTCTTCATCTCCATATCTCTTCTCACTTTTTGTTTTTTTCATTTTCTCATTCTTTGTCTCCTTAATTTTCCCCCATCTTTCATTCTTCTTCTCTTCCTCCCTTTTCCTATACACCTTAACAGTGTTTTTCTTCTTGACGCAGATGCAGTTTGTTTCTTCCCCCCATTGTTCGTATGTGTTTATAATCGCATCTGTTGTCATTATTGTCCCTCACCTCTCCTTATCAACATCAATACTAACACAACCACAACATCTAACTTCAACAGCAACCGCTAAAACAACAACTACTCCAACAACCACTCCTACTGCGCATCTCCTACTACAAATATCACTCCCACGACCAGCAAAACTGCAACCACTAAAATTACAACAACCACCAAATGTCTGTGTACTCCGCCCGCCCCCCTTCCCACCGCATGTATTACCACTCCAGCTATTACTACTATCATCACCACAACTACAAGAACAGCAGCTTCTACTACCGCCATTAGTGCCACTACCATCACAGTTCACTATTCTCTCTGCTGCCATTTTTACTTCTCCCACTACATCCTCTACAACTAGTGAAACAATGAGGCGATTAGAACTGCATGTGCCTAGTTACTGCTTGGAAAAGCGGGAATGAGAGAAAGAAGAAAAACTAGTGACCAGGGAGGGGATCCAAACTGCGACCTCTGCAGCTAAGGCAACAACCGCCTTCCCAGGAAGAAGAAAATGAACTCTTAAGCTATGATTTCATGTATACAGGAAAGCGGCAACGGAAGCGTGAAAAATCCTTCAAGCAGTTAAGTAGAAACAGTGCTTTCATATATACACATAGAGAAATCTTTCTTTTTGGCTATTTGATGGATTTTTGACGTTTCCGTTTCCGTACATATGAAAACACCTTTGGTGCTCTGCCTCCCCCAAGCCTCTGCTCACCTTTATTTATCTTCTACAGCTATCATCTGCATTTTCCCCCTCCACTCCACCACCTAGTTTCCCCCATTTCTCTCACAATATCCCATCTCACACAGGCTTGCCAGTAGCCGAACCTTCATAAGAATTCAATAATGTACAGTCGACCAGGGTCCCCTAATTCTGGAATTGACCGTCTCCTGACGCGCACTTCACACCTAAACTAACACAGAATAAATAATTAAGTAATTACTGTTCCTCATCCACATGCTCTTTGCCGTCCAACACTGAAGTCCGTTTTATCCATCCTCAAGGGGAATTTCATTACATTACGTTAAGAGCAACCCAGTAGCCTTCACTCATTCGTTTTTTCAAGTACTCTATAGCCTACTAGATAGAATCATTGTTTTGTAGTGGAAACATCTGATGACCACTGTCGTATGTTTGGAACACAGTTTACCAATGGTGATTGTTTCGTGACAAATATTTATTTATTTATTTATTTATTCATTTATCCACCTATCTATCTGTCTGTTTATCTATCCATTTTGCATTCATTTGACAAGTTTAAATCAGTTCTTGTAAGTTTCAGAATATTTTGCATGAGTAAATTATCATCACAACGCATCGCCTGGCGAGGGAGAGAGACAGAAGGAGAGAGAGAGAGAGAGAGAGAGAGAGAGAGAGAGAGAGAGAGAGAGAGAGAGAGAGAGAGAGAGAGAGAGAGAGAGAGAGAAATCGTGCAGGCTTTAACAGAGGAAGAGGAAAAAACGAGAGACATGAAAGTTGTTGTATAGGAAACAACAGTTTGCACATTTTACATATTTCAGACGTCACTGACACATTTCCAGATGTTCGCTGTACTTCTTTCATTGCCAACAAACCACTATGATTCAAGACATAATGCAAACCACACGTTTGCTGAGTCAGACAAAAAAAGTATGGCAAACCACATGACGTCGTTCTCAAATTTCCATTTTCACCATAACCTGCGAGGGTGAAACTATTTCACACAGCCCAGTGACAACCCAAAAATAACTGGATATTTTAAGTCCAATGCCGGATTTAGACATTAGCTAAATAAGCTACAACTTCGGGCCTCAAAATTCGCTGGGGCCTGACAAAATTGCAGAATTAAAAAAAATTTTTTTTTGCTTTTAAAATTTCAATAATTCTTAATATGGAATGAATTTAAGTAATATTTCAAGCTCCAAATATCAATCACAAAGCTTATAAAAAGAAGACGGTGGGCCTATGTAGGGCATGTATGTAGACGTGAAGACAACAGGATACTGAAGCAGGCACTCACATGGGATGTCACTGACAAAAGGACAAGGGGCCGACCGAAAGAAACATTGAAAAGAACGTTATTGAGAGAGGCAAGATCTACTGGACTGGAATCCATGGAAATGATACATACGGCAACACAGGACAGAGACGGCTGGCGGAAGATGCTTGGGGCCCTATATGACGTCTGGCGGCACCGCAAGGATTCAAGAACATTCAAGAAGAATATTTCAACTAAATATGCTATTTAATAATTAAACGCACTTATCATTTGTTAATATTACTATCATTAACATTTTTGTACGTGTACGCATCTTTGCTAGACCTTTTGAAGTGCCTTTCGGACAAGGGATTCCAAACTTTATATAGTTTAGCGCCTTCACCAAAGCTTAAGACCAACATGGAAACATAATGTTCAACACATTTAGGACTCTAACAATAATTTGTTTTAAAAAAAAAACAACGAATAAAAACAAATACATAACTTACTTAGAATATTAAAATAAAGCATAGTCAGTGTGTGGCAAAAAGAAATCGTTGTACGTAGCAAAACCTCGCGGAAGAAATGATACAGAAACAGTACACTAACATGCAAAGGACCCATATTTTGAGAACCATTGCTGGAAACTACACAGGGCTCCCTGCAGTGTGCATGATATCATTGTTTACTCTCTCTGCCTGTAGGTTTCTGCACTCTTGACACTGCATAAAACGCACAAACTTACGCAAATATGCATAATACAGAACAGAACCACATGAGACATGTGGGTGAGTAAGCACCTTAACACAAAATCCGTTTAACCGCAAGTTCATTGGCACACGAGACAGTGCTTTTGACCGAATGTCATTGTGACATAACCTGCCACTACACCTAAATCTGCAGAGCACATTTTTGGACTTTGACGCTACAGGGGGAGATTCTGATTCATCGATTTAACAAAATTTTAATCAATATTCGTAACATCCTTTCTCAGACTTCCCCTTCATTATAGATGCCACAGAAGATGCGACTCTTGTTTGTTTTTATAGTTTTTTTTTTTTATAGTGATTTACTGTCATCAGCAGCAGTTCCATCAGAAGTTTTCACTTCCATATTTTGTCAGTTTCGATCACTTTCTTTTTGTGGCCTTCAAACTTGGAATTCGTTACCTCAAAACCTAAACAAAAATACAAAACAATAAAATGTGTCAGAAATGCTTGAAAACACACCCTTCAACTGAAAGGAATAGGAATGCAGCCACGTCTGTTTCTGACCGTTGTCCCATTTTTAGTATATTCTTTGTAATGGTGACTTGAATGTGAGTTGTAGAATAACTATAAAGCGCTTAGAGTTTGTTGTTATTGTTTTTGTTGTTTCTTTACGGAAAGATAACATGTAAACTTGTGTTCATTTCCTGAGAACTAATTCGGCAAGCAACGCCCAACTGTCGGAACAGACGTCAGAAGGTCTTGGCGCTCTTCGTAATGCATCCTTTCAGACATTCAATCTGCCTCACAAATATGAAACAGTTGGATTAATCAAGGTGGAGACAATAATATATTCAGTTGCACCCTTCACAAAATATTTGTTTTTGGTTGATAGGATTCAAGATTGCAAGTAATCAGTCAAAACAAACAAACAACAACAACAACAACAACAACAAAACCTGCCCCTTGATCTACCAACCAGGTCGAATACATTACAAAAATTCACCTCGCGTATTGTCGGAACGAGTTCTGAAGTTGCTCTGGCCGTTTACATCTTCAAATCTGTCATCTCACCGGCTGAGTCTTCCGGACCATTAAGTTGAAAGTGGACTGGTGGGTTTTGGCCAGTTAAAGCAACGCAACGACAGATAAATAGCTGTCTCTTTTTTTGTATCATGCGTCCTTAACCTGTTTGTCTTGAGCCTCATACAGTGAGAGATGAGCCGGTTAGCACTGCGTTTTCTTTCTCGCCAGCGGGATAGCAACAGAGTTATGTAACAAAAAGGACTGGCGAATACATAATACATGGGCATCCTTAACCGTTGTTACCCTGGCCTGATGTGTCTGTCGGCATCACAGCAAACAAACTGTGTGTTGTCTCGTGCGTGGGTTTAAAGAATAACACAAAATCCTTCTATAGGGTACAAAGAGTGAATGTTTAATTACGATATACATAAATTTATAAGATGAATAGAGAATAGTTAATGTCACTGTAGAGGTGTAAGTTTTTAGGAGAGACAATTCAGCTTATACTGGAACACTGCAAAGATACACTTTGTACATTTAGACGTCCGCTACTCTGACTGTCTTTACATCCAAATATCCGGCATCAAACAAACAAACAAACAAAAAACAATGTACTCGCATTCTTTCCCCTCTAATGTACAACGAGCCTGGGACAGGTGGAAGGAGACAGTGTTAAGCATCAGGAGGGCAGGCCTACTGACCACGGAGAATATAAATAATGCCACTGTCACACCATGTGTGTGGTCTACAAAGGGTAAGATCGATACAACTGTCATGATCACATTAGGATCATAAATGCCGTGCTAGGTCACGACGTCAGTGAGTTAATTTTTACGATCTTGTTGATTATAACCAGCGTAATTTGTCCTTGAGCTGTTCTCGTGAACAGTTTGTTTTGAAACACCTTTTTTCTGATGGATGGAGAGAAGGAGGGGCGAGACAGAATAAATGTATAGCTAGGAATGACAGAGCAGTTCTCGACCCCGTGATTTTGATTAACATAGATAAGGGGCGAGTAAAGGTAGTTTATTTAGACGCTTAGTTGGCGTTCAGAAATTCGTGCATAAGAGTAGAAAGCACGGGGTTTGAAGATTTTAGTAGTTAATGTTTCGCATTTTAAATTTTGTCTAGACCGTAAAAGTGACCTTGATTTGGCGCAAGGCCGTGACAAGCATAAATTAATATTGCAGGCTGAGCTCCAGCGACTGCACCAATCAAATGTATGAACCTGGACGGAAGGTCGAGACATAGCTTTTGTATTTAAACCCGTGCAGAGCTTAGATAGTGGCCACATGTAGACAATCCATTTACGAGGTGGACGGCGATAGTCCTCAGCCAGATGAGAGACATAGAGACGCAGTTGAGCAGTCCATATTGTGAGGAGCGTGATGATTTAAAGCTTCAGAGCCTAAGCTACTTGGTTTGATATGAACCCACAGCTTTTACATCCAGCGCTCTCACTCCCAGTGAGGGCCTAATGGTGAGAGTTCATACTAATTTGTAATGATGAAAGTGAACCGTTCTACTTACTTTTGAAGACAGTTTCAGAGCTACCGCCAGACAACGCATGGTTGTACAAGCATTCTCCATGGCGTGTCTAGAGGAAATGTCCATATCATAACATGTCTCATTGAATTAATAGAATTTAAACTGTTATATCCGTCGCCACGTGCGCGGATTCTATTTGGCATCTAACTCATATGACCTGCAAGTAGTTAGAGTGAATAAGTTAGTCTTTATAGAAAGCTGTAGTTTCATTAGTTAGATTCAGTTGCCTTTGAATTGATATTTATATTTATAATTATATTTGTTACATTAATTCCTGTAATTAAACTGCCCTACAGTTCTGCTAAAAATCAAAGCAATTGATTTATTTAGTTTTTAGAGTGCAAATATTTTTTTTGTGTGTTCGTCGATTGTGGGAGCAGACCTCGAAAGAGTGTCAGTCGAATTCTCCCCATCTAACCCACATCGCGACAACAACAATGTTTTTGTTTTTTATAACATCAACGTATCGGTTTTGAATGGCCCTAGACCACAGCCGCCCCAACGCGTCAAACGTAGCAACGGCTTCGACAGCTGACACCAATGCTATAAATATGCAAGCATGGCTTAACTCTTGGTGCTTTTACTTTATTGGTAAAAGCTGGTCTTTTTATTAAGCCAAACTTGGACATGTCAGCAGCCGTTCTGAACTAATTGCGGTACACCCAAAGAGTTGTGCAAATATAATTATGGTCAAATAAAAGGTGTTGTAAATGGAAAATAAAGCTGAAATTTGTTTTTTTACATTTTAAATACATATTTTGGATGAATTTAAAGAGTCGCCGTCCCGAAATCGATTTTCAGTAAGAAGTGAGTAAAATTTGATGACTGTACGAAGGCCATTAACGAAATGGGTGGTAAAAGCCAGTCGCAGTATGTAGCTTTTGGGGAGCGAGGTTACAGGAGATCTTCAGGGGAAGCGAACTCCCCGTCAAACAAATTTTACTCCGATAATAGGGCGAGTCTGGTGGCGGTGTGCTCCATTGTGTTCAAGATGGCAGAACTGAAACTAAATACTTCTAATATTTACCCCTCCTTCCCTCCATTCCCTTCAATCTCTCTTATCGGTCTCCTATTCCTCTTGTGTCACAGAACTCTGCACCATTGTTCCAATGTAGCGCAGACATACTAGAATCGCCGATACCACAAAGTAAAGCCAGATCTACTGGGCTGTCAGAGATCGCTGGCACTTGTGTAAGGCGTAAAGACTTGAGATAAGGGACGAAACGTACAGTCCTATATTTTTAATCGGTGACTGGCACTTGGATAAGACGGTCAGGCGCCAGATAACGGCAGATACAACTAGAAAACTTACAATGGACACCCGGCGAGGTCACGATCACAAACATCAGGCGTCTCAGCTGTTGCTATGAACGACTGGCACGTGACCTTCAGATAATCATGACAAATCAGCTGTTCAGGATGCAATGACTACAGCACTTACAATTGTTTTTGTCTGTGTTGTAAGAATGAGTTTTGTGTTCCATTGTGCAAAGGCCACGAGTCCGCCGAACATAGTTTCGAGAAAAACGAAACAGACTTTCGATAGTTAACTGTGATGCCGTTTGAACCACGAAGAATGTTCAAGTTTTGTTAGTTCTTTTTGGTTTGCATTCTTTCTGGACAATGGATGAGTTTTAGGATCTTATCCTTAAACATTTAAAAATGTTACATTTGAAGTTTCTGAAACTGACATTGGGCTACTAACCAACCACGCGATCGATCAACTAACCAACCTGTCCGCCAATCAACCAATCAATCAATCAATCAATCAGTCAGTCAACCAATCAATCAATCAGTCACTCACCCACTCACTCACTCACTCACTCACTCACTCAATCAATCAATCAATCAATCAATCAATCATTCAATCGATCAGTCAGTGTATCCTTGCATTTCAATATAAATTACCTCCGTAGCTAGCTGTCCTAACTCCTCCAAAACAAAATTAATTGTCAAGAATTAAATCTATTCAACGACACCATGAAATTTGTTCTGTACCTTTCACATCGGGACAATACATATTATATAGGGTGTCCCAAAAAAATGTGCCTACTTTTAAATGCGTATTGTGACTTCTAAATATGTTTTCCCATAATAATAATGTTGTTTTTTGTGTTTCAGAGATCCTGAAGTTTTGTTTGATAGCAATGACTATGACTGACTATGTCATACAAAACTTCAACATTTCAGCTAACAAAACCCATAATAATAATGTTGTTTTTTGTGTTTCAGAGATCCTGAAGTTTTGTTTGATAGCAATGACTATGACTGACTGTGCCATACAAAACTTCAACATTTCAGCTAACTTTTGTGACATTTACATGTTCCGTATATCTATATTTTGGTTGTTCTATTAAACGTCGGAAGTAGGCACATTTTTTTGGGACACCCTGTATAACATACAAACGGTGGGCCACAAAATATTTTACCAAATATTAATTTATTAACACAATTATATTTCAACTAAACAAGGTGTACATCAATTATATTTCAACTGAATGAAGTGCACATCCGGTAAATTAAATATCAAGTTAGATTTAAATCAAAATGACGTATTCTTCCCCCAACACAACCAGTGCCTCTTAGACACAGAGTATTATGGTAAAGTAACTTTTGACACAGCCTGTAAACCGCAACGTTAGTTTTTGTTTGTTCCAACTTCACTTTTTGTACAACTGAGAAATTCGACGTTAGACGGTTGCGGCTATAGCGTGAATCGGAACTGTGAAACACTTGATAAGCGCCACGTCCCATTTTAAACAAGTGACAAAGTGTGCATTTATTACCACTACTCTTCTTACTAAAAGATCTCCAGTCTTTCAAAAAATGGAGATAGAACAAACAAGAAACGATATTATCTATAATTTTATGCACATAAAAGTCGAAACATTCCACAGATTTATTTTTTACAACCAGCTTACATCCCGGTAACTCGTGCGGTCGGCAACCCTATCAAAACAATCCATCAAAAAAATGTTCTCCCATCCAATGACGTCCACTTTTTTTTTTTTCATAGCTTAACGCAATTTCGCACTCCTTTTTTCCCCATCCTCCTAAGTAAATTTGAACTGTTGACAAGATCAAGTTGTATCATTTCTGGAGAGATCCGTGATCATCCAAGTGTACAAAGCAAACTAAAACACATAATAGGAATTTTAACCCTCTGATTGCTATCATTTAATACAGGCAACTGAAATAATTTCATGCAGGCAAGTGTTCATTCTCATAATATATGGGGTTTCATACTGAGCCGGGAACGTCACAGCCAATTGCTGCCAGCAAAACATACACCTAAAAAATAATGGCAGAAGCTAACTGTCCCTGACCGGGCTAAGTATGATAACTTTATGGTCATAGTTTGATGACTCACGGATGAAGACGACCACGAAACCCAACGGAGATTATTACACAAAGTCTTGCTCGCGCGTATTTATTTTATTGGTTCAGCAGTAGAGTTCATTAGTGCGCCCATCGTCTTGCGCGTCTATGCGACCAATGTGTCAAAACTCTCGCAGTGGACAAGATAGAAAACTGGTCAGAATTATCGGATGGTCCAAAATTGTCATTTATTGTCAAGACACAGGCTTGAACTCCTGAACAGTGGAATCACGTCTTTAGACGAACAAACCGTCTTTTGCAGTGGGTGGGGCGTTTCGTGAGGCCATGGACGGGAAGTATTACGACCACTGGGAACCTTGGGCGGGGTCCACTAAAGGGAGGAAATACCGGCGCGTGGGTTGTGGGCGGTGATCGCGGTTAGAACTGGGCACAGTTTATTTGACAAGTTAAGATACATGTAGCAAGTCGGTTATTAGATAAACAAGGTATGACAGGTGCATGCAAATAGAGCAATAGCCATTTTGAGACGCGACATGAGGGATATTACAGTAATATCAACTTTGGTGTCAAAGTGGCAGTAAAATGATGTCAGTGTAAAGATGGATAGATTACTTGGGCATATAGACAGATTAACGTGGTGGTGGAATCACAGAAACTTATTTCAGAGAAAAAAATAGGTGGACAGATAGACAGACAGATAGACAGACAGATAGAACGGACGGAAGGACGGGCGGACAGATAGATAGATTGTCAGGTAGACAGTTAGACTGAGAGACAGACAAATAGACACACATGTGGACAGACAGACAGATAGTTAGACAGACAGGCAGGCAGACAGACAGATAGACGGACAAAAGGACGAATGGACGGATGGATGGATGGATGGATGGGTGGGTGGGTGGGTGGATGGATGGATGGTTGATGGATGGATGGATAAGGGATGGTTGGATGGGGGATGGATGGATGGTTGGATGGATGGGTGGATGGATGGATGGATGGATGAATGGTTGGATGGTTGGATGGTTGAATGGATGGATGGATGGATGGATGGTTGGATGGATGGATGGATGGATGGATGGATAATAACCAAACAAACACATTATTACCGCCAAAATAAACACCCACAGACATACACACACACACATATATCCACAATCTTTACTCCTGTCTCCAGTATAAACAAAGCAAGTGAATGTAATGAAAACGCTCATGAGCAAAGGAAATAAAAACGAACAAAAACATCTGTGACACACGAAAAAGTGATAACAATGGTACCAATTTTACAATACATACTATCCCAGACACATACCGGACGGTTCAATTCACCAAATTCCGTCCGTCGACTTGCGCGCGTATCATCCATGTCAACAATGCAACAATTCGCACCACATCCCTTCATAATTGAACGGAGAAGACTAGTACCACAGAACTCGGTGAGTAGTACTCACCGTGTTAATACGCGCGCAAGTTGTGGACATAATTATAGTGAAAGACAGAATGGTCCGTCTCGGTATTCTGTGTCTCAGATATCATCATCATCATCATCATCATCATCATCATGCTATAACGGAGCTGGAGGGTGATCTTGTAAACATCTACAACTTCATGAGTGGCAAGACCAGAAGTTATGAAATATTTCCGACAAATTTCGTGGACACATCATCCATTTTGGACAAATTCAGTCTTTACTACAGTTTAATTAAGTTTTTTTTTTTCTTTTTTTTTTTTTTCAGTCGTGCAAAAAAGAGGCACATTTTCGTCGAGTACCGGTAAAATCGAAAAATACTACCAAAAATTTTGTTTTTCGCCTGTTTTTGCACATTGGTCGTCAAAAATCAGCTGTTAATATCGCATCTGTATATTCTCTGAGTAAACTAGTCCAGTAAACAAAGAACAATTTCAAAAACAACAAACAAAAGCAAATGTGAGATCATTTACAAACTGAAGGAGTAGACAAGGATCATTACCATCATAATCATTATTAAGACCATCATCATTATCGCAGACAACCGCAGCAACATTAACAAAGCACCATCATCATCATTATCATCATCATCATCATCGTCATCATTATAATGATAATCATTGCCAACAACAATACCATCTATATAAGGCAACGTACAACATCAATAATCGTAACATCCCACCATCATCATCATCATTAACATCAACATCAACAACAGCAACAACTACATCACTTACTCGGTTGTCGACGAGCACTTCCTGCCATGTTGAGTTATCCAAACAAATCCGAACAATGAATTTTCCAGTTCACAAAATTAATCTGAACAATAAAGTTTCCAGTTCACAACTAAATATTCTTGAGGAACTAAATCCAACCCATTGAAAGAGAACAGACGTACGAACTCCCCGCTGTCGTGAGCTGCACTGTCAACCTCAAAACCTCCACCATCCACAACTACAAATCAATCGATCTGTTAATCAATCGGTCGACCAAATCCAACATACAACTCCCAAGTATTCACAGGTAAAAAAAAAACAAAACAAAACTCGGGGAAGTAAGAAAAATATTGATACAGCACAGCGAGCCACAAGAAATGCGTTAACCACAGGCAGAATAATGAATTGTCCCAGAAGAAAGCTTGAAAATACCAATGGTTTATCCTTGAATGAATGAAAGCAAGTTGTAGTTCGTTCGATTTATTGTGCGCTCCTGTCTTCGTGCAAAAGCGCTGGGTCTCTATCAATGTAGCTCGAGTATACACAAATGGCCCCCCCCCCTTTTTTTTAAAGTAAGGGCTGGGCTGTCGGGACCTAAAGGTTTACAATAGAGGTTCTCAACCTTTTTTCAGGCAATCGCCCCTTTAGGCTCCAAAATTGTGGGGCATTTGCCATATTGTTGTATGCGACATTTTTGCCGATTTTGAGGGTTAGCCGTGAAAGTGGTTCTCTCACTTCTAATTTCATTATGTATAAGTGTCACTCCAATCGGTTAAAAAACTTTTTGAGGTATATGTTTGTGACGCAATGTTGACAGCCCCTCGGATTTCACACAACTCTTCAAAGTTTCAATGCTCACTTTCTCGAAAAGACAAAAATGCACATACAACAACATGGAAAATAACAGACCAAAGTTTCTGAAATCGCCCTTCCTCTCCGCCCCCCCCCCCCGGCCAGCGTGATTTCTTTTTCCCGTACGAGCTTTAACAAATTCAGGAGCGGGGCAGCAACAGACCCCCAACCCCAGGACAGCTCCAACACATCCCAGGGATTTTTGGTGACGTTCAGAGTCATATCAGGCACAGTCCAGAGATTGCAGCACCCATGGCAGTGTTCGATAGTACGAGATATCCCTAGCCGATGACCTGTATTTTGGGGTCTGTTGCTGCCCCGCTCCTGAGTTTGCTAAAGCTCGTACGTACGGAAAATAATCACTCCCCCCGCCAACCCTATTCAAAGACTACAGATACATTTCACAGGAGGACAGACAAATCATAACGTTAGGTTTTTCAAAGTTTTACTAATGACAATAGGCGTGTTGATGATTCGTTATAAGACAGACAACTTTCTTTATCAACTTCTCTGAAAAAACAAAAAGTCTTTTCTGTTGATAAAATCTATCTACACGTGCTGTTGAACAAGTCCGTGGCTGCCCCGTGCCCCTCCCCAAATCGTCCTCCCCCCTTCATGTTTTCGCTCCCCTATTGCCCCCTTTAATCGTTTTTAGCCCCCTTGTCCCCTTTAACTGCAATTTCGCCCCCCCCCCCACACACACCCTGGAAATCAAAAGTAGCGAAAACATGACTGGAGGAAGATTTGGGGGCAAATACAGGACAGCCACTGACCTGTTCAACAGGACGAATAGGCAGGTTTTATGAACGGAAAAGACCTATGTTTTCAGTGCATTCGTTTGATAAAGAATGCTTTCTGTTGTTGTCTTTTCTAATGAGTAATCCATACGCCTATTGTCATTAATAAGGTTTTGGAAAAAACTTCTTGTGAAATGTATCTGTTGGGTTTGAGTAGAGGGGGTGGGGTGGGGGGGGGGGGGAGGAGGGAGATGACAGAAAATCTGCAGCCGAAAGGGGCAATTGCCTGAAAAAAAGTTGAGAACCACTGGTTTACACAGTGACGAGCGGGGAGGAAGGGGAAACCGGTGTCAGCGGAGAAGCGAACCCGCAAACTTTTCCTACCTGTCGATGAAGATGGCAGGCCCTAACCTCTCACCTCTCACGCTGGTGGCGGTGGCGGACCTATATTATTTTGGGACCCTGAAGCTTGAACTGTTATGAGCGCCCTTCGCAACCAGCAACAAAAGGGCAACATCCAAAATTCACTCATTACAAAAAAAATAAAAAATAAAAAATTCTTCAGAGCCTATCCGGGATAAGGGACCCTGAAGCTTAAGCTTCTTAGTAGATCCGCCACTGCCTCCTCGTAGTGATGTTTGTTGTCACGTGTAACAGAAGCGGCGGGCAGGGAGGAGGGGGGGGGGAGGGGACGGGGAGTGGAGTGGAGGACAAAACGGGAATTCAACAGGTAAATAATTATAAAAGGCAACGGAAACGGGTTTTAAAATATCTTTTTATCTTTTGTGCGCAGCTGACACGCACAGTTAGCTCGTAGCCGCGTTCTGCAATATTGGTGATGACCCGAAAGTGTGAAAATAGCAAGTATGTGAAAACAGGCTTATTCATTGTCTTTTTAACCTTCTGTCGCCCAGTTTGTTCCCTACTTGAGAGAGCTAGTCATCTATGATCTAATGCCCAATGCTGTATCTTCGATACACTTTCAACTATGCGAACAAATACCTTTTCGTGTTTTGTAAATGTATATTTATATATATATTTTCTTTTGCAATTACTTGGCTGTTTAATGGTTTAAATCATTTCTATACATTTCAGAAGCTTTAGATATGTTATTTTATATGGGTGAACTGAAGGGTTAGGTAAACAGGCAGCTCGACTGGCAAATAGATGGAAGAATGTATTGGCAAACATACACACACGCAGGGAGAAACAGAAACGATAGGGCTGAACAAGTCGATGAGTAGGTGGATGGATGGATGGTGGACGGATGGATGGATGAATGGATGGATGGATGGATGGATGAATGGATGGATGGATGGGTGGCTGGCTGGCTGGACGGACGAACAGACTGGCAGACAGACAGACAGATAAGTAGGTAGGTTGGTAAGTAGGTAGGTAAGCCGGCAAGCAGGCAGGTAGATAAATAGATAGGTAGACAGACAGATAGATAGACTATATATTACAGAGACACACAGACAGATAGATAGATAGATAGATAGATAGATAGATAGATAGATAGATAGATAGATAGATAGATAGATAGATAGATAGATAGATAGATAGATAGATAGATAGATAGATAGATAGATAGATAGATAGATAGGTAGGCAGGCAAGCAGGCAGGCAGATAGATAGACGGACAGACAGACAGACAGACAGGCAGATAAATAAATAGATAGACAGACAGACAGACAGACAGACAGACAGACAGACAGACAGACAGATAGATAGATAGATAGATAGATAGATAGATAGATAGACAGATAGGTAGATAGATAGATAGATAGATAGCTAAGTAACCCAAAATCTGCTCCCAACCCTACCCTCCCACCATCACCCCCACACACAAAAAACAAAAAACAAACAAACAAAACTACGACATAAAAGACGGAAAATGCATTAATTACATGTATTCAAATGCTGAGCTCACGTCACTACATTATCAGATCCCTCAATCAGCTGATGAAAGACGATCAATATGCCCCCAACAGCTGGAAATGACACCCACAATAGTACAGAATTGTAGTACGTACCTCATTAATCAGTTTAACGTTAAGCTTCAATACGGTCAAATACACTATGTCCATAAAGCTACAGAGCATGTAGAAGGCTCCACATTAATGTCTGGCTTTTAATTGGGTCAAATAACATACACTCACAACACTACGGAAGCTGCGGAATAATGTCTAGGTTTTACCACGGTCAACTAACGTACATTCACTACATATCAGAACATAAGAGGTAATAGGCTGAACATTAATGTCTAACTACAATACGGTCGAATAACATACACCTAGAACTCTACACAACACGTAGTAGGTTCCACGTTAATGTCTAGCTCCAATAATAGGCATATTACAAACACTTCCGTCATGTAGTTGGCTCCTCATTAATGTTAAGCATCAATAAGATCAAATATCATACACCCAGAACTCAACATAGCAATCCATGTAGTAAGCTCCACATTAATGTCTTACTTCATTACGGTCAAATATGTACACTCACAACACTACACAGCATGGAGTAGGCCCCACATTAATGTCCAGCTTCAATTATTATACTCATTTGACAAATACCTGTACCCTCACAACACCACTGAACATGTAGTCGGCTCCTCATTATTGTATAACTCCAATGTAAGTATATAACAAAATTATACACTCACAACACTACTGAACATAGAGTAGGCTCCACATTAATGTCTACCTCCAATATATAGTCATCTATAACAGACACCCACAATGCTACAGAATCAGTGGGCTCTACGTTAATGTCTAGGTTTTGTACTGTTAAACTACGGACACAACCAAAACACAACTGAACATAATTAATTGTGACAGGCTCCACATCACTGTCTAGCTTCAAACACCAAGCTTCAACAGGGTCAAATAACATAACAATGTTATTAACATATGGATGATAAAAATATGTGCTAAATTTCGCCCTCTTTGTTCTTTATAATGGTCACTTAATGAAGAACATTTCATACAATAACATGCTGGTGCGAATTCCCACAAAAGCTGCTGGCTCAGTCGTGATAGGATAAAACTGTACGATTCTTTCACAATCATCAACAAAATACTCAGGCTGAATAATCTAGAGTCAAGTGTTCACTTCGCAATGGTTTGAAAAAATGTATGCATATAATATATTTCTAATTTGGTCTCTCTCTCTCTCTCTAACTCTCTCTCTCTCTCTCTCTCTCTCTCTCTCTCTAACTCTCTCTCTCTCTCTCTAACTCTCTCTCTCTCTCTCTCTTTCTCCAGTGGGGCATGCAGAAAAGGGAGGCAGAGGCAGCAATGGCCCACGGCATCCATTTCAAGGGACATTTAAACTCAGGGGTGTCTAGGCCGTATATAATTTGAGTCTTGGAGCATGCAATCAAGGAGTTGGCCTCAGGCTTAATGGAACACCACCAAACCTCTGCACGCTACTCTCTCTCTCTCTCTTTCTCATCTCTCTCT
Source organism: Onchidella celtica (assembly GCA_963931925.1). Classification (NCBI taxonomy): domain Eukaryota; kingdom Metazoa; phylum Mollusca; class Gastropoda; order Systellommatophora; family Onchidiidae; genus Onchidella; species Onchidella celtica. The sequence goes on along the minus strand of OZ007575.1, from coordinate 34,748,086 downwards.
CTTTCTCTTTCTTTCTTCTCTTTCCCTCTCTCTCTTCTCTCTCTCTCTCTCTTCTCTTTTCTCTTTCTTTCTCTCTCTCGTTCTCTATTTCTCTCGCATCTCCGCCCCCCCCTTTTCTGTTTCACTTGGGCTCTCTCTCTCTCTCTCTCTCTCTCTCACACACATCACACCAAGGAGCTTATAATACTACTAGTATTATAAGCTCCTTGCATCACACACACAGGCAGACACACAGAGCCCCACACACAACATACAAACAAAATGAACGATCCACAAACTTTGGCCCTAAAATCACACAGGCAATTTACGTGCACTAAGCCCATCAGACACTAAAACTACGCAGACATTTTTTTGTTCTTTTCAGAGGCCTCCCAAAAAAACTGCAGAACTATCCCACAGAGAGGCGGATATTAGAATGTACAATACATCAATGGAAGGTCGGGCTCCACACGCAATGGGTATCTTTTCGCTTATAAACGTGAGTTGCATATGTGAATCCTGGGATTGTACGTCTCAATACTTCACAATATGGCTGTTGTTTCTTCTTGTTGTTCATCGCCACCTTAGGTTTTGTTTGGCGGGTAGATCGGACGAGTCAGCCATGGTTGCCAGCCAGTCTAGGAGAAGGACCACTCTTATTTCGAATCCCCCAGCTATGGTTTAAATAAGAGTCTGGTAGATGGTGCTCGACAGCCCTGACTGGCAAATCCTTCTGGGACAAGGACAGTCTGACTTAAAGCCTACCACTGTGGACACAGTTTTTGTTTATTCCAACTCCACTTTTTGCACAACTGAGAAATTTGACGTTCAGCGTTTACGGCTTTAAGGTGGGTTTTCAAGTGCACGCAAACGGAAAAGTAAAAAAAAAACCTTCAAGGGGTGAAACAGAATGTTTTCATGTGTCCAGAAACGCCATTTCCTTTCATATGGAAGCACTCTTTTTACTACTTGTTGGATTTTTGCCGTTTCCGCTTCTGTACACATGAAAACACGGGTTTAGTCCTCTTTAAGAGCTATTGGGACAAGGAGTTGGAATAAGTCGGAACTGTGAAAGAGTTTGATAAGTGCCGCAACGCATTTTAAACAAGTGTCAAAGTGTGCAACTGTTATACCTCCTCTACATATAAAAGATCTGCTGTTTTCAAGAAAATGGAAATGGAGCAAACTAGAACTAAGGTCGTGTTATGTCCATCTCAATAAACAGAAGGTAAGACTGATGGCGCACCGAAATCAACTCTGTTTTGCGTCTGTTTTGTCTCAGTGAGCGAGGTCTCTCTTTCCGCTTACTGACTCAAGACAGTTTTGTCGCGCCCGAATTTGTGGGACAGGCTGGTTTCGGTCTCGCACGTGCTCGGGGTCATGTTCAACTGCATAGTTAATAATTTATGTCACAATAGTGAGAACTAGTGAGACAGTTGTTTCGGTCTCGCAGGTGCTCGGGGTCACATTTAACTGCATAGTTAATATGTCACACTAGTGAGAACTATTGAGACAGTAGTTTCGGACCCTTAAGTGCTCGAGGGGTCACGCTTAACTGCATAGTTAATAATAATATGTCACACTAGCGAGAACTAGTGAGACAGTTTTTTCGGTCTCGCAAGTGCTCGAGGGGTCACGTCATAGTTAATATGTCACACTAGCGAGAACTAGTGAGACAGTTGTTTCGGTCTCGCAAGTACTAGGCGTCACGTGTTACTACTACTACTATTTCCTGTTGCACCCACTGGTGCTTAGGGCAGCAACAAAGGATCTCCAGCCCTGTCTGTCCTGGGCCATCTTTGCGAGTGTTCCCCATGAGTGATTGAAGGATTTCATCTCTGCCTCGATTGTTATCCGCCAGGTTGCCTTGGGTCTGCCTCGCTTGCGCCGTCCCTCCGGTGTCCACTGAAGTGCTGTTTTGGTTATAGAATTTGCTTCCTTTCGCAGCACGTGTCCAAGCCATCTCCATCGTCTCTTCGTGATGATGTTGGCTATTTCTTCTTGCTTGCATCGCCTTAGTAGTTCCTGATTAGAAATCTTGTTTGGCCAAAAGATGCGGAGAATCCTACGAAGACATGTGGTGTGGAAGGAAGACAACTTGGCGAGGTCACCTTCTGTCATTCGCCAACACTCTGATCCATACAGGAGTGTGGATAGGACACAGCTTTGGTACAGTCTGATCTTGGTGTTGATGCCGTATTGTGTCGATTTCCAGATGTTGCTCATACTTTGAAAGACAGCCCTTGCATTTCCCAGCCTACTTTGGATGTCCTCCTTTGTGCCACCCTCTGGTCTGATAATGCTACCAAGGTATTTAAATTTGTCCGTCGTGGTGAGGTTCTACATAGTTAATAATGTCACACTAGTGAGAAGTAGTGAGACAGTTGTTTCAGTCTTTTCAGTGTGCCAGGTCACATAGTTCACATCTCACTCTAAAGCTGAGACAAAAAAAAACAAACTTGAGTCAGTGCGCCGCCAGCGCCCTTAGACAAACCGGAAATCTTACAAATTTCCAAGTAAACACATCACTATTGCTGTCTTGTTTCTCTCAACCCCCACGCCCCCCCCCCCCAATCACATACCCTTTCAGTCCCCCCCCCCCCACCCCCACCCCCACCACCACGGCATCTTACACACTTCCAAGTGAACACTTCAGTATTATTTACGGGGTTCATATGGACATAGTTGATAGTATCGGCCTTTTCCCGTTGGATTTTTATTTAACTTCACCTATAATTATTTGATCTTACTAGCCGACCCGCGAAAGATAAATCTTGCACATTCATTTTAGGAAGACCAACCGTATAGGCCTAATTATCCAGATCTAGGCTACATTAAACGCAATATCATAAAAACCACAGAAAAACTGTGGGGTCGCAGCAGGGCTATAAGCAAGACTTTAACATTAAACGCAGCATTTGGATTCGATGCAATGACTAACAGAACTTGGAGTTAGCCCAAAGTAAGATAACGAAAAAGGTGTAAAATGGTCGTTATCGTGCTGACGTGCCATTAAATCCAAAACTCAAACTCACATCCCATTTTCATCAGTCTCTCCCTCTCTTCCCTATTCTATGATAAACATTAGATATCCCTCTTCTCCTCTTTCGTATCCCCCAATAACAACAACAACAACAACAACAACAACAACAACATCAGATACAGTCTGAGGTAAGAGAACTCATTCCATGAAACGAACATTTTCACATCGTGCCAGGAACTAAAACTTTGGTCTAGTACAATGGTTGCACGTGAGCGATGTACTCAGTGTGCTAGATATCGTGTGTGTGTGGGGTACTCATCAGGCTGTACGTACTTCTTCGAACCTTCCGTGCCGGCTCTGCCACGGGAGATAACCACAAAATACATGCCATGTTCCGTTATCAATCCTTATATTTATTTCCCCTTCCACGAGGCACTTGTGCTGCTGTGACAAGAGACTTAATCAGTGCTGCCAGGATCACAGCTTTGGGTTTGGAATAGCGTCTGTGTGGTTCGTTCTTTGGTTTTTTCGTTCCTTCGTTATTTCCATCCATCCATCCATCCATCCATCCATCCATCCATCCATCCATCCATCCATCCATCCACCTACATATGATACCACTACCAAACTTCTTTTTCTGATGGATGTCAGTTCTCTGTACACTTCCATACCTCATGTTGATGGACTGAGAGCCATTCGGTATTTTCTGGACCGTAGACCAGACAAATATCCTAGTACCCACACCCTCCTCCGACTCACTGAACTTGTACTTACCCTTAACTCTTTTGAGTTTAATGGGGAATTCTTTGATCAAATCAGTGGTGTCGCCATGGGTACGAAAATGGGCCCTAGCTATGCTTGCCTGTTTATGGGGTACCTAGAATCTCTCATCAAGAGTGATTACACTGACCGTCAACCAGAGATGTATATGAGATAGATTGACGATGGTTTTGGAGTGACATCTATGTCCCAATCTGAATTAGAGGCTTACTTGACCTTTGTCAATCACTTTCATCCATCCATCAAATACACCTCCCACATTTCTACCGGCTCCATCGACTTTTTGGACATCAAGGTCTCATTGACACCCACGGGACTGTCCACATCTGTACATTACAAGGATACGGACAGCCATACCTACTTGCACTATGGTTCTTCTCACCCGCGTTCTTGCAAGGATGCCATTCCTTTTTCGCAGTTGCTCCGTTTGCGTCGTCTTTGCCAGTCGGATGCAGACTTTGCACTGAAGGCAAGAGGATGTTAGAATTTTTTCGTCTTAGAGGTTATCCAGAACATGTCCTGGATAAAGCCTGGTCGAGGGCCTGTGATATTAATAGGCTGGATGCCCTCACTCCCAGACAAAGGAGTGAAGATAATCGTATCAAACTCGTCTTCACTTATCACCCCCAGTCTTTGCCGATTAAACAAGTCCTCCTTAGAAATCTTTCCATCTTAAGGGCCGACCAGAGCCTCAATGACATGCTGGACGCAACACCTCTTCTGCTGGTATATAGACGATCCAAAAATTTAAGAGACATTTTGGTCCGGAGCAGACTTGTTCACACTGATCGTTGCGGTACCAAACCGTGTGGCAATTCTCGTTGTAAGACATGCACACATGTCCTTCAATCGTCTTCCATCGAGTACCCATTGGCGACGTTCAGCATTAAGGAGAGCTTCACTTGCCATAGTCGCAATCTGGTGTATGCTATCCGCTGTGCCAGGTGCCACATGTTGTACATTGGTGAAACGGGTCGTCAGCTTCACACTCGGTTTCGGGAGCACCTCCGTGACATTGAAAATCAAACTGGAAAGCCTGTTTCTGCCCATTTTAATCGACCAGACCATGAGCCATCCAACGACATTCAGATCCTGGGGCTCAAGTCTTGTCACGCAGGCGCGGATGTACGCTTTGAGACCGAGCAACGTTTAATTTTCCAGCTCGGCACTATCACTCCCCATGGCATCAATGTCCAACACTGCCTTCGCTGATTCTACGGGTGTGATTATATTTCTTTCTTTCCTTCTTTATTTATGTATTATTATTTTGGTTATTTCATTTCTTTATTATTTATTTATTATTATTCTTTTCTAATCTTTTTCTTTTTCTTTTGCTTTCCTGCGACCCCCGACATTGCGCACCATCCCTGTCTTGTGTTCTGGGGCACTATGTGGCGCCTTCACCTTGGTTACTAACCAAATGCGTCACTTCGAGCTTCCATGCATTTGGCAGACGGACGTGCTCTTGTGCTGCTCCAAACAAGGACTCGCAGCTAAGTACCATTCTGTTTCGCTTCGATTGTACACATTTCCTGTTGAAACCTTTTATTGTTCAATTGTTTTCTCTGTTCCATTTTTTTTTCTTGATAAAGGCGAAAGCCGAAAATTAGAACATTTTTTGTTTTCTCTTCAGTTTGCTTTGTATCGTTTGGGTTTTATTTTTCACGCGGGACTTTGCAACATACAACTTTTTCTTTTTCTTTTTGCCCGTTTTTGGCATAGTAGTAATAGTAGCAGCACTGGTGGTGGTGGTAGTAGTAGTAGTAACATTAGTGGTAGTGACGGCGGTGGCATTAGTAGTAATAACAGTAGTAACAGTAGCGGTAGTAGTGGTTGTCGCAGCAGTAGTAGTGGAAGAAGAAGAAGACGTAAAGTACCAACTTACCTTTCTCCGGATGCTCAAAGCCAGATTTTGTTTGTTCCACTGGCCAGACGCCATCCGTTGTCTCCCCACGATTTCCATCTTGAGTCTCAGAAATCAGTCTTCTAAATCTGGTCAGAGTTATATTCCTCCGTGGGGTTCCCATTCCTAATTAATGTGTTCTTGCTGATTATCTTTTAGCATGCCGTGAAACTATTTTCTGCCGATGTCTAGAGACAACCCCATGAATGTGAAAACCACGAGCCGAAGTTAAATCCTACTGAAGACCGTGAATCATATCCCTGAACGCAGTGTTGGTTTTATGCCAATTGGACCAAAGAAATTGCTACCACTTGGGACCCGTTCTAGGGTAATCCAGTCTTGTCAAGTGCACACAACAACACATTGCAACATAAACCAAACACCACACTGCAGTGGTTTTACAGGGAACAGCAACGATTAAAGAAGAACGCGCAACAGGTAATGAGGCCTGGGGTAGAGATCTTCCAAAAACAAAGATATCAGCATCAAGTTGCCATAATCTTGAGTTTTTTCTTTTCAAAACCAATATTGTTTCAGTTATAAAAGTTATTTTTGTTTTAACCCGATGAAGGTTTTTGAAAACTGACAACTTGTTTTTCCAGTTTTTTCCCTTTCTGTGATTTACTATAATAATATGGTTTTTCTGTTGTTTTTTTTTCCGAAATCCTGACTTCACAACATACAACCTTTTTTTTTTTTTTAAATTTAACGGGTAACATTTACACAAGAAAACAGTTATATGAAAGTAAACATTTATGATTGCAGCTGGTTTATTCGAATGCCCTCATTCATGTGATCAGGAACGAATATTCAACAACAATATAAGGTTACATATAATCGACACTGTTTCAGGATTTCATCAATACTAGATCTATTCATATGCCATGATATAGGGCAGAGACTGTATGAATACTTAGTCCAACTAACAATTCATATTAAACTGTACAACTTATGATATTTAAATTTGAGCGCACGTCCATGTTCACACAAAGATGGAATAAAACGAAACATTTAAGATACAGAATTGTTTTGATGCATCCATTCAATATTTAAGACTATTGGAAATAAAAATAACATGTGAAAGACAGAATATTTCCCAGCTGCTTAAACTGAACTGTAATACAAGTAATCTTGCAATGAAAAGAACTTAAAGGTTCGAGAACAGCTGGCAATGCAGAATTCAGTAATGGATAATTCTGGGATATAAAATCCGATCCGATCTCTAGGATAGTCCTTACAGAATGCTATGTTTACTTACTTGTTTATCAATGTACTTGCAGCTATGTCTAGGCTGTGTAGGCCTACTTGACTTACTTTCACTCCTTAACTATTTATTTATCTATTTAATCACTTTGAATCTCTTTACTTATCTGCTTACGAAATATACCTATGTAGATATCTATTTATTTATTAAATTATTTTTCTCTGTTCGTTTAACTGGTACGTATTTCTTTATCTACTAAGTTACCTCTAATCAATGAGTCATGCACACAATGAATACATTCCAAATCGCATTTCAATCTATGCCCTTAAAAAAAAAAAAGATGCAGAATCGTAAAACCCATGAACGATTGCAGATTCAACAATCCTATTAAGTTTGACTACCGAAACCTAGTAGTAACTTACACGTAACTACACAAGAAACGGCCTGAAATTATGCAATATAATACACACTGAAACCGACCTAGAACTGCAAAACTTCGAGAATCTCACAATAGGCCTATATCAAAGCGATTTTCAACATCCTGATTTTGCCAGGTGGCTATTCATCTAATGAACTCAAACTAAGACTTACAACAACCTGGACAAAATTTGAACTGCAGGTTCCTAGACACAAGGGAAAGTCAGTTAAACTATAGTCTAAAATTAATGCGTACAGAATAAACCTTCCATCACTGCATTTAAAAGCCCCGAGCTGTACAGCACAGGCGGCCCAAAGCAAACATAGAAGATGACAGCATTTTCTTTCATCCCGTGTCGATAAGTGTTGAGCTTTGGGAGCGCCTGTGTTTGTTAACCAAAGAAGGCACATTTAGAGTTAAAGTAGTATAGACATAACTGTTGTTAGATTATTGGTCGGGGGCGGTAACCGTTTTATTTATTCACGTACAGTGAGAACTAGGTCGAGGAACATGAAACAGTGATACGTTCGTAACTGTCCAAATCAGCACCATAATTTAGTATATTTCTCAGTTCCTACAATACGCCCTTGGTATCTCTGAAAAGACAGTGATGTCACAGAGCTTGGACACAGTTTATAAAGTCACTGATTAGAAACGTTACCTTTTCAATACGAGAATCACGCCAGCCACATCTGAATTTCGCTAAAACACAAACTTCAGCAGGAGGAAACTTGAGCAAGTACGTAGCTTCCAGTGAACGAAGCAAGCATTCTTGGAGACATGTAACCGATTTCCTTCTTAACTGATTGAACAAATTAATGAGCAATGACTGCGCCAGTATTGAAGTGCATTTTTGAAGTGCATATTTCAGTCCTTGCACAGACAGCAGCACCAGTGAATACGGTAAATGAATATGAGTATTGATCGTGTCAGTTCTTCTCTCGTTATATTACACTTCTATGGGTGTCAGTGACTTGCGGGCACTTGTGGATGCACTGTAATTAATATATGCCACAGCAGGCAGTTTGATTGAATGAACGACACATTCGCTGGTGGCTAAGGCCATCTGCCAACCTAAGCGACACGGCACGACACGATCCGACATGGCAATAAACGAACTTTTGAATTTTGCCACGGACATGTCCACTTGAAGACACGACATGAAATATCAACTATCCAATCCTGTCGCGTCTTACAATGTATCAAATTCCAACTCAAAAGACACGCTATATTTTTCCCATGTTTCAAACGAGGTTGTACACACAGAAAATACTTACTTATATACAGTGTTCTCTTACTATATTATGTTGAGCCCCAAAGATTTTAATGGTCTCTCGCAAGAACAAATTTATTACAACCTTGAAGAGAAGAAAGCGGAGACGTATTATACTATTGTTTGAGTATCTCCAAATCCATTTATTTATTTCTGTGTATTGCTACTGGTGATAAAAAAAAAAATTAGGACTTTCTTAGAATGAATCAAACAACGTTTGGACTACTTCTGATACTGTGTCAAAGTTCAGTGCAGAAAACGAACTTACACGACTGCTTCAGAGCATGCATTTCACCAAAAGAAAGGCTAGTTGTCACACAACGGTAGGCCCAGGTGACTGTAAGAAATACGTTATGCTTCTCTTCATTTAAAAGCCTAGCTGACCTTTGTGAAGCTGCGACCACCGAGGTCGTCTATGAAATGCAAAGCTATAAATAGTACATCAAACACTGTCACATAAGAAGATAAATAGTTAAAAAAGCGGAACAACCCTGTATCCATCGGGGTCTCGTATCAGTTATAGGGTGACTTTGGATAGCGTAGGCTTATAGGTCAAGACCAAGATACAGTGAGAGGTTCCGGTGGCTGTTCGTAAACGATACTAGCCACATTATGGTATGTACTAGCTGACCCGAGCACGATAGATCTTGTAAATTCTTGTCTTTCTATCGAGAGCAAAGAGAGGCGAGGACAAAATTCCAGGTCGTACTTTTAGATTTAACTCCACGAAAATGCATCTCTTTTCTTGCGACTAAAATAAAAATAGTAAATAATAAATAAACGATGTCAAAGGCTGGATTCTGTCCGGAATGGATATGATCATGTAATTTGCCGACAAAAATTGTGGGGTATACCAATTTTCACAATTTGTAGTGACGTACTCATCAAGTTTTAGTGCTTACGTCATGTTCACCGTCTATCTCCATTACAGCAGAGAGTATAGATTTATAACCTCTCTGATATAGTATGATTATGACAAAAGTGTACAATGGAACTTTTGTCCGTTTCATATTTATCTCGCTGTCCTTACAGAAGGACCGAAACTTTGAAGTACTTAAGAAAAAAAAAAAAACAGTAACTTTCAAACCGAAAGTTGTTCCGTAAATTTTGAATAGATTATAAAAAAACAAAACAAAACCAGCTAAAGTCAGTCCTTTGTCAGTATCGGAAATATCTACCAGCTGACTGATATTGTATCTCCTAAGCCTTGTATGTTTTCGTACAGCATGACTATTAGTATATTTGTAAGTAAATAAGAAAGAGAGAGAGAGAGAGAGAGAGACAGAGAGAGAGAGAGAGAGGGAAAGTGAGAGAGAGAGAGAGAGAGAGAAAGAGAGAGAGAGAGAGAAAAGTGAGAAAGAGAGAGAGAGAAAGAGACAGACAGTGAGAGAGAGAAAGAGAGAGAAAGAGAAAGAAAGAGAGAGAAAGGGAGAGAGAAAGAGATAGGGAGAGAGAAAAAGAGAGAGTGAGAGGGAGAAAGAGGAGAGGGAGAGAGAAAGAGAGAGAAAGAGAGAGAGAGAGAGCTGTTATTATTTTATTGTGAAGCGCTTTGGATCCACTTTTTGGAGAAAGGCACTGTATAAATAAACTCCATTATTATTATTTTTTCTTATCAATATTATTATTATTATTTACCGTGAATGGCTCTCATATGACGCGGTATACTACAACAGGAAAGCAGTGTCGGAATAATCGTACATACAACTAGTATTAATATCGTTTCCGGTGCGTTGGGCTTATTACGGGAAGCCAAAACAAAGATCATTGTATTTTACATTTTTACAACTTTTTATTTAAAAAATACCTGAAACTTCAATGAACACAATCAGTCGATACAAAAGCGATTGGGCCGGATTCGTTAACAGTTCAGAAAATTAATTTTATAATTTTTGAAACTATCATTTAAGGTAGGTCTGTAGGCTGAAACCAAAAATGGCCCCACATTGGTTTTCATGGATATATATATAAATATTACCTTAGGGTCAAAATGGACACTTTATGAGAAAAAAGTCAAAATATGCAAATCAGGCATCCAAGATGGCCGCCGATAGACAGGAACAAAAAAAAAAGGAGCGAAAATTGCAGCACAATGAAGTACTCCCGCCACTATTTTTTTCCTTTTTTTTATAATTTGATAGCAACAAGAACAAAACAAAACAAAAGCGTTACACACAGACAGCGTGGTGTAGGTTAAGCCGAAACGTTCCACGGCCTTGAATTCTCTATTAGGCGGAATCGAGTGTGTCTCTCTTTTCAAGTTAGAGCAGCGGTTCTCAAGCTTAGTCAAGCAGTCGCGCCCCTTAGGCCCCAATTTTTTTTATCATCGTTCCATCCTCTCAGCCCCCCCGACATGCAACTACGAGTACACGGACTACAGACAAATCATAACGTGAGTTTTTTTTTGTTTTTTTAACAACTTTATAAATTAATGACACCGGACGCTGTGGTTAAACAGATTATTATAGACAAAATATAAATAAGTTTTCATCAAATGCATCAACAATTGGCCTTTTCTGTTCCTACCCCTACCCCCAAAATGGGGAGTGTTGCTGCCCCGCTCCTGAATTTGCTAAAGCTCGTACGGAAAAAAAATCACGGGGCCGGGCTTAGTTTGATACGGTCTTCCCTGGTTTACTAAGAATAAATTGGAAATTATGGTGTGCACTACTTGTCTGCCAGCAGCTGACTGTGCCGTTCGGGAATTAGTCTGATACCCTCCTTAGTGGGAACTAAAAATGATGGTGCAGAATGTATCGGTTATGGAGAACAGTGCTGGAAAGCTTGATGGTCTAATGATGATAGTTTTCTTAAAATATCAATTTTCATCAAGTTATGCCCTGTATAGCACAATTACCTACATTATATACAAGACCGGATTTAGAACGTTGGTGGGTGGGGGAGCGGGGGGGGGGCGGCATTTCATTTTCGGTTGGTCCCACATACACAGAAATTAGAATGCACATGGCAAAATCACCATAAGGAAGTTCGTTTATTGCATGTAATTGGAACTGACAAGTTAATTATAGATAATCATATAGAAAGGTTAAATGAGTTATAGGCCTATATCTGAGATAAATACATATATATATATTATACATGTAAATGTATGTCAGCAAAACTGCAAGTAGGCGTTTAAGTAAGACAAATTACTGGGGACATAACTTTGCTGCAATGAACTCATTAATGTCAATAGATAACAGTGGCTGACTGAACAATTCAAGCAACTAAGTTAAACTCATTATTATAAGTTTATATTGGGGGGAGGGAGGTAGCGGGGAGCCCTGGCCAATTTGCCCCCCCCCTCCATAAATGCGACCCTGATAAGAAGTATTGAATATTTGTAGGTTGTACTGGTATTTTGTGTACTTCTCTGATCCCATTTGGGAAATTTACCTTTATGTCACTGCAGCTCGGTTACATCTGGGGCAAACACGCCTACGCCACAGTGCAACGACGGTCGCTTTTGGGGGGAAGGGGGGGGGGGGAAGGGGAGATTAGTACGGAGGTTAACCAGATTTTCTTTTTATGGACGAGTAATCTACTCGCGTATTCACAGATTTGTATCGATCGCCCACACCTCTTGATCAATAGCATTCTACTTTAATCAATAATCATTGTTAGTTGAAACGCCAAGGCGTCGCGGCGACCGATTTAAAGGGCGACAACATCAGAAATGAAATAGCATCAACAGTCAATCGTCTGATTAACGCCCTTCCCAACAAGGACCCCCGGTTCAATGTGTGAAGTGTGAAGTGCCTTAAAAACACACGAAAAAAATTTGGTCTGTTTCCCTTCCGAAAATGATTTTAATCTAGGACTCCCCCCACCCAGGCCAACCTTTCTAATGACTGGGCCACTGTTTACGACATTATTATTTAATACCATCAACGCCAGGTAAAAATGATAATGACAGTTACTCCCAGCCAGCAACCCAAGGAAATTCGATGCGTAGGATTGAGGTCAAGTTTGCATATAGGAATGACATCGTTCCTACGTAGATCCGCTGGTTACCACATCACGCCGACGTAAGACTGATGTGGGGAACCCGCCCTTACGGTAATCCTACCAATCCTAGGGAAACCTACACCGGATTGACGTGGTGTTTGCTGGCAGGGCTATCTGTCTGTCTGTCTGTCTCTCCCTGGCACACATGCACTTACACACATATATTGGCAGTAAACATTGACCTAACAATGAGAAACTGGATAACTTGAAAAATGAGTACCGAGAATGAGAGAAAACAGAAGACAAAAAACAAACAAATGGACAAACAAACAAACAAACAAACACCACACACAGAAACACGCGCGCACACAATGTAACATTTAGAGAGGAAGAAGGGCGAGGATAGGGAATTGCCCGAAAAACGTAGAGAAATTAGAAGACGAGGAAAGAAAACCCGGGAAAACGAGAAAATAAAAACCAACGGCAACATCATCTACAACAACATCAATCATAAGAACAAAAACAATAGCAAAGAAAATTGTTAGCAACGCCAGCAAAGTCACCATCACCGACAAGAACACCAATAACACCATCGCCGACAACAACAATGACAGCAACTACCATTACTTACTTCTGTATCCAGTGACATCATCATTCCCGTTCCCCTGGGCAGGGCGGCTGTAACGCCTGGAAGGAAACCGAGGGGGAGCAGAAATTTCAGATTTGTCCCCCTTGTCTGTGCTGTGCGATGAGAAGCAAGACATCTCTGCTCGTCCGCCGATTGGTCTTTTACTCAACTGAGATCGTTCGCTGATAGGTGTTTTACTCAACTGATGTCGTGAGATCGTTCGCTGATTGGTGTTTTACTCCACTGAGAAGGTGAGAGAGTTCGCTGATTGGTGTTTTACTCCGGTGAGATGATGAGAGAGTTCGCTGATTGGTGTTTTACTCCATTGAGACCGTGAGATAGTTCGCTGATTGGTGTTTTACTCCACTGAGATGGTGAGATAGTTCGATGGTGAGATAGTTCGCTGATTGGTGTTTTACTCCAGTGAGAACGTGAGATCGCTCTCTGATTGGTGTTTTACTCCAGTGAGATCGTGAGAGAGTTCGCGGATTGGTGTTTTACTCCACTGAGATCGTGAGAGAGTTCGCTGATTGGTGTTTTACTCTAGTGAGATCGTGAGATAGTTCGCTAATTGGTGTTTTACTCCAATGAGATCGTGAGATCGCTCACTGATTGGTGTTTTACTCCAGTGAGATCGTGAGATCGCTCATTGATTGGTACTTTACTCCAGTGAGATCAACCACCGATTGGTGTTTTATTCCATTGATATCATGACAAAGTTTTTTTCTTTTCAGATCAATCAATGCAGAATTTCCTATAAACAATATAAACTATTTGTTCTAAACTTAGACTCCACATGTTCATGATGTTTGATATACATTAGTCCACATCAGGCCTACACCATGACAGTTTATGAAAAGCCTTGCACAGATTTCTCTATTTCAGCCGCACTGATTGTTTTTCTATGATTTTTACTTCACAAAAAATTTTATGAATAAATTGCAACTAAATTCCTGCATCCTGGTTCGGGAAATGATTTGAAGAAAACAAGAGACTAAACACACTGAATACATAACTAGGCGTTGTGATTTTCATTTTCCAAGGTTTCTAGTTGAGAATTGCGTCAATATGGCCAACTCGTCTTCTGAACATCGTAAATTAAAACCTTCAAATGTCAAACAAGATTTTCTTTTTCACATTTCCACCTGCTTTATATAAATCATTATTACTTCATTCAATCTGGTTGAAAACTTTTTTTTGGTGGTGACATTTGGAGGATCGATAATTATACAAATACTGGTCAGCTTGAGGATCAATCCAGGATTTCGTCACTGCTCTACATTAATGACATAAGTCATTTTTGACACTTTTGAAATATTAAGAAAAAACTGTTTCTTTTCCTGTCATTTGGTGACTTATGGAATTATGATTCGATTGGACTATTACCTTTTCCTACTGCCGCATTTCTTTTTCTTTAATATTATCTGATAGCCCTCATGCTCAGCTATGCACTGAACCGTCAGTTGTTTTTTGGCAAAAGTCTGACATATGCCACTATCGTAGAGCAGTGACGTTTCTCGCCTACCAGGCGTCACACTTTAGCTGCGAATGATCACTAAGCACGAGCTGAACAATCTACGAATTCAATTACACATAAACTATAACATAAAAGTTTCAGCTGTATATGGTGCATTAAACCTGAAAGGGTGCCACTGCTTTAACTATTTTGACCAGAACGGGTGGGATCTGACAACTTCGTTAGAGCCAACAGTCTTGATAAAGCCCCAAACAAACATCAACTTACAGGTAAGTCTTTGTTGCTTCTTGAAAATGCACTTTCACCGCCTGGAACAGTGGTATAAAAACTTTCTATGAATACAGGCCCGATTTTCTAAGAAGAAGAAGAAGAAAACGTCACAGTAGAAAGGCAGAAAACAAGAAGAAAGAAGAAAAATCACACAACAAGAAAGGCGAGGTGCACAATGCTTAGATCCTCCTAAAACAAAGATAAAATATGGTGAAAAGAAAAAGTTGTAGGTAGCAATGTCTCTCGTAAGAACGTCTTTGCTTCAAGCCTTGCAACGACCCCACAGATTTTCTGTGATTTTTACAATATTTCCTAAAACAAGGTCATCAAACCAAACGCAATCTTGTACTCCGGTAAGGAAATAAAACACTCGCCTAACACCTTTTACAGTTCTCCTGTTTGCCCTGATCATTCCGCATAGACTAAAGGATTAAGCCTGTTAATATTCCCTAAACTGTTGACCCGGGTCGAATATCATTTTACTACACACCGTTCGCTGTATACACAGTCTGCTGCACAAGTCATGTTATAACGCGAGAAGACTTTGTCCTTTCTTTGAAATGCCTTAGTGATCCAGTTTGGAAAACCGATCTATAAAAAAACACGAAGGGAAAAATAATATGACAAATCGTACGCTCGGATCACTTCAATAGGTTGAAAGGATTGGCTGATCCGCCGGTGAAGGTGAGAAAAAACAGGTCATAAAAACTTTGCGTTTACCTTCAGCTAGTCGGCACTCACTGCATGCATGTGTTTGTGTGTACTACCTTGCACCAGGTGCTCGTCGGCGGACGCCCACTAAAAATATCATCTTTAAAGGCCCACACTGTTCGGGCACGAGCGACCCGAACCCCAAGTTGAGCAAATACTAGAAAAGATTAGTTCTTTCTCACACCCACGTCCGCCTAATCTCACAAACGAACCAATACCGGTAGCCTAGTTTGCATTAAAAATCAGCGAGTTTACCGTCTATCGTGCAAAGCACAGGAGTGTTATAACTGTGAGACACCTAGGATCTAAAATTTCGTAGTCATTCTATGCACGAAAGACACATCTCCCTCGAGATTTCAGCTGCGTGATCTAAGCATAATACAGAGCAAAAACCTTTCAGTTAGAGTTTGTATGGGAGAAAATGAAAGCTAAAATTTCGGAGTCATGAGATACACGAAAAGCACTTCTCGCCACAGAATAAATATAAATATAAGTCTGTGCTTCTCACTAACTATTTCAGCTTATGTGGTTTAGGCAAATAATACAGAACAATAATCCCAGAGTTAGAATTTGTATGTCAGGAAATGAAAGTTTATAGAATACTGATATGATATTAACCATTATTTAGTCTTCTACACATGTAGATTTAACATCACTCCTACCCTCCCCCAAGCCCCATCTCTCTCCTTCTCCCAGTCTCTGTCTATCCAGTCTCAAACGAGCAGTCAACAAGAAGGTAATGAACAAATTACTGCATTAACAATAACCAGAAGAAAGGCAAAGTCAGTTAGTTTAACGACACTATAATTATGGACTGTCGGATAACAGCAAAGTATAGTACTAATTAACATCGCGGCGCCATCGAAAAAGGAACGGGATTAAAAAAAATACACGTAAATTAATGAAAGTTCACAACTTACACTCACTGTCAGTTGAATCAACCGGTGTATCTCAAAATTTACAGCCTTGCAAAGGTTATTGTTCCACGTCCGGCATAATGGCATTTGCTTGCAGCACGATCTTTTTGTTATGTAATATATTGATTCATTTAACACTCTTGCTAGTTTCTTTATGGGGTTTTCCCTCGCTGTCTGGAGATGAAACAAAACTGCACATTTATTTTGCAGCTGAAACCCAAGCCGTCGTACATCTGATCAAAGTTTTTACCCTTGCAACACACAGTCACATGTACATAGAAACACACACGTATCACGACTTTATCCTGCAGATATCAGTCGGTTGCCTTATCTGGCATACTTGACACGCCTGAAAAGATAATACAAAAGGAACGTAACAAAAGTTAATAACAATAAAAAGAAAAAAACGTTCACTGCCATTCAGTTGCACATGTATGCCGAGCAGGTTATGCAAATGTTAGACAGGGTGTTTCACACACGATGACGAACAAAATTCACTGGCTCAGGCGAATGGGTGCATCACATAAGTTAACAAGCAGACTTACAGTGGTTGAGGAGAAAACGTGTTTCACACATGGCAACAAAACAACGGTGCCAGAGAACACAATATAGAACAGACAGACAGACAGGCAGGCAGACAGACACGTAGATAGACAGATAGATAGATAGATAGATAGATAGATAGATAGATAGATAGATAGATAGATAGATAGATAGATAGATAGATAGATAGATAGATAAATAGATAGATGGATGGAAGGATGGATGGATGGATGGATGGATGGATGGATGGATGGATGGATGGATGGATGGATGGATGGATGGATGGATGGATGGATGGATGGATGGATAGATAGATAGATAGATAGATAGATATAGATAGATAGATAGATAGATAGATAGATAGATAGATAGATAGATAATAATTATTATCACACTAAAATCGATCAAAGTTTTATTGATCACCTAAGAAAAATCACAGGACATAAAGAATTATATCAAAATTGTTCAGTTTATCGACTGTGAAAACTCATTCAGCAAACAAACCCACCTGTTGTGCCAAATTTATATCCCTCTCCCTTCATTTACCTCTCGCGTCAATAAATTCTTTCATGGTATCTCAGAAGCGATCATATCTTGTGGACTTGGGAACTATCTCATAATTTCACCGGGAATGGTTATTATTATTATTATTTTTATTATTACTATTATTATTACATATCATTACCAGTTGGCCCACTGACCTGGGGAGTTCCGATCACCAGTGTGTACATTGAGGCGCCAAACGAAATTTCCTGTTAAACTTTTTAATTCTACCTGAAGAAAATGTGCCTTGTTTTTTTTTTCAACTCAAAATGTCTGTATTACACCAGAGAGTATAGATGTATAGAGAGATCTCACTTCCGCCAAATCACGAAACTAGGTGGCTGCGGTAAACAAGAAATTGGAGAATTGAAAGAGACCTTATTCACCAAAGATAGTGTGCATATCTGTTTACTGTGGTTAGTTCATATTTTTGGGCTGATTGAAACTATTTACAACCGTTTGTAAGCTCCTACGCCCCGTGGAAATGCACAAACGGGTATTGTTTAACGCAACGACCTACTTTCCGCTCCATGCTAACAGTGGTTTCGCAGAGCCTTCCGTGTCTCGCAGTGCAAATCGACCAATAGTGAACCCTCTCTCTCTATATACTCTCTGATTACACTCAGTTGTGGCTCAGAATCAACGAAAGTATTAAAAATATAACGAACGACAAGACCTTTTAAAACATGCCCACGCATACCTTTGCGTCTTTCTATGCGTAATATGATATTTCTGAAGCTCGGCGGTTAAAAAGCCTTTCATGATTACATGGAAGGCCTTACTTCCTTTATAAATATGACGCACCCACATCTTTACCTCTTTCTATGCGTAATCTGATATTTTGTAGAATTTAGGGATCTTCGGTTAAAAAGCATTTCGTGATTACATGGTAGGCCTTACTTCCTTTATAATATGATTATTGTTATTAGAAAATTGGAGATTCGTTTGGGTAGCAATATTCCTCGACATGGGAATAAGAAAGTTGTACAACAGACGGCATCCCGACGTCAATCCGACGTACATTTGTGTAGGGTTTCCATCGGGCTGGTAGGATTATCGTAGGGGTGGATTCATTACATCAAACTGAAGTCGGTGCGATGTCGTAACCGGTGGATCTACGTAGGAGCGATGTCATTCCTACGACAAAACTTGACATCAGTCCTACTCGTCTGTAAAGTTGCTGCTGGAATCGGGATGCTGCGCATATATTTTAAATGGCACATTAAACTTTGCTTTCCTCGGGTCACGATATATGATGTCAAAGCTGCAGTTCTACTGCTAGTTCAGATACTAATCATCTCGTATATGAGAGAACTTTAACCTAATATGGGATATCAGAACACAGGGGAGGCAGCTCTGAATCTATATTTTGCTGATAAAAACGGCTACAAGACCCGGACAGACACTGCAACGTCTACTATCATAAGAAACTTGATAAAGCATTAAAAAAAACAACAACACAAAATCCGAGGGGTCGCGGCAGTCAAAATGTGGCTAAACGAAAAGGAAGTGTATATCCGTACAACATGTTGCGTATCCGTACAACTTGTTTACCAAAAAGCGTGACTGGTGAAGGTTTGCTGAAACAAAACTTGATATGGTGTTCACGAATTTAAAGTGACAACACATGGAATAGTCAGATGGACCTGGGGGGGGGGGGGGCGTGAGGGTATAGTCAGTTTGTATCAATGGGCGGTAGTCAGATTGACTAATCAGGCGAAAAGGGGTGGGGTAGCCATTGGTGATCGACGTACACCCAAGTATATTATTAGCGCAGATCACGCAATCTCCGAGCAGAAGTCGGATTGTTTTGCTACTAAGCGAATTCATATTTTTAAAAACTATGCAAATTGACAAGGTCAGTAATATGGTATTCCGGCGTGTGTTCTACGTCATCGAATTGTGTGCGTTGTACGGATATGCGCTTCCAAAAGAAAAATATAGGAAGCGCATATCCGTACATGTTGTGCACACAAGTCGCTGACGTAGAGCACACAATGTGAATGAAACTTCTTCATTCATAGAAGAGCGCTTACATTTTATACCAATCAGGTAGAGCTACCCCAGCCCACGTCATCGAATTGTGTGCACAACATGTTGTGCGGATATGCACTTCGATGTAGCAAAGCCTAGAGTGAGAAATAATATACAAAAGATACAGTAAAACGCAAAGGAAAAGGAAAGAGCAGAAACGCCTCCGAGCACTGAATAAAGAATGTTTTCTGTGGGGTTTGACTCGGACTTGAACTCGGCCTTGAATCACACAGCGAGGCAAGACTTGTTTCAGACTTACAAGTGGGCGAGATCCCATTAACTCCACATCACACACTAAAACCAAAGATACCAGAAACGATAAGATGAGACACTGTCTTCTTCGTATCACTGAAAAAAAAAAACGTGCACACAATTTGCGCGCTGGTCGGAGGTTGGGCCCCTGGCGCACAGTATGAAAAGAATACTATATACTTGATATAATGGCGAAACTGTGACAGTGCTAAAGCCACAATTTTCCCACATCGATTGAGGTCATAATTCCAGAATAAGTGGCGTATATCAAGGCTTACAGCGATAGCCGAACAGTGAACAAAATTCAATATTTTCTCTGTCCGACTTTGTAAGACACAGCACTTTTCATGACTTCCGCGCGTTTGCCGCGAGGTGGCGGTGCGAAATCTGTGCAAGCTAAAAAGCACTAGCTGTCTCATCTTATCAGTTGTAGCATCTTTGCTAAAACCGATGCGAAACAGATCAGTATCAGTGCGTTAGGACACTACCACTCAGAAAAAAAAAAGGTAAAAAAAAAAACAAACTCGTGGGATGGAGAGACATGACCATCACCCGAGATACAGAACACCGAGACGGACCATTCCTTCTTTCACTATTGTAAACAAGCTCGTGCGGGTATAAACACGGTGAGTACTACTCACAGAGCTCTGTGGTGCCAGTCTTTTTCGTTCAATTATGACGGGGTATGGCGCGAATTGTTGCATTGTTGACATGGATAAGGGTACAAACCTATAATAGTAGTCCTTGGTACAAACATAAAGGCCGCCGAATTCTGTCACCGAGCCACTAGGCGCTTTAGGTGAGAAGAATTGCACTATATAAACGGACCGAATCTAGGTGGGCTCTATGTGCAGTTGTTGAAATTATATAGTGCCTCTATATTTGTACCTTAATACGCGCGCAAGTCGACTGACGGAATCTGGCCAATTGATCTGTCTCGGCATCCTGTGTCTCGGCTATCACTATCGCTAACAACGACAACAAGTACCGTCACTGCCTCTAAAAAGAGAGAAAAAAAGAGAAGGACTGAAACCCTTGGGGAAGCCAAACACTACTACCACTGCCGTTCACAACAAACAACATCATTCCTAGGTAGATCCGTTGGTTACGACCCATCACCGACTTCGGTTTGATGTAGACAACCCTCTCCTAGTAGTCCTACCAATCATACGAAAATCTACATCAGATTGACGTAGTGTGGCTGGCTGGGCTACAACCACCACAGAAAACAAAGGAGAAGAATAAGAATAAGAATTGAAACACTTGAGAGAACAAAACATTACTACCACTATTGGAGGCAGAGTATTTGCACACTCTGCCCACCACATCTGGAGCTCGCTGCCAAATTCATTGAGAGAAGCATCTACCGAGTCAAAATTCAAACTGGTCTAAAAACCCACGTTTTTAAATAACACTTTCAGTTGTGAAATCTCATTCCCAGTCCATTTATTTTCTCAATTCATTTAATTTTTGCTGTTTTAACGTTTAATTTCTGCCTTATGGTATGTTGTGGGTGTGTGTGTGTGTGTGTGTGTGTCTGTGTATGTCTAGCATAGAGTGAGAGAGAGAGAGAGAGAGAGAGAGAGAGAGAGAGAGAGAGAGAGAGAGAGAGAGAGAGAGAGAGAGAGAGAGAGAGAGAGAGAGAGAGAGAGAGTTGCAGATGAAGAGAACTAAACTTTCTGTAAAGCGCCTGGAGCAAATTGTTTGGATTCAGTGCTATATAAATGATCTTCATTGTTATCATTATTGCTAACGACAAGAATGATGAAAGCAACCACATCTACATGTGTTTTTTAATTACCACAAGTAATAATATTTGTAGACTCTCAGGAAAAAACTACAACATCACCCACAATTCCAAGTACCTCCACCGATAAACATTGGCAACTCATTATAACACAGCAAAACAAATTCCAAAATGAATGAAATTGACGTCCAGTGTTATTTCCGAACCCAATGAAAAGTGTTTGCACAAAACTACATCTTAATAATAAATTCCATGTCACTTATAAACCATCAGCATAGCACAGAATGCATCCACAAACCCAGGTGCGTTACGTCTAGCCTACAAATCTGCACGACATTCGTAATTATACAGACAGAATCAATGTGTAAATACCTACTAAATCCACACACAATTGATTCTAAACTGTCTAGTTGGAAAGGTCAGGTGGCAGACTGAGGAATATAATTTTTGTGTAATTTCTTGTCAGTCCATCTAACTGTCCGTCCGTCCTTCCTACACTTTTGTTTGTTTGTTTGTTTAATACCCCACTTTGTTTAGGCTGGTAATGCACTGAGTCTAGTCTGTTTTTCGTCGGGACTGACCCAAAGATACTAGAAACGATAATGTGAGACACTGTCTTCTTCACACCAC